>JAUCMX010000029.1:13060765-13201976 GCA_033459395.1 Hemibagrus guttatus | reverse complement strand
TTCTGTTCTCTCTCTCTCTCTCTCTCTCTCTCTCTCTCTCTCTCTCTCTCTCACTGTGTCACTGTGTTCTCTCTCTCTCATCTTCTCTCTCTCTCTCTCTCTCTCTCTCTCTCTCTCTCTCTCTCTTTACTTACTGTCACTCTCTCTGCACTTTCTCTCTGTCTCTCTCTTACTGTGTCACTCTTTCTGTTCTCTCTCTCTCTCTCTCTCTCTCTCTCTCTCTCCCCTCTCACTGTGTCACTGTGTTCTCTCTCTCTCATCTTCTCTCTCTCTCTCTCTCATTTTTCTCTCTCTCTCTCTCTCTCTCTTTTCTTACTTACTGTCACTCTCTCTGCACTTTTCTCTGTCTTTCTCATACTGTGTCACACTTTCTGTTGTCTCTCTCTCTCTCTCTCTCTCTCTCTCTACTCTCTCTTCACTCTCTCTCCTTCTCTTCTTCTTACTGTGTCACTGTGTTCTCTCTCTCATCTTCTCTCTCTCTCTCTCTCTTACTCTTACTGTGTCACTGTGTTCTCTCTCTCATCTTCTCTCTCTCTCTCTCTCTCTCTTACTGTGTCACTGTGTTCTCTCTCTCATCTTCTCTCTCTCTCTCCTCTCTCTCTCTCTCTCTCTCTCTCTCTCTTACTTACTGTGTCACTCTCTCTGCACTTTCTCTGTCTTTCTCATACTGTGTCACACTTTCTGTTCTCTCTCTCTCTCTCTCTCTCTTACAGTGTCACTGTGTTCTCTCTCCCATTTTCTCTCTCTCCTCTCTCAAAGTCTTAAGTCTTTGTCTTAAATGCGTCAGGATTCTCTGGTGAACGTTTCTGTGTTAACATGGCCTTCCTATGCGGTATAAAAGGAATCAAACGCCTGGGGATGTGCCGTTATGCCGTTCTAGGAACAGAAAGTGTATGCAGGGTAGTGCTCATAGACCTGGAAAGTATCCAGATGTTGGTTGCAGCGTGAATCAGTAAGCCATGTGTCGTAAGTCGGATCTATTTCCGGATGTGACTGTAATCTCGGTGCTGTATGAATCACAGCGTGCTTTACACCAGCTGAGGGTGAATGAACACGGTGTAAATGTGCTGCCCAAGTGGAAATATAGTATACGGCGTACAATAAACCATAACTGCAAAGCGGAACACATCCGTTCCTTATTTATTCCTGATATAAAACAGCTGCACAGGACACCTTCCCTCTTGTTAAACTGAAAATAAATCCAGTAACTTTGTGTCTCTGCGATAAAATGTAAATAATTTAACCCAAAGGTCAAGCTGTCTGAAAATGTTATGTTTTTATTTACATACATCTCATAACATCTGCATCATCAAACTAAATCTGAGATCAAATCATCATCAGATTTATGTTTTAAGTTATTATTATGGAGGCGTGGCCTATGGAACTAATTCCAATTCAATTCAATTCAATTTATTTGTATAGCGCCTTTTACAATGGACATTGTTTTAAAGCAGCTTTACAAAAATAGAGAAACATAAATGAGAGGAAAAAAAAGAATCCTTAAATTATTATTATCATAACCCATCCTCATTTGGGTGACACTGGACAGTAAATAATGTAAATGTAAATAGTGTCCTTTCTACAACAGCAACCAAGGGCCCATGAGGAACTATTAGGTCAGTGTAGTTTCTGAGTTCGTTATAGACACTAATTCTTTGCTGTCAAAAGCTGACAGACGTAACAGCAGATCTGTAACGGTGTGATAGTCCCCAAGTGGCTCTGTCCACGACTGTCTCTTGGTCACAGGCTGTCCACACAGATCCATCCACAGCATCAGTGAGCACCACCAAGCGACGAGACTCTGACCAGGGGTAGAGAGAGTGGTCACACTGGAAACTCTGAACACTGGGAGCTGGGGAGTGGGACGTATAGCTCGACAGAGAAAGACAGAGAGAGAGAGAGAGAGAGAGAAAGATATTAAGTATGCTTGTGATCATGTGATGATTAAAGACAATGTAGATTATGTGTAAAGTGCAGGCAGGGACTCCGGGTGAACTAGCTATGACCGCATAACTGAAAGGGAGAGCCAGAAGGTCACAGACATGAAGGCTTCCCGGGATATAAAGCATCCTACCACTTCATAGTCAGCAAACCTGAGTGACTTGCGAGAGTGGTAAGGCGACAGCATCCAAACATCCCAGTACACCAAACACTCTATGCCCATGAACATTCCAGATCTGCTCCTTTACCTAAGAAAAACTATAGATTGAAGACTAAACAAATGTGTCTTCAGCCTTTGACTTAAACTTAAACATTGAGACTGTGTCTGAATCCCCAACACTAATTGGAAGGCTATTCCATAACTGTGGGGCTTTGTAAGAAAAAGCTCTGCCCCCTGCTATAGCCTTTGCTACTTGAGGTACTACCAAATAACCTGCACCCTTTGATCGAAGTAGGCGTGGAAGATCATAAATAACCAAAATATCGCTCAGGTTTTTTTGTAATCAATGCGGAATATGACTGGGAGCCAGTGTAGTGTGGCTAAGATAGGAGTGATGTGTTCATATCTTCTGGTTCTGGTTAGGACTAGCTGCTGCGTTCTGGTCTAACTGGAGCTTGTTCATGTTCCTACTGGAACATCCAGACAGTAAGGCATTACAATAATCCAACCTAGAGGTAACAAAAGCATGAACTAGTTTTTCTGCATCATGAAGTGACATCATATTTCTTATCGTAGCAATATTTCTAAGATGGAAGAAGGCTACCCTAGTGATATTATCTACATGAGCTTCAACCGAAAGACCAGAGTCAATAATCACACCAAGATCTTTTACTGCTGTACGAGATGAAACAGAAAGACCATCCACAGTTACTCTGTAATCAGAAAGCTTACTTCTAGCTGCATGTGGTCTTAGTACAAGCACCTCTGTCTTGTCAGAGTTAAGCAGGAGGAAGTTAGTAAGCATCCACTGTCTAATGTCCTTTACACATTCTTCAATCTTAATAAGCTGGTGTCTCTCATCTGACTTAGCTGAAACATATAGCTGTGTGTCATCCGCATAACAGTGGAAGCTAATACCATGTTTACGAATAATTGCACCAAAGGGTAGCATATATAAGGAGAAAAGCAGTGGGCCTAAGACAGAACCTTGTGGAACACTGAACATAACCTTGGTATACACCTGAGCCAGGAGAGGGCTGTTCCTTCCTGCACCAACCACATGTTCTAGCCTATCGAGTAGAATAGTGTGGTCAGTGGTGTCAAAAGCTGCACTGAGACTGCACTGCACTCATTTAAGTGGATAGTTTTAATGAAAGAGACATGGCCTTGATATCTTTGTCCTAGTAGTGAAGGGGGCGTGGCCTTAGTGTTTGTCTTGATAAAGGGGGTGTGGCCCGTGGAATCAATTTAAGGAAGAGGAACATGGTAGTGGTGTATGATTGTCTTAGTAAAGAGGGTGTGGCCTTGAGTAGCCAATTGTCTTATTAGAGGGGGTGTGGCCCCTGTATCTGTTCGTCTTAGCAAAGGGGGTAAAGCCTAAATATGTGTTTATCTTACTGAAGGAGGTGTGGCCTTGATGTCTGTCTTTATTAAGGAGATGTGGCCTTGGTGTCTGTCTGTTTTAGTGCAGAGGGTGTGTGGCCTGTGTAATGTTTGCATCATCCATCTAAATCTGAGATCAGATAATCATAAGATTTATCTTAGTGTTGTGTAAGCTAAAAAAGCAGAGTAGATTCAAGTCAATGAAGAATTTCTTAAAAGCTTGTGTTTTGTCCAGGAATCACAGGAATTGGCACTGGTTTCGGTTTCCGGTTTCAGTGTCTGTGTTGTTCCTCTGTGCTGTACACGGCTCCAGGGGGTTTCTTATTGCTTTATCTGTTTTTAGACGATGGTTTTTTTTTGTGTTTGTTGTGTAAAGAGTTGAATCAGTTCCCTGGGTGTCAGTGTTTATTATACAGCTGCACTGATTCAGAGCGTCATTATCAGGACAATGTTTGGAAGAAGTTGCGATTAAATCGATACTGGTTTAGTTCTTGTGTTGTTATTATGGAGGCTTGGCCTATGGGACTAATTCAAAGGAAGAGGAACATGACAGGGATAGGTTTAATGAAGGAGACATGGCCTTGATATCTTTGTCCTAGTAGTGAAGGAGGCGTGGCGTGACTTAGTATCTGTCTTAATAAAGGAGGTGTGGCCTGTGGGATTAATTTAAGGAAGAGGAACATGGCAGTGGTCTATATCCGACAATAGTGGTCTATTGTCTTAGTAAAGGGCGTGTGGCCTGAGTGTCTGACTGTCTTTGTAAAGGGGGTGTGGCCTGAGTGTCTGACTGTCTTAGTAAAGGGGGTGTGGCTTGAGTGTCTGATTGACTAAGTAAAGTAGGTGTGGGTTGAGTGTCTGACTGTCTTAATAAAGGGGGTGTGGCCTGAGTGTTGTGATTGTCTTAGACTTCGTATGTGTTTGTCTTAGTGAAGGAGGTGTGGCCTTGGTGTTTGTCTGTTTTAGTGCAGAAGGGGTGTGGCCTGTGTCTGTTTGTTTTAGTGAAGAGGGGGTGTGGCCTGTGTATGTGTTTGTCTTAGTGAAGGAGAAAGGCCTCGGTGTCTGTTTGTTTTAGTGAAGAGGGGGTGTGGCCTGTGTGTCAATTTGTCTTAATGAAGAAAGAGTGGCCTTGGTGTCTGTTTTAATGTAGAGGGGGTGTGGCCTGGTTATGTGTTTGTCTTAGTGAAGGAGGCATGGCCTCGTGTGTCTGTTTGTTTTAGTGAAGAGGGGGTGTGGCCTGTGTGTCAATTTGTCTTAGTGATGAAAGAGTGGCCTTGGTGTCTGGGTGTTTTAGTGAAAAGGGGGTGTGACCTGTGTGTGTATTTGTCTTAGTGAAGGAGGCGTGGCCTTGGTATCTGTTTTAGTGAAAAGGGGTTGTGGCCTGTGTGTGTATTTGTCTAAGTGAAGGAGGCGTGGCCTTGGGATCTGGTATATTGAAAAGGGGGTGTGGCCTGTGTGTGTATAATGTATTAGTTAAGGAGGCATTACAGCATGTTTCACATTATAATAGCTCTTTAACAGCTCCGTGTCTGGATCCCATGTGGATAAAAGTACAAATAACTAAAAGAATAAGACTGCAGTATTCCTCTCTCTGCCTGTAGGATATTACACGTGTGTGGAGGTGATATTCACTCTAAGGAGGCAGGTCGGCTTCTACATGATGGGGTTCTACGCTCCCACTCTCCTCATCGTGGTCCTTTCATGGCTGTCTTTCTGGATTAACCCCGATGCCAGCGCAGCCCGCGTCCCTTTAGGTCAGTCTGCCAATGAAACGAACAACCAGTCAATCAAAAGTGTGCTGATGGGTAAAAAGATACTCTGTGTGGTAATTTATTCCATTTTTCTTTATGCCTCTAGTGTCCTTGAGTGTTTCAGAGCTTTTTATCTGTCTCTTAGGGATATGGAACGTGGATAAAAAGGCTTTGTGAACTAAAAGCAAACAGGAAGAGGGTGTTCTCTCTCTCTCTCTCTCTCTCTCTCTCTCTCTCTCTCTCTCTCTCTCTCTCTCTCTCTCTCTCTGCAGGTATTCTGTCTGTCCTGTCGCTCACTTCTGAATGCACATCTCTGGCATCTGAGCTGCCCAAAGTCTCCTACGTGAAGGCCATCGATGTCTGGATGATCGCCTGCCTGCTCTTCGGCTTCGGCTCTCTGGTGGAGTACGCCGTGGTTCAGGTGTGTGAGGGTCAGTCTGATTTTCAGTGTAAAGTGACAAAGCCACGATTATTATTTAAAAACGAATAAAAGAATAAATACAAATTTTATTTGTCACACACACACACACACACACACACACACACACACACACACACACACACACACACACCTATAGTCAGGAGGGAAATGCTGGTGGACTTTCCGTAGAATTAAAATAGATAGAATAAGAGCAGAAATAGAATTATCTGTACACACAAATGGAAAAAAAATGGAAAAAAATAAAAATCTATTTTTAAATAAGGAAAAAAGTGTGAATAAAATAAGCAGATCAGAACAAAAGAGTCTGTATATCAGTAGACCTACCTTGTGTTTTCATGAAAATGAGATAAAAACATAAAAAGTACTTATTCTCAGATATTAAAAAATGTTGTTAACAATATCTTTAACAATATATTAAAAATATATTGTTAAAGCTGTTTAACAAAAATGAAGAAATATCTTCAGTTCAAATAAATTCATTTCTAATAAGGAGATCGATTTGGATTTAGGTCCCAAGATCAGAAATATACTAGTAAAATCTGAATAATTTTACAGCAGTGTGTGTACAGAGCACAAAAAATATGAGCTGGGATTTTAGCCAAGCGTTTTGTTTTTTGTTGTTGTTCCTTTTGAACGCTCTTTTACAAGCAGGCCTGTCAGAACTAATTGAACTGCACATTACTTCAGTTCCAGTAAAGCTGTAGCGTTGGCTCCGGGAGGAAGTAACCAGGGAGTCTGACTGCGGTGTTGCGTTTGTTCAGCGTCAGCTATCGCTTCTGATGTGTGTCTCTACTATCACTTCATCACGTCACGTGTCTTTACCGGCATGCTGTTGGTGCGAATGACATGACAGGTGATGCTGAACAGTCCCAAGCAGATCGAGGCGGAGAAGGTGAGGATGGCACAGAAGGAGAAGGAGAAAGAAAAAGAGAAAGAGAAAGAAGGGAAGACGGCGTCCAAGGCCAATTCCATCAATGGCACCGGAGGAACCCCGATTCATGTCAACACTCTGCAGGTGAGCAGGGTCATGTACACACACACACACACACACACACACACTATACTGTCATAGTTGAAATCAGCAGTGGGCGTGGCCTAAATTGACAGCATGGTTTGATTTTGTGTGATGTGCACACGAGTGACGATCGCGCAGAGTCACCGATAAGTCGAAAAACTTGACTGAAAATCAGGGCTAAAATTGTGGCATAAACTGACAGCATGGCGTGTCAAAGAAGAGCAGCTTTGTGGGCGTGGTCTAAACCTACAGCATGCCTTATCAAAGAAATGAAATCACATAAAATAGTAATGAGGCATGATATGAGGCAGGCGAGCAGTGTCACACATCACAGTTAAATCTATAGTGGGCGTGGCCTAAAATGAGAAATGGTGTCTCAGTCGTGGCTTTGAGAGCAGCATTGTGGGCGTGGCCTAAACCTACAGCATGCCGTATCAAAGAAATGAACCTACATAAAATAGTAATGAGGCATGACATGAGGCAGGTGAGCAGTGTCACACATCACAGTTCAAATCTATAGTGGGCGTGGCCTAAAATGACAAATGGTGTCTCAGTCGTGGCTCTGAGAGCATCATTGTGGGCGGGGCATAAGGCATGGAATGAGGCAAGTTGTGTGTGTGTTTCTTAGATTTTAATCTAAAGCTGCAAAGATTTCCCCTCGTCATGCCGTAGTTTGATGGAAATAACAATCGTCTGGCCGAGAAGCAGCACAGCAGCCAGCGATTTTTGGCTGTGATCTCAGAAATCTGCTCCAGCGTTTTTAGCTTCTTCATTATTAATGATCTACACACTGAGCTGGACTGTTCGGAGCACGCTCAGTGAGACACCGGGCGAAGACGACGGGTCGTTTCGGTGGGTCTGTGGGGTTTGAGGATAATGTTCTCGAACAGACAAGAAGCCTGAAGCGGTGGAGCTGCCGCATGTAGGGGGTTTGTCCATTTCTACAGTGTAAAGCTCTCTCTCATAATCATGACGGGGCATGCTGTTAGAGGAAAGTAATCAGTGATGCGGTTGGGTTGAACGTAGAGAATCAGAATTCAGAATCAAAACATGAAGTGGGTTAAAGCTGTGTGTGTGTGTGTGTGTGTTGTATGTCATGTGTCTGCACCCCCAGGTGGTTGAAACCCGTTGTAAGAAGGTGTGCACCTCCAAATCGGACCTGCGCTCTAATGACTTCAGTATCGTTGGCTCTCTGCCTCGCGACTTCGAGCTCTCCAACTTCGACTGCTACGGGAAGCCCATCGAGTCCACAAATGCGCTGCTGAAATCTCAGAACAAGAACGCTAAGAAGCCAGCGCCCCCGAAACCCGTCATCCCGTCCGCCGCCAAGCGTGTCGACCTGTACGCTCGCGCCCTCTTCCCTTTCTCCTTCCTCTTTTTCAACGTCATCTACTGGTCCGTTTACCTGTGAAAACCTCTGTGTGTGTGTGTGTGTGTGTGTGTGTGTGTGTGTGTGTGTGTGTGTTATTAAGCATGCATGACTGCCAGGACATGGTTTCTAGCATGCACAAAGTATTTGAGGCTCATTTCCACCTACAATGGAGCTGAAGACTCACTAGGAGGTATGTAAAGATTGTCGATGTGGCAAAACCATGTGATATTTTTTTTTTTGAAGAAAAACACAGATAAACAGTTTGTCAGCCCCAAACAAGCCTATAAAAAGCTGGCAGTGGCAACTGTGAAGTGAATGGTGGATTTCTAGGGGGAAAAAAGTAAATTTTTAATACAATTTGTTTAAAGATCAGTTTCCTAACATCCACGCGACCGACATTTCATCCCTTTATGCTGTTTTTCTTTGTCGAAAGTCCATTTCGTAGCTAAATCAAACCTATACCCATACACAATGATCTCGAAACATTCTTCTGTTATCTCGACAGAAAGCGATGGCACCCAGTCGAAAGGGTGAAACAGGAAAGGGGTGGGGCTTCCAGATATATACAGATATATACAGTACATATATCTTCTTCTTCTTCCAGGTTTTCTTCAGGGGTCTCCACAGTGAATCATCTCTCTCCACCTATCCCTATCTTCTGCATCCTCAACACTTGCACCCACTAGCTTCATATCCTCATTAATTCCATCCATATACCTCCTCTTTGGCCTTCCTCTTTGCCTCCTGCCTGGCAGCCCCATGTCCAACATTCTCCTACCAATATACTCACTCTCCCTCCTCTGAACATGTCCAAACCATCTTAATCTGGCCTCCCTAACTTTGTCCCCCAAACGTCCAACATGAGCTGTCCCTCTGATGTACTCGTTCCTAATCTCTTTCCCACACTCTCCATTACTCTGGACTGTTGACCCCAAGTACATAAACTCCTGTACCTTCTTCACCTCTTCACCCTGTAACCTTACTGTTCCACTTCCCTCCCTTTCATTCACACACATGTACTCAGTCTTACTACGACTGACCTTCATTCCTCTTCTCTCCAGCGCAAACCTCCACCTCTCCAGGTTTTCCTCCACCTGCTCCCTGCTCTCACTACAGATCACAATGTCATCTACAAACATCATTGTCCAAGGAGACTCCTGTCTGACCTCCTCTGACAACTGGTCCATCACTATAGCAAACAGGAAGGGGCTCAGAGCCGATCCCTGATGCAGTCCCACCTCCACTTTGGACCCTCTGACCATCCCTATACTTCTCCATCAAAATTCTCAGAGCAAAAATTGCATCAGTTGTGCTCTTTCTGGACATGAAGCCATACTGCTGCTCACAAATTTCCACTACCTTCCTTAACCTAGCTTCCACTACTCTTTCCCATAGCTTCATTGTATGGCTCATCAACTTTATCCCCCTATAGTTACTGCAACTCTGCACGTCACCCTTATTCTTAAAGATCGGCACTAACACACTTCTTCTCCATTCCTCAGGCATCCTCTCACTCTCTAAAACCCTGTTGAACAAACTAGTTAAAAATTCCACTGCTGCCTCTCCCAGACACTTCCAGACCTCCACCGGGATGTCGTCAGGACCGACTGCCTTACCACTTTTCATCCTCTTCAAAGCCTTCCTGACTTCATCCTTTCTAATCTTATCTACTTTCTGTTCCACAGAGTTCACCCCTTCTGCTCTTTTTTCCCTCTCATTTTCCTCATTCATCAGCTCCTCAAAGTACTCCTTCCATCTCCTGTGTACACTCTGCTCACTTGTGAGCACCCTTCCATCTCTATCCTTAATAACTCTAACTTGCTGCACATCCTTCCCATCTCGATCCCTCTGCCTAGCTAACCTGTACAAGTCCTTCTCTCCTTCTCTAGTGTCTAACCTAGTGTACAACTCGTCATATGCCTTCTGCTTGGCCTTAGACACCTCCCTCTTCACTCTGCGCTGTAACTCCTTGTATTCCTGTCTATTCTCTTCAGTCCTGTCCATGTCCCACTTCTTCTTGGCTAACCTCTTCCTCTGGATACTATCCTGAACTTCCTCATTCCACCACCAAGTCTCCTTATCTTCTTTCCTCCTTCCAGATGACACACCCAGCACCTTTCTCCCTGTCTCCCTGATCACTTCTGCTGTAGTTTCCCAGTCATCTGGCAGCACTACCTGACCACCCAGAGCCTGCCTCAACTTCTCTCTAAATTCCTCACAACATTCCTCCTTTTTCAGCAACTTGGTTTTCTTCTCTATCTTTGACCTCTTCGTCTTACAGACCATCAAAGTCATCCTACACACCACCATCCTATGCTGTCTAGCTACACTCTCTCCCACTACCACTTTACAGTCACTAATCTCTTTCAGATTGCCTCTTCTACATAGGATGTAGTCTACCTGTGTTCTCCTACCTCCACTCTTGTAAGTCACTCTATGCTCCTCCCTCTTCTGAAAATAAGTGTTAACCACAGCCATGTCCATCCTCTTAGCAAAGTCCACTACCATCTGTCCTTCAAGGTTCCTTTCCTTAACTCCAAACTTGCCCATCACCTCCTCATCACCTGTGTTCCCCTCACCAACATGTCCATTAAAATCCGCTCCTATCACCACTCTCTCACCCGTGGGAATACTCTCCATCACCTCATCTAATTCACTCCAGAATCTCTCTTTCTCCTCTAACTCACAACCTACCTGTGGGGCATAACCACTAACAACATTCAACATCACCCCTTCAATCTCTAACTTCAGACTCATCACCCTGTCTGACACTCTCTTCACCTCCAGGAACATTCCTCACAAACTCCTCCTTCAGGACCACACCTACCCCATTTCTCTTACTATCCACACCATAATAAAACAGCTTGAATCCTGCTCCTATACTACGAGCCTTGCTACCCTTCCACCTGGTCTCCTGTACACACAGTATATCCACCTTCCTTCTCTCCATCATATCAGCCAGCTCTCTACCTTTCCCTGTCATAGTACCAACATTCAGAGTTCCTATTCTCAATCCTACACTCTTACCTTTCCTCTTCTCTCTCTGTCTGCGCACTCTCCTCCCTCCTCTACTTCTTCGACCAACAGTAGCCCAATTTCCACCAGGCGCCCTGTAGGTCAACGGCGCCGATGGCGGTCGTTGTTAACCCGGGCCTCGACCGATCCGGTATGAAATTCAGAGTACTGACGACTCGCATGATGAAATTTGGCAAAGTTTTACACCGGATGCCCTTCCTGACGCAACCCTCTCTATTTATCCGGGCTTGGGACCGGCACTGAAGTCACTGGACTGTGACCCCCATGGCTAGATTATATACAGTACATATATATATAGGTGTTATATTCATATATAAAGAGATTTTTATTACGAAACATATCGTGTAGTGTGAGTTCCAAAAGTAATGGCATCCTCAATTTAAAAAAGTGACCAAAATGGATATTTATACCACAGAAAAAATAAATAAATAAATAAATAAAAATTAAAAAAAATAAAATATATATATATATATATATATATATATATATATATATATATATATATATTATATATACAGATATGATCGCTGTAACAAATCTTAAGTTATTTATTTTTTAAAGACAGAAAAGGGTTTATCGTAGTACTATTTTTTTTTAACAGAATTAACCAGCTTTAAATGGTGGGTCAGAACCAGAAGACATCCAGGTTCAACAGCAGTCATTTGTGCCACTAGATTGTAGAAAAAAAAACGCACAGAAATGATTTGTTTACTTAATTACCGTCTCTTTTTGAGTGCATGAGGGGACTCGTTTCTAACCAGCTTCACTGCATCAAGAATGTTGGACCAGTGTGTGTGTGTGTGTGTGTGTGTGTGTGTGGACTCTTTTTTTTTTTTTTCAGCACCTGTGCACTGACCCAAATCTATTCTAAACAATGTTACCCCATATACTAAAACTGCAGACTGGGCATTTCTGTAACTTATTATTATCTCGAGGTTTTCTATGCTGAGCCGGTAATGTTCTGCATGCTCCCACAAGGCCGTGTGTTTTGGATGAGTGTGTATAAAAAAGTGACAATAAAGAGCTTCGTTCATCAGAGATCTCTTCTTTCACTCTGTGTGTTAGGAAATACATTCCAATTAGATTTTCTTTCTTTCTTCTTTAATACAGCCGCCTTAATCAAAACGAGCAAAAACCTAGATTCTGTTATGATCTTCAATTCCATGCGGGACTGAAATCAGCGCACTCGTTTGTGCATTATTACACTGAACTTTTCAGCACGGAAGCATAAGGCCGGTCTTTCCATCGTGGACGCACTCCATTAAAACTTTAAATGTCAGTAATATTAGTGAGAACTGTGGACATGAAATGTGTGGAACAATTCAATATACCTACTTATGTCCAATTATCACAAAATGTCATGGTTCGGATGTATTTTTCAGGAGAAAGGAGAAAACTGGGTTTCCTGGAAAGACGATCCAGAATGCACCAGGAAAATAAATTGTGCTATTTTATGTCATGTGTAATGTATTCAGTAAGTGTACACCAACGTAATGATCGTTCTACAGGTTGTGCTATTATCACAACACAATCCTGAAGTGTTTTACTTCTCATCACGTCATACTTTATCTGTTTATTTCTCCATTTTTTAATGTTTCAAATAGATGCTAGCGTTAGGAGAAAGGTCAAGGGCAGGGTTGTTAAAAAAAAAAAAGTGCTTCATTGACATAATTGTGGATTCATGTCAATCCACCAATCATTCTCTCTAAGATTTTATATTTAAACTTAAGCAAACTCTAAGGAGTTTTAAAGTTTTGTGCATGAGGGCAGATTTTAGCGCAGATGCAGGCTGAGACGCGCCGTGTGACGTCATCACAACGCGCACTCAACCGCAGCCATCTTCGATTCGTGTCGGTACTCGATCAGTACCGGAAACACGATTTGTACCGCGCATGCGTGGTAATGCGTCTACTTCTTGTCTGAAGTATGATGAAACGATTTACGGTAGTTCCCGGTATTTATAATACTGTTTTTTTGTTTTTTTTTTATTTCCACTGGCGGTCGTTGTTAACCCGGGCCTCGACCGATCCGGTATGAAATTCAGAGTACTGACGATTCGCATGGTTAAATTTGGCAATGTTTTACACCGGATGCCCTTCCTGACGCAACCTTCTCTATTTATCCGCGCTTGGGACCGGCACAGAAGTCACTGGACTGTGACCCCCATGACTAGATTATTATTATTATTTTTTTTTATAATAATAATACTACTACTAATAATATAATGTTATCGTTGCGTTGTGTTGGCGCATGCGCAGAACAAAAACCTGCGTTTCCGCACATGCGCAGTACAAATCATGTTTCCGGTACGGATCGAGTACTGACATGAATGGAAGATGGCTGCGGTTGAGTGCAGCTTTTATAGAAAGTCATTGAGTTTACATCCTTCACTGGTAGGATTTTTTTTTTTTTATTTATTTATTTATTTTTTTTATATAAATTTAATCAATTAATTAATTTAAAATCTTGTGCTTGCAATGTCGTAAATTTATGTAGTTTTCGATATAAAAGAATAAAAAAAAATTCTCTTTTTTTTTTTTTTTTTTTTTTTTTGGAAAAAAACCGCCGCAAAATCGAGCATTTTGGCCAGCCAAAAAAAATTAAATAAAATATATGAATAAATAAATAATAATAAAAAACTACGCAAAACACTTGAGGGACCGAAAAATCCCTGATGAATAGCTTGTGCAAACTTAATATCTCTGTATGAACTTTGTTTAGATCGATTTCCCCCTTCGTTTTAGTGCCATCTGCTGTTTATAAATGGAACTGCAGCTGCAATATACACAGCTCATCAGTCTAAGCTATTTCAGCGTTGATGATCACCAGGACGTTTTCCTTTGGAATTAATGGAGATTTCTAGTGACCCTGATCTTATTTCTGCCATCTTCATCAACCCAAGTGACCCAGGTGTAGTGCATACAGACATACAGTACATAACCTCCAGCTCTACTTCCTTTCATTCCACATCTCTCTTGGGCAGACTGTGTGTCAAAGTATGTCCATAAATTAAAAGTGTATTAATCATGTACTCAATTATGTACAGAATGAGATATCACAGAATAAAAATAGGAAGTAAACCACTCTGAGGACCCGGAAAAACAAAAGGAAGTGGCATCTTCAATAAGGAAAATGTTCCAGATGTGCTGTATGGAGATGTTGTTGAACAAAAAAAAATTGCATGGCTTTAATAGTTTATAGCTTCAGGTATTACTGGTAAAAAGATTGATGACAAGAATAATGCAGAAATGTATGACAGAGGGATGGATGGAGTGTGAGTGAAAGATTAAAGAGGGAAGAAGAAGAAAGGTGTTACAGAAAGAGTGACAAAAACATTAGGAGTGTGAATGAAAGTCTGACCGAAACACAGAAAAGAAAGAGAGATATAGAAATGTAGATTGAGATGGAGCTAGAAAGTATTTCTTATAGAATTATGGACAGATAGAGAGATACAGGATTGCTAGAAGCAAAAACACTATGTTGCCAAAAGTTTTGGGATGTCTGCCTTTACATGCACATGAATGTAATATGGAGTTGTTTCGCACTTTGCAGCTATAACAGCTTCAACTCTTCTGGGAAGGCTTTCCACAAGGTTTAGGAGTGTGTTTATCGGAATTTTTGACCGTTCCTCTGGAAGCGCATTTGTGAGGTCAGGCACTGATGTTGGACGAGAAGGTCCGGCTCGCAGTCTCCGCTCTAATTCATCCCAAAGGTGTTCTATGGGGTTGAGGTCAGGACTCTGTGCAGGACAGTCAAGTTCCTCCACACCAAACTTGCTCATCCATGTCTTTATGGAGCTTGCTTTGTGCACTGGTGTGCAGTCATGTTGGAACAGGAAGGGGTCATCCCCAAACTGTTCCCACAAAGAGCATGAAATTGTCCAAAATGTCTTGGTATGAAGCTGAAGCATTAAGAGTTCCTTTCACTGGAACTAAGGGGCCGAGCCCAACCCCTGAAAAACAACACCTGAACATAATGAATTGGAGGGGTGTCCCAAAACTTTTTGGCAATAGTGTATATAAAGAACGAAATATGGAGAGAAAGAACAGATCATTCTAAAGACAAAGAAATAATAAAAAAGCGTGTTAATAGTAGAAAGATAAATGGATATTGTGTTATGATTGATGATAAATATCATCCTATGTGGACAAATTGTGCAGAACTTCCACAATGTCTGTTCCCTTCATATCCTCATAATCAATTACAAATATTTAACATAATAAAAAAAACAAAAACAAGATATGGTTCTAAATGTCAACAAAGCTCGATCGCTAAATAATTTTTTAAATATTATTTATAATAGCATATCTCATGTATTAGGGAAATATTATCTTAAAAAAAAGATATACGTCGTATTTACTTCCAAATACTTCCACCAGGGGGCGCTGCAGAGTCTCAGAAAGCCATTTCATGTTCATTTAAACATTGTGTACAATATTTATTAAACGTTTTTAAAAATATATATATTAATAAACCAAATAATTCCAAATAGCAGTCTTCACAGACTTCACAGCCCACCAATCAGCAGGTCAGCCTTAAACCCTCCCACACTCACTGCGCAGGTGCATACTGCAGGGCTTTTCTTTTTCTTTTCTTTTCCTTTTCTTTGTTTTTTTACTTTCTCTCCTCCTCTTTTATATGGGAATTATTAATTATTATTTGTTATTCTCTTTTTTTCCCTCTCGTTCTGATTATATTCAATATAATATAAATATTCTCAATTCATTTTTTTCAGTCTTTTGGCGCCCTCTGCTGTATGATCTAAGAACTACACTGACTACATAAATGACATTAAAATGCTAATTCTCCCTATGTGACCAACATTTTTCTAAAAGCTTGCTATCTGACAGAAATAACATGATTTCAGCCAATTCGGTCACTTTTCTAGTGGTCATTAATGAGAACCTATTCCACTGGGGTAGGAAACCCTCTGTCCCATGTTCGGAGCAGGACGATTGGACAGGATGATTAATGACGCAGTTGTCAGGGTCATTTCCTTCATATTCCAAATGAAGTTGATTAAGCGATCAAACAAAAAACACAGACACACCAAGAAAATCAAATAATATATATATATATATATATATATATATATGTGTGTGTTTTTTTTCTATTTGTCTTTGGTTTTTATTTTGTTGATTTTTTTTTTTTTGTTTTGTTTTGTTGTGTTTTTTATTTCCTTGTGCTTTTTAAATTTTGTTGTTGTTTTTTGTTTTGGTTGTGTTTTTTAGTTTGTGGATTTTGTGTTTTTTTAATTTGTTGGTTGTGTTTTTTATTTCCTTGTGTTTTTTCATTTTAATGTGCTTTTTCGTTTTGATATGTTTTATTGTTTTTTTGTGTGTGTGTTTTTGATTTTGTTGTTGTGGTTTTTTTTTTCATTTTCTTGTCTTTTTTTTTTTAAATTTTGTTGTTGTGTTGTTTTTTCTTGTGTGTGTGTTTTGGCTTTTGCTTATTTGGTTTGTTAAAGTATTTTGCACTTTAGAGGCCACCGTACTTTACCTCCATATCCTTTAATGTCATTCTTATCAGCAGAACAGAAATCCGGTCTTTCAATCTGTGACTTCTTCAGAGAGAATGCACTTTTTTCCTTTTTTTTTCTTTCTTTCTTTTTTTTTCTTTTATCAGATTTGCCAGTTCTGTTTAATCCTGCTTTGACACGAACTCCATCCATCCTGCACTGGATTCATCCCACCTGTGCCACGACCTCCTGATTTATCAGACTCTCTCTCACTCTTGTCTACGGTTTATTCAATGTCTTAGGTTCTTCTTCTTTCTCCTGATTGGCTACAGAGTCTGATAACATTTGAGGGGTTTTTTTTCTTCTCTGAGTCAATAGTTTGTTTCATGAAAATAAATAATTATTGGATAGCAAGAATATTATATAATATGGTCTTAACAGATGCAACTATTTAAAGAAATAGAAACTCTGTTCACACATTACACCATGCAAATGATTCACTTGATGAGCAATCAAACCATGCAACAAGTACAAACATTAAACAAAAAACAAAAACATAATTTAAAAAAAAAATAAAAATGCGCCAATCTGTTCGCCTTCGGCTTTTTCCGTCAGCGAATTTTCAGTTTCGGATCCTCTCGGCTATTTCCGTCTTCGGATTCACTCGACAATTTCCGTATTTGAATCCTGCGGCTACGGAAAGGCTCGTTTATTTTCGGATCTGGACCTCTCTCTTTCTCTCTCTCTCTCCCCCCACTCCCCCTAGCCCCCCCCCCCCTCTATTTCCAGTTTTAGACCCGCTCGGCCCTTTTAACAGCTTCGGGTGCGTTCGGCTCTTTCCGTCTCCATCATCATTCTTCCCGCGTCCGTGGCGGCAGAAGCCCTGCTTGTGGACGCGCCGCGGAGCCGCAAAGGAGCTGGAGCGATCGAAGAAGCCCCCCGTCTTCCCCCCACCGCACTGTCCTCTCTACTGGAGACGCGTCCGTCTTTTTTCCCCCACTCTTTCCTTATTTCCTCGTCGTTTTTTCCCCCCTCTCCCCTCTTTAATTGTTTTATTCATTTAAATCATGAATCGAGGCGGTAACGCGAGCGCAATTTTGTGAACATGATCGACGGGAAAGGGAAAAAAACACAGAAGATGATTATGAATTTGTCCGGTTTTCTGTTTGTACCCGCTTTATGGGGACTCGCACTCGGTGGATCACCGAGCGTCCAAATCGGTAAGCATCATCTTATGTTATTATACTAAATAAAATGCTTTAATCTGCTAAAAAAAAACAAAAAAAAAACGTGAAGGGGTTAGAATTCAAACCCAGAAATACATCACTCTAAGACTGTCAGTGATGGAGACAGGGAGCGTGTGGATGGTTATTATTATTATTATTATTATTATTATTTTTAAGAATGATGTCTATGTCTGGTTTTCCATTGCATATAAGAATTGTGTGTAATAACGAATGGTTTATTTTGTCCCTCCGTGTGTGTGTCGATGCCCTCAGGCGGCCTGTTTCCGCGCGGTGCGGATCAGGAGTACAGCGCGTTTCGGGTCGGGATGGTGCAGTTCGGCACGGCCGAGTTCCGCCTCACCCCGCACATCGATAACCTGGAGGTGGCCAATAGCTTCGCCATCACAAACTGCTGTAAGTCTCCAGCTTTCATTCTGATTTTCTATTATTTTTGGGGGGTGGGGGTGGGGGTGGGGGGGGGCATTCATATTTACTACATGTACATACCCTGGAGATTTACGCGCATAAATATTTTACGCACAGAGCAAGGGGCAGACTGCATGAATCATGAATCGACTGTGCGCATTATTTTTCCCAATCCCATATTTGTCCACCTGGAGACCAAGCGACCATTAAAATGTGTGTGTGTGTGGGTGTGTGTCCTGCAACAAAACCCAAAAAAAAACAACCCCCAAAATAAAGTCCTGGAATGCCATTCATTGTCACATTAGTAGCCTGCGCATGGTGCTTTGTAGACTTGTCCAGCGTCCTCAGGATGATTAACGCCACTTTTGTTAAGCGTGTGATGCAGGAACGCGCCTGTAGAGCGCGCTCCCGAGCCGCGTTATCAATTAACACCGTGTTTATTCACACAGCCGCCTCCGTGCTAACTGGAGGAACATATTGGGCCATGTGGAGGTGTTGGAGAGGCGTGGGCTAAAACTCAGCTCCTTCCCAAATGCCTGCCTATTGCACGTTGCACATTTTGGGCGATACCCACATCCAGCACTTATCAAGAGACTAGGGGGATCTGTGGGGTTTTGGTTTTTTTTGACATTGTGTGATAATTGCTGCGTGCACAAGTCAGATTTGGTTTCCATGGTAACACTGGATGAGACCGCAGCCCTTTCAGTGCACAGTATAGACGGGACCAAAGTATATGAATATTTTTTTTAAAAAAATGAGCAGAAGATTGAAATAGATTTTTGGAAGATAAAAAGACTCAGTCGGTGGTTTCATATTAAAAACCTGCAAGAAAGAAACCCGTACCACGTCAAGAAATTATACTAGCTATTCAGTTAGGACAAAAGTAATGGCGCCCTATGAAGGGAAGAAGACATGCTGCATTGGCTGAGCTGCGTTATTGGAAGACTTAGTGCACCGATCTTAGGTGGTCCTCTTGGTCTCTGTAGTAGCCAGTTCGTTTTGTTTTCAGCTCTATTTGCCTTATATGGAGTT
This sequence comes from Hemibagrus guttatus, assembly GCA_033459395.1. NCBI lineage: Eukaryota > Metazoa > Chordata > Actinopteri > Siluriformes > Bagridae > Hemibagrus > Hemibagrus guttatus. Next base: position 13,182,737 of record JAUCMX010000029.1, on the reverse strand, counting down.
CTTCTTTGGGCACAATTTATGCTCTAATGCTGTCATTTTCAACATAATGTTATCCTGACATTTTATAAAGAAGCCATTTTATTAGAACTTGACCCAAAGTTGGTGGATTTTTCTTCACTGAGGATGATAGTATCAGTAATAAAGTTCAGCATGTTATGATATGATAATTATTGAAACTGAACTTAGGCATGTTTATGGCATGTTTAAGCAAAACAAGGTGTCGGATCTATGTCATCTGCGTAGATCAGCTGCTAATACAAATGGTTAAACATTACAGGGGGCTGAAAATCAGCGTTTTTGCACGATAATACTGACTAGACACGAAGCTGAGCTCCTGTTATGTTCCATTTTGGCATTTAACCTGTAATCGTTTTCTTTTCGCTTCCTGATTATTGCCTAGTTTTTTGTTCTTTTTGACAATGAAGATTTGTCACTCTACGATATCTGTTTGGGTTTTTTCGGCATTTCCGTGGTCTTTAGGGACCTGTTAAACTTCCGGCTCGGGTGTCAGGTGTTGAGCAGCCAATAGAAGCCAATAGTTCATGCCATTTGATTTAATATTGATTTAACCTAATCATTAATATCTAATACATAAGATCTGTTTAAAACCCTGGGCTACAACCTAACACAGTGCATTATGGGATTGTTTGAGCAGCGTGGATATTCTCAGTTATTCTCATGAGCTTTAATATAAACTGACCTCTGGTTCATCCGTTCGATAATTGTTCATAAAGTTGTAATGTGTCAGTGAATCGTAAGTAAAAGATACCCTGGGGAAATAAAACACTTGGGGACACGCTGTATTAGGAAAATGATCAACGATAACAAGCTTATTTTACTTCTACCACAGAACACAGATCAAAACCCTGACTAAAATGGGTTTATAGTTACGTTTAACGTTGTGAGATGTCCATGAAGCCCCTGAGCTCCTTGTCTAGAAGCGCTTACGTTACAGCAGTTATATAAACATCGCTGTTTTCTCACCAGCTTCTCTTTTTTTCTCTATTGACGCTACTACGATAAAAAAAAAAAACTTTATTATGTAAAACTCATACACTGGAGAATCATAAATACGTAATAAAAACCCTCACAGAACTCTTTCAGCAATTAACACCCCCCCAAAAAAAATCCACCATACAACCCTCCTTTGTAAGCTGTTGCCATAGAAACGGCCATGTATCTTAATATAAACCTGCAATTTGAACTACATCCGTAGCTGCTGCTGTCGTAGGAAACAAAACCTCGCTTTCGGACCTTATCAGGACGGAGAATCTAACAGCGATGGTTCTAGGAACACGCCTACATACGGTTCATACGTCCAACGTTCATGATCCAGCATGAGTCACGGAGATTCGCAGTGAAGGACTGCGGCTCTGGCATGAGAGATCCACTGCACCATGTCCTCGTACTGCCTCCCTCAACTGCTAGGTCTAATTAATGTGAAACACACACACACACACACACACAACAGTGCTTAGGGGTGCATATTCGCATGAATATGAGCAAAGTGTACATGTAAGGAGGTGAGAGTGCCAGCACTAAAGCGCCGCTGCATCGCCGTGAACGTGTAGTCGAGCAGCGTCGTGGGTGTGAAGTAGGGAAAGAATTACTAATTCGTTTTGGTCACCATAGAAACACGACTGTTAAAGCGTCATGGCGGTTCAGTGTCCAACATCTGTTCCTTCTGTTATCCATTACCGTAATATTTATGATGCCTGTCAGAGCCGCTATAACCGCACACACACACACACACACACACTATTAAAAGAACCAGCTACTGTTTCACTTTGGTATTATTCATTATACCCAGGGACCTTGTATTTAATTCCGCTACAGTGCACAAATCATAGATCTTTCTCCAAGACAAACTGCACAAAGGCGCAACCTCGTGTTTCATCTTGCGTCGCGTTGACGTGACATATTGATATAAGATTTGCTTGCTTAATAGAAAAAAACCCCATCAACAACAACAACAACGCTCAATTTATTTATTATCAGGGTCGAAATGCCTGCATGTCTCTGTACCTTGCCGGAAACTGGAACTTAATCTTCCTGAGGCGAAGACAGGTTCTTAAATTTCTCGCAACTGATATCCTGCACCTCCGGACGTTTAAAGAGCTCGATGGTATTTCATGCTTTCTGACACAAACTCGCTTTCTTTTTATTAATAAGCATCATATTATTAAGCGCTCCTAGATGCTGCTGTGATCATAAAGACTTCTGCTCAGCTCAGGACTTCTTATTTTCCTGAACATCCTTTAACCACAGTGTGTACTGTGAATCAGGTCATTTCTGAATCTCAAACTTGTGTGTATGAGCTACAAAAAGTACAAAGCTGGAAGCTGTTTTATCCTCATGCTGTCTCGGGGAGTTTTTCTTGGCTTGCTCGTAAATAAGCACAGCTGCCTTGTGACGGCGTCTCTCTCGTTAGAAAGGCTACGCGAATAAAACTAGCTCGATTTCGTATCGAAAAGAAAAGGCATGGTGTGAAAATATAACCAATGCCCTGCTGTACGCTTACATGCTGCGGTACACGTACCACCGTGTGTGTGTGTGTGTGTGTGTGTGTGTCTCCCGTCGCATAAATATTCACACCGATCCATGTGGAGGATTTATTGCCGAAGACAGGATGAGAAACGAGCGAGGGAGCACTCACTCTTTTACAGACAGCCTCCCAGTCCCAACAATCAGCAATCACCTAGAGTGTGTGTGTGTGAGAGAGAGAGAGTGAGACAGAGAGAGAGGGAGACAGAGATGAAAAAAGAGGGTGGAGGAGAAAAATGGATAGAACGTGAGAGAAATGAGGTTCAGGTCAAGGGAATGAGTTCGTTTAGTGGGCGGTGTGTGGTGTGTGATGTGCTGTTGAGTAAAAGAGAGAGAGAAAAGAAAGAGATTCAAGTAAAGGGCATTCCTCTCCAACGTGGCGTGAAAGCCAAATACACATACACACACACTTGAATTTCTCTTTCGGTGCACGCTACAGAGCTGGATATCTATGAAGTCTTATACCAGACTGCTGTTGAATCCTGGAATCTGATTGGTCAGGAGGTTTCCATAGTAACAACTGACTAATCAGTGAAAACTGACTGTTGTATTAGGGGGGCTGGTGGGTTAGTGGTTATCAATGTAGCCTCTTAATTCCAGGGTTCCCTGCGTGTGTGGAGTTTCTGTGTTCTCTCCGTGCTTCAAGGGTCTCCTCTGGGTTCTCCGGTTTCCTTCACCAGTCAAAGACATGCCTTGTAGGCTGTTTGGCATCTCGAAATTGTCTGTAGTGTGTGAGAGTGTGTGTGATTGTGCCCTGAGATGTGTTGGTGTCCTGGATAGACTCCAGGCTCCCTGTGTAGGATCAGTGCTACAGAAAATGGATGGAGGGATGGACAGATGGATGGATGGATGGATGCATGAATGGATGGATAGATGGATAGAAAGATGGATAGATGAATGGATGGATAGAAAGATGGATGGATTTGTGGATGGATGGATGCATGAATGGATGGATGGAGGAATGAATCGATAAATGGATGGATTTATGGCTGGATGGATGGATTAATGGATGGGTGGATCTATGGAGGGATGGATGAATAGATGTATAGATGGATGGATGGATAGATAGATGGATTTATGGATGGATGGATGGATGGATGATTGGATGGATAGATGGATGGATTTAGGTAGGGATGGACGAATGGGTGAATGGATGGATGGATGCATGGATGAACAGGTGGTTGGATCTGTGGATAGATGGATAGGTAGATATGGATGGATGGATGAATGAATGGATATATGAACGGATAGATGGATGGAGGAATAAATGGAAAGATGAAGGAATCAAAAGATGAATGGATGGATATATGAATGGATAGATGGATTTATGGATGAATGGATGTATAGATGGGTGGACAGATGAATGGATGAATGGAAGGACAGATGGATGGCTTTATGGATGGATAAATGGACAAATGGATGGATAGATGGATGAATGAATTAAAAGATGAATGGATGGATGGAAAGATGGATGGACTTTTCTATCTCACAATGCCATCCTCCCATCTGACACACCGGGATTTACGACGCAAACCTCAAACCTCAATCATGTCTCGTTTGATAAACTACGGCTGCAGTAAGTTGAAAGCAAATGTGTATTTAAAAAAAAAAAAAAAAAAAAATTCTTTTTGGGTTTTTTTCCCGACGAACACTTCGTTTAAGCATGCAGCTTTAATTACAAGCTATTTCCTCTACAGCGGATGAGTTATGTAGCCCCTTTTCCGTATAGTCTCAGGGATTCAGTCAAGCGTATACTGTATAACCAGAAGAAATTAACATAATCTTAAATTGTCGTTTTTCGGGGCTTAGCTGAAAATCCTTTCTGCTGCCAGAACGTCTGTGACCTGTAGATATCACCCGTTTTTGGATTTTGATGCTCCGTCAGCCTAAAATGGAGTCGGGATTGTTAGTACCTGCTTGTTTTCTGTGGCATTCACATCAGTAAAGACAGGTTGTGCTGGCAGCTACCTCACAGACGTCTCACACACACACACACACACACACACACACAGGTTATTTGACTGATGAACAGTTTCCTATTTTTGCCGACATCTTCCTCCTTCTGTCACTCTGCTTCCTTCCGTTTCTACAAACCCATTTGTTTTTATGTCGCACCTGTTGAGGATCGTACCACAGGAAGTTCAATCGATAATCTTATCGGAGAAATATTTTTTAAAAGATCGATTCAAGAGCAAGCTTCCACTCCAGTCGCTACATACGATCTGATCAATATGGTGGAATTAATTATTGATAATTTTCAGCTCACCGCGTTTGTAGCGAGTGATTATTCAGTTCAAAGTTATGATGTTTGATGCAAATCTCAGCTGAAGCTCTCTTGATCCTGAGTCTGTAGGAGGACCAACATGGTTCCAAGGAATTATTTGTGATGATTTTGTTACATGGATCGCTCCATCAGCAGTAGCACGATCATAAAGCGATGAGGCAGTGAGTATAAAAATCTACGTAGATGGATCTTTCTCAGAATTGAGTGAGTCGCTGCTTCCCCTTTCCCGAAAACATCCACCTGAATGCACCATAATACCAAATTGTACACCAAAATCTAATTGCGCGTTAGTCGAAGATTTGGGAATTGAAATATTTTGCCACTTCAGGTGATAATGCTAGCGTTTAAAAATGGTCGTTGGTGCCTATTGTTCATGTACATACACAATATTGGCAAAAGTTTTGGGACACCCTCCAAATCATTGAATTCAGGGGTTGGGCTCGGCCCCTTAGTTCCAGTGAAAGGAACTCTTAATGCTTCAGCATACCAAGACATTTTGGACAATTTCATGCTCCCGACTTTGTGGGAACAGTTTGGGGATGACCCCTTCCTGTTCCAACATGACTGCACACCAGTGCACAAAGCAAGCTCCATAAAGACATGTCCTGACAAAGTCCTGACCTCAACCCCATAGAACATCTTTGAGATGAATTAGAGCGGCGATTCTGAGCAGTTCCAAAACTGGGATTTACATGCACATGTAATATGGAGTTGTCCCGCCCTTTGCTGCTATAACAGCTTCAACTCTTCCGGGAAGACTTTCCACAAGGTTTAGGAGTGTGTTTATGGGAATTTTTGACCATTCCTCTAGAAGCACATTTGTGAGGTCAGGCACTGATGTCGGATGAGGTCTGGCTCGCAGTCTCTCAAAGGTGTTCTATGGGGTTGAGGTCAGGACTCTGTGCAGGCCAGTCAAGTTCCTCCACACCAAACTCGCTCATCCATGTCTTTATGGAGCTTGCTTTGTGCACTGGTGTGCAGTCATGTTGGAACAGGAAGGGGTCATCCCCAAACTGTTCCCACAAAGAAGAGTTCCTTTCACTGGAACTAAGGGGCCGAGCCCAACCCCTGAAAAACTACACCTGAAGTGAAGATTTGAAGGGGTGTCCCAAAACTTTTGGCAATATAGTGTAGCTAGAAAATCAAAGCTTTGCCTATTGGCTAGTATCCAGCTAACAAAAAGGTTGATTAAGGAAATCTTGTATTCAGCCTTTTATTACAGTATTAAAACAGCAACAAGATAAATAACTGTTTTATTTTGTTTGTTTTCTTGTTTTGGGAGCATGCTGGATAGAAATGAATCGGTCAGCACACAGTGACGCCTCCGTTTCTGTTCGACCGCGTCGGTCAGGCGCGTAGAAGCTGCAGCACCAGTTACGACTTGATTCATCAAGTGTTCAAAGGCGCCGCTTTTACGATGCAACAAAATCTCACGCTGGCATACAAACAACATACCAGTTTTCCCTACAATCATCAGGTTTATTTTTAAATTAAATTTTTTTTTTTAAATGTATTTTTGTAAAAAAAAAAAAAAAAAAAAAAGCATTTTTCATTTAAAAAATTTCATGAAAAAATCGATATATCAAACATCCTGCCCATCCCCACAGAGATGCTGGCGCGGTCGGTCAGTAGGAGATTCAAAAGGAGGTTCAAAGGCTTTCTGCTTTGTACTCTGGATCCATGTGCACTGCGTACAAATTGCTGCAGATGGGCAGAGAGCTCAGAGACTGCACACACACACACACACACACACACACACACACACACACACACACACGCACCTGTAGTTGTACATTATCTGTCTCCTTCTGCAATATCACCTAATTAGGGCGGCTAAATTTACTACTCTCCTGGTCCAGCCACCGAACACACAATATAAACTGTTGTCACTACATTTTATATATATATATATATATATATATATATATATATATATATATATATATATATATATATATATATATATATATATATACGATGTGTGTATGTGTGTGTGAGAGACAGTCTGTCTTTTTCCTTTCCTGACATTCTCTCTCTCATCTCTCTCTCTCTCTGTTTCTCTCGGTGTTTTACGATGCTTGTGTGAAGTACTTTCTCAGATCTACAAGGACTTTGCAAATCCACTTTATTCTGTATAATGAGAAAAAGAACAATGGCTCTTGAGTAGGACATTTTCATAATCCTAAAACACACACACACACACACACACACTGACACAATTAGTAATTCACCTGAGAGTGTCTGAACATTTCTATATTCAGGATTTTTGGTACCACAAGCCAATTAGATTTTAAAAAAATTTTTTTTTACTGTCTTGCCCTTCTGTGTAGACATGTGAAGACAAGAAGATAATCACGTTCTTCAGAATGATAGTTTCAACCCACAAAATAAATAAAGTTTTGGATTTATAGTAATCCTTTGTTAGGGCTTTCTATGACTTTCCCACAGTTAAAGCAAAACAGTTTTTTAAGGATATTCCTATATTTATGCTCGCCAAACTGCACTTAACCATAAACTGGCTACAAATGACAAATTTCCAGCGCCGGTGTTAACGTTGAGAGTAAATAAATATGTGAAATAATAAATGCGTGAAATATATTACGCCATTAAAGGACGCGACGCTTCTTAAAATGCTCTCGAGTGGACGAGCTGAAAGCAGCATATTAACCGAGATAGCTTAATGATGATGAAATCCTAGAGGTATGATGAATGTAAGATGGTATGTCTGTAACAAAGCCTGGAGGATTTAATGCCTTTGGATTCAGTTGTGTCTGATAATGAGTATGGAGGGGTTTTTTTTTCTTTATGTAACTAGCGATGGTGTTAGTTATCTACAAGTCTGTGGTCGTGGCCATAAAGTGATGTACTTGTTCATAAACAGCAACAATGCTCAGATTTAAATAATGCTTGATGATATTAAGGAGCCCAATGTGTACAAAGAAGATCTGCCCCACACCATTACACCAACACCACTAGCCTGAAACGGCAGGTTGTGTCCATGGATTCATGCTGTTGCTACCATCTGCAATTTAGAAGCAGACTCATCAGACCAGACAGCAGATCCTCCAATCTTCAACTGTCCAATTTCAGTCATCCTGTTGCCTCAGGTTCCTGTTCTTGGCTTACTGGAGTGCAACCTGATGGTGGCATTGGGCTGTTGTAGCTTATCAATCTCAAAATTTGACCTTTTCCGCATTCTGAGGTGCTTTTCTGTGCAACACGGCTGCAAAGAGTGTATATTAATTATTAATTACTGTAGCATTCACATCAGTACAAACCAGCACTTTTTGGATGTATTATTTGTGAACGCTAGAGATTGTGGAGACCCAGTAGATTCTGTAACAAGTCCATTCGGCGCCACGACCCATGCCATCCATAACATTTGACTTGTATTTGCGTTATTTTATGCATCATGCTGCTGCCACGTGATCAGCTGATTCATCAACAGTATGAATGCATAGGTGTTCCTAATAAAGTGACCACCATTTCAGTTCCAATACTAGGAATGAATTTACTTGATTTTTAGCCGGCTAATCTAATCTTTTTTTTAAATACCTTTTTTTCTTTGCTTTACTGTTAGCGTGTACTCATTTGTCTGTATTTTAGTTTCTGAAATATATATTTTCTTATTTCTAGTTTTGTCCCACAACAAAGACTGCTAGCTAGCTCATGGTAGACAATGGTATAACAAAGGTAGCTAACTACAACAAATGTCTGGAAATGTCCTGCAGCAAAACCAGCAAGCTAAATAATGCTAGAAAATATCCTACAGCTAAATTGAAAATGTTAGAAAATGGTTGAAAAATGTCCCACAGAAATGCTAGCTGATAGATAGAAAATGTCCCACAACAGATGTTTAATAATGTAACAAAACAGGGACTAGATAGAAATGCTCACTATCTACATAATGTCTCACAGAAAAGAGAGCTAGCCAGATAAATCTTCTTCTTCTTCTTCTTCTTTCGGCTTTTCCCTTCAGGGGTCGCCACAGCGAATCATCTCTCTTCACCTATCCCTATCTTCTGCATCCTGAACACTTGCACCCACTAGCTTCATATCCTCATTAATTCCATCCATATACCTCCTCTTTGGCCTTCCTCTTTGCCTCCTGCCTGGCAGCTCCATGTCCAACATTCTCCTACCAATATACTCACTCTCCCTCCTCTGAACATGTCCAAACCATCTTAATCTGGCCTCCCTAACTTTGTCCCCCAAACATCCAACATGAGCTGTCCCTCTGATGTACTCGTTCCTAATCCTGTTCAATCTTGTCACTCCCAAAGAGAACCTCAACATCTTTAGCTCTGCTACCTCTAGCTCTGACTCCTGTCTCTTCCTCAGGGACACTGTCTCTAAACCATACAGCATGGCCGGTCTCACCACTGTCCTGTACACCTTCCCCTTGATTCTCGCTGATATTTTCCTATCACACAGAACTCCCCACACCTTTCTCCACCCATTCCAACCTGCCTGCACTCGCTTCTTTACCTCTTTCCCACACTCTCCATTACTCTGGACTGTTGACCCCAAGCACTTAAACTCCTGTACCTTCTTCACCTCTTCACCCTGTAACCTTACTGTTCCACTTCCCCCCCTTTCATTCACACACATGTACTCAGTTTTACTACGACTGACTTTCATTCCTCTTCTCTCCAGCGCAAACCTCCACCTCTCCAGGTTTTCCTCCACCTGCTCCCTGCTCTCACTACAGATCACAATGTCATCTGCAAACATCATTGTCCAAGGAGACTCCTGTCTGACCTCCTCTGACAACTGGTCCATCACTATAGCAAACAGGAAGGGGCTCAGAGCCGATCCCTGATGCAGTCCCACCTCCACATTGAACTCCTCTGTCTGACCTACAGCACACCTCACCACTGTCCTGCTCCTCTCATACATGTCCTGCACCACTCTGACATACTTCTCTGCTACTCCTGACTTCCTCATACAGTACCACAGCTCTTCTCTTGGCACCCTGTCATACGCTTTCTCCAAGTCTACAAACACACAGTGCAACTCCCTCTGACCATCCCTATACTTCTCCATCAAAATTCTCAGAGCAAAAATTGCATCTGTTGTGCTCTTTCTGGGCATGAAGCCATACTGCTGCTCACAAATTTCCACTACCTTCCTTAACCTAGCTTCCAATACTCTTTCCCATAGCTTCATTGTATGGCTCATCAACTTTATCCCCCTATAGTTGCTGCAACTCTGCACGTCACCCTTATTCTTAAAGATCGGCACTAACACACTTCTTCTCCATTCCTCAGGCGTCTTCTCACTCTCCAAAACCCTGTTGAACAAACTAGTCAAAAATTCCACAGCTGCCTCTCCTAGACACTTCCAGACTTCCACCGGGATGTCGTCAGGACCAACTGCCTTTCCACTTTTCATCCTCTTCAAAGGCTTCCTGACTTCATCCTTTCTAATCTTATCTACTTTCTGTTCCACAGAGTTCACCCCTTCTACTCTTTTTTCCCTCTCATTTTCCTCATTCATCAACTCCTCAAAGTACTCCTTCCATCTCCTCTGTACACTCTGCTCACTTGTGAGCACCCTTCCATCTCTATCCTTAATAACTCTAACTTGCTGCACATCCTTCCCATCTCGATCCCTCTGCCTAGCTAACCTGTACAAGTCCTTCTCTCCTTCTCTAGTGTCTAACCTAGTGTACAACTCGTCATATGCCTTCTGCTTGGCCTTAGACATCTCCCTCTTCACTCTGCGCTGTAACTCCTTGTATTCCTGTCTATTCTCTTCAGTCCTGTCCATGTCCCACTTCTTCTTGGCTAACTTCTTCCTCTGGATACTATCCTGAACTTCCTCATTCCACCACCAAGTCTCCTTATCTTCTTTCCTCCTTCCAGATGACACACCCAGCACCTTTCTCCCTGTCTCCCTGATCACTTCTGCTGTAGTTTCCCAGTCATCTGGCAGCACTACCTGACCACCCAGAGCCTGCCTCAACTTCTGTCTAAATTCCTCACAACATTCCTCCTTTTTCAGCTTCCACCACTTGGTTTTCTTCTCTATCTTTGACTTCTTCTTCTTACAGACCATCAAAGTCATCCTACACACCACCATCCTATGCTGTCTGGCTACACTCTCTCTCACTACCACTTTACAGTCACTAATCTCTTTCAGATTGCCTCTTCTACATAGGATGTAGTCTACCTGTGTTCTCCTACCTCCACTCTTGTAAGTCACTCTATGCTCCTCCCTCTTCTGAAAATAAGTGTTAATCACAGCCATGTCCATCCTCTTAGCAAAGTCCACTACCATCTGTCCTTCAAGGTCCTTTCCTTAACTCCAAACTTGCCCATCACCTCCTCATCACCTGTGTTCCCCTCACCAACATGTCCATTAAAATCCGCTCCTATCACCACTCTCTCACCCGTGGGAATACTCTCCATCACCTCATCTAATTCACTCCAGAATCTCTCTTTCTCCTCTAACTCACAACCTACCTGTGGGGCATAACCACTAACAACATTCAACATCACCCCTTCAATCTCTAACTTCAGACTCATCACCCTGTCTGACACTCTCTTCACCTCCAGAACATTCCTCACAAACTCCTCCTTCAGGACCACACCTACCCCATTTCTCTTACTATCCACACCATAATAAAACAGCTTGAATCCTGCTCCTATACTACGAGCCTTGCTACCCTTCCACCTGGTCTCCTAGTACCAACATTCAGAGTTCCTATTCTCAGTCCTACACTCTTACCTTTCCTCTTCTCTCTCTGTCTGTGCACTCTCCTCCCTCCTCTACTTCTTCCACCAACAGTAGCCCAATTTCCACCGGCGCCCTGTAGGTCAACGGCGCCGATGGCGTTCGTTGTTAACCCGGGCCTCGACCGATCCGGTATGAAATTCGTACTGACGATTCGCATGGTTAAATTTGGCAATGTTTTACGCCGGATGCCCTTCCTGACGCAACCCTCTCTATTTATCCGGGCTTGGGACCGGCACAGAAGTCACTGGACTGTGACCCCCATGGCTAGATTAGCTAGCCAGATAAATGATATCTAAAAATATAACAGAACAACCCGAGTTAGCTGTATAACGTTAGAAAATGTCCCACAGCAAAGCTAGCTAGATAAATAATGTTAATAATGTTAGAAAGTCTCCTACAGCAATGCTAGCCAGATAAATGATATTCAAAAATCAACCAGTGCAAACCAAGCTAGCTATATAACATTAGAAAATGCCCCACAGCAAAGCTAGCTAGATAAATCATGTTAGAAAATCTCCTACAGCAAAGCTAGCCTGATGAATGATATTTAAAAATATACCATAGCAAACCAAACTAGCTATATAACGTTAGAAGATGTCCCCCAGCAAAGCTAGCTAGATAAATAAGGTTAGAAAATCTTCTACAGCAAAGCTAGCTAGATAAATCGTGTTAGGAAATCTCCTACAGCAAAGCTAGCCAGATAAATGATATTTAAAAATCTACCAGAGCAAACCAAGCTAGCTGTATAACGTTAGAAAATGTCCCACAGGAAAGCTAGCTAGATCAATAATGTTAGAAAATGTTCCACAACAAATATACCTAGCTATTTATTATAAAATCTCCCACAGCAAAGTTAGCTAGCTGATAATATTAGAAAACGGTTTTGGGGAAATGTCCCACAGCAAAGCTAGCTAGCTAGATAATGTCAACATATATAGCTAGTTGTATATTAGAAAATGTACCACAGAAATGCTATCTAGATTTTAGCTTTTCACAAAAAAGATATATATTTAGCTAATTATCTGGCTAATATAACATACTACAGAAAAGGTAGCTAGTTTAAGAATGCTGCAAAATGTCTTAACAAAACAAGCTAGCAGGATACAGCTAGACAACACAGCTAGCTAGCTACTGTGGGAGAAAAAGGTTCTCGTGTGATTTGTTCATATTAGTATCACTGAAACTCTTCTAACTGATTTATTAATTTTTTTTTTAAAAGTATATATATATATTCTTGGAACCTTAATATTAAGTAAGAAGAGCGCTGTCGTAATGAGTCAGAGTCTCGAACATATGAAAGTGTTAGCAAACGGATAAAATATACAGCAGCTGGAGAAAGGGATGTGAAATACAGTGCTAGCTTGAGTCATGGTGTTGGCAGTGAGACTTTCTGTCACGTATGTTCGGTGCAGGCGGTTTGGGAAGGAGGTGTGTGTGTGTGTGTGTGTGTGTGTGTGTGTTGGATAGTTTGATATGTTTAGCTTGAAGTGTTTATGCCTCTCAGGAGGATTCAGCCTGCCTCTCTGGGTTAAAATCAACATACTTTCACCTAAATCACTTATGACAGATCATACGAGGTCTCATGAAGTGTCTGTCGGCGCTACAGCAATTCTTTGCTGCTTAGGATTTCTGCCGTAAAATGCAGTGTGGTGCGGTCATGTAGGAATGTCATCGTCTTTGTCGTAGTCGTCATGATGTGTAGACTAGCGTTTTGGTCAAATCTAAAGCATGTCAGCGACGCTGAAGTGACCGGACTGTGCGTGTGACATGTTTCTGTTAAATTCTCTCATCTCTTTTGTTACTGATTTAATTCCTCTTGTATTTACGACAAGCTTGCTGCTACATTTTGTAAGATTCTAGTTGTTATCATCAAGCAATAGCTAAGCTGTGGCACATTTTACAGCCTAATCTAGCTAGCTAGCTAGCTTTGTCATAAAATGTCTTACACTCTAGTCATTTAATATTGTGGAACATTTTAGAACATCATTAAACTAGCTAGCTTTAGTGTGTGACATTTACTAACGTTAGCTCGCTCGCTTTAGTTCGGGACATTTCCTAACATTATCTAGCTAGCTATCTTTGTCTTCAGACATGTTCTAAGATTATCTACCTATTATCAAAGTAGCTATCTCTGTCGAGCGATATTTTCTCACACTGTTGTTGTAGCTAGCATTGTGAAGACATTTCCAAACATTATCTAGCTAGCTATCTGTGAGATTTTCTAACAATATCAAGTTCAAGTTTGTTGTGGGATGTTTTCTAACTATCTGACATCATCTAGATAGAGTTATTATGAAAAACTTTACAACATAATTAAAGATGCTAGCTGTGCTTGATTAGCGTTTAATCATATTTAAGCTTTCTCAAATAAACATTATTTTATTTTATTGGTAAAATGCTAGATTTGACCCTTTTTTATTAATTCTGTGGTATTAAATAGAAAAAAAGCACCCATTCATATATTTTCCTTTCTGTAAAAGCAAAGTCTTAGCAAGATATATATTAAATATTTTGTACTATGAAGTGAGCTGAAAGTGATTATATGATTATTGAGCATATTCCCAAACGATAATTTAGTAAATATATTTAAATAGAGGATTAATACTTATATAAATGTTTCAAAAGTAATGAGATATACAAAAGCAATTATTAAAATATATTTTAAGTGGAATGTTTGCTTGTATTTATTGTCAATAAGATAAACAACGAATTAACAGGACTAAGAAAGAAGTCGTATTTCGACTCCAAGAATTAAAACGTATTCATTTAGCATGCCTTTGTGTGCAGAACTTTTGGACATCCGTCATTTTGAGTTTATGGGTCAATGCGTCTTTTTGGAACAGCAGGGATCTGGGGGGCCAACAGGATGTTCATGCTGAGTCTATTCAGAATTTTTTTTTTTTCATGCGCAGAAACCACAGCAGGACGCAACACATCAGCAGACCCAGCCATCATAGTCGTAATTTTATTAACATTAGGTAGAGTCGGGCAAAACATGGAAAGATTTAAAACACTAGAGAAACAACAGAACCAGCAGAAGTCCTTTTTGGTTTGTATTATATTTATATACATCTATACACTGCCTTGCATACGTATTCACCCCCCCTTGGTGTAAAACCTCATGATTTCACAGCTCTTTGCTTTATATGTACTTTATAAAGTCATTTAAAGATGGCTTTCTGGCTACAGGTGAACACCAGCCTCAGATCCTTTTAATAAGAATCGGTTCACGGGCAATAAACGGTTTTGAAGAATTTCAAGGCTCAATCCCTCAATCATAGATTAGATCAGAATCTAGGATAATTCCAGTCTAAGCGCCATTTTCACAGATGAGCCTCCTCATATGCTGTTGTTGAACCACTGCGGGGTGTAATTGGGGTCTGAAGAAGGCCGTGTAGAGCACCGGCGTTCGTGTGTTGATTATGCAGATGTAGCCATGAGCAGCGTGCTGGACTTGCATGCTAATGAAATTATAAGAAGGAGAAATTGATTAGTAACCAGTCCAACTGTCTCTGGGGTTTAAGCTTTTTTTTCTGCATAGAGAGAGAGAAAGAGAGAGGGGAAGAAAGATATATATACTGGGTATAACATTCCAGTGGTCTGAAATTCAAGACGTTTTAATATTTAATGTAACGATATATAAAGCCAGCAGTTAAACTGTGCGGTTTTATCCTATGATCGTTTAGTGTCCGAGATGGGAATTGTCAGATCTTTAGGGACCACCACCTTTAAAAACAAGCTGTTACCTTTAAGGTCAATGAAACTTAGTGATAAAAGTTGCTTTCTGAATTATAATATGAATACATAAACATCATGGTCATTATCGAACCACTTCGAAATAGCACTCGATCCAGAATATAGTACTATTTCTCTTTTTTCCCTCCACACAGTTAATTGTGCATATAACTTTATAAAGCCACAAGGTCCTAGAGATGAGGTGGTAGTAAGGTGGATCACTGGGTTACAGTTCAGAAGGTTGGGGGATTATGTCCTGTAGCATATACAGTCATGTGAAAAACTTAGGACACCCCATTAAATATTCATTCATTCGTTCATTGTCTACCGCTTATCCGATCTATTCTCGGGTCACGGGGAGCCTGTGCCTATCTCAGGCGTCATTGGGCATCAAGGCAGGATACACCCTGGACGGAGTGCCAACCCATCTCAGGGCACACACACACACACTACGAACAATTTAGAGATGCCAATCAACCTACAATGCATGTCTTTGGACCGGGGGAGGAAACCGGAGTACCCGGAGGAAACCCCCGAGGCACGGGGAGAACATGCAAACTCCACACACACATGGCGGAGGCGGGAATCGAACCCCCAACCCTGGAGGTGTGAGGCAAACGTGCAAGCCACCGTGCCCCGTATTAAATATTCAGTTCTTTATTAAGAAATGTCAACATGTCAATTTCTCATCATGTTTTAATTTGTACCTGTAAATAATGGATTCTGTGATGGTGAGCTGGCCAGGTCCCGCTGCAGCAAAGCATCCCCAAACCAGAACACTTCCACCTCCATGTTTCACAGTTGGTGTGAGGTTCATTTGCTGAAATGCTGTATTTGGTTTTTGCCAAACACGCCCTGTTAGGGTGTCCAGATAATTACATTTTAGACTCATTTGTCCGAAGCACGTTATTCCAGAAGTCTTGGCCTTTGTCTCTGTGTTCTTTGGGACGCTTCAGTCTTGCCCTCATGTTTTTTTTAGACAGCAAAGGTTGCACACCTCCAATAATAAGGTTACTCGCCTATCATGCGGAAGGCCCGGGTTCGATTCCAGCTAATGCCTCAACCCCAGCCACTGGATGCAGTGCCGGTCCCAAGCCCGGAAAAATGGGAGTGTTGTGTCAGGAAGGGCATCCGGCGTAAAACATTTGCCAAGTTGTTGTGCGGACCAATTGGTCCGCTGTGGCGACCCCGAACAGGGAGCAGCCGAAAGCAACTTCAGTCTCTTTCTGATTGTAGATTCATGCACTTTGGCATAAACTGTAGCAGAAGCTTGCTGCAGGTCCCATGATGATATTTTAAGGTTTTTGGAGACGTCTTTAAGCATCTTGCGGTCTGCTCTCAGGGTGAATTTGCTTGGATGGCCTGACCTGGCCATGCTGGCAATTGTTTTAAATGTTCTTCACTTGTAAATGATTTTCTGGACAGTGGAATTGCTGATTACAAATTCTTTTGAGATCTTTTTATATCCCTGACCAGACTCACCATGGTGATGGCTCTCACTTCAACAATTAAGAGCAAACCAAGCTAAATGTCTGAGGTTTAGTTTATGTTAAAAAAAAAACAGGGTTTCATGGGGTGTCCTATTTTTTTCACATGACTGTATATATGACAAATAAAGGCTTCCTCTTCTACTAAATCAAGGTCATGAATGATAAAACATAGTTTCTGTAGTTGCCCCTGAGGTCTGATTAACAATATATGCAATTTTAATATTAGCCTCACTGCACCTGCAGGATTTCGGGCTATCTTAACTAACAGTCTGACTTTAGCTACAGTTCAGGTGTTATGTTTATGTCTATGTTTATTGACGTTAACGTTGACCTCCGATTTGTTAGCTATGTTTGAGTGCACCATTTTGTGTAGCTAAGGCTATCATGTTTACTTTATTTACATTTAAAAACTGTCTGCCATTTTGACACTAATTGTATGATTTTAGATCACGTTGTAACTTGTTGTGTGTGTTAGAGCTCGCTGTGTTTCTGTCAGCATTTTTTTTTTTCTGTAATGGTGTGGATTGAGCTTTTGCCTGCTCAGGGCTCCAGTGTTTAGCCCACACAGTCGGACTATTTAAAACCTAATGAGTCCAGTCAATACACGCAGCTGCTCGCACAGAGCCAGGATCAGCTTATCCAGCTGAACCCACACACCGAAACTGGTGTACCGAGAGCTACCGAGCTCAGATCAGCAGCCCAGAGCTGCGCTCTAAATTTAGATGTGAGGTTTCTAGCTGGACATGTCGGATCCAGGCGCAGTCAATGGTGCGATTCATAAGAAATAGCTGAAGCCTACAGAGAGGAGTTACTAAAGTGTCATGGAAGAAAATTTCGATCAAAGATTATTGATGCCATTGTTGTTTATTTTATTGTCAGCTTGGGTTTTGAACAGTAATGTCTTATTGCGAGCTAATTAATTAGTCTGTTAATTAATACAAATTTAATTATCAGTACAGGTATTTTCCAATGCACAGAACATTAAGTAAATGATTACAATTTAACGAAAAGGTAACTGAATAATTATATATTTAAAAGAAAATTTTATTGCAAATTTTCAAATAAAAAAATTATATTTTTTAACATTTATAATTAAAATGTCATTCAATTATATATTTAACAGAAAAGTTAAAATTTCATTTAAGTGAATTATTACTCGTTACTAAAGAAATTTCACCAAACTGCATTCATATATTATGTTTTATATTTTCTGTATATATTTCCCCGCTTCGATCACTATAGTTACATTTTATTTTGTTGTTCTAATTTTGACCTGAACAGTCAAAAAAAACAAGAAAAAAGGCTCTGGGTCGTTGACCGGAAGATTGAGATTCAAGTCCCAGCACCACCAAGCTGTTGGGCCCTTGAGCAAGTCCCCCAACCCACCCTGCTCCAGGGGCGCTGCATCATGGCTGGCCCTGCTCTCTGACCCCAACCCCCAAGGATTCGAAGAAAGAATTTCACTGTGCAATAATGTATATGTGACAAATAAAGGCAACTTAACTTAATAAGCTAATTACATTAGGAGAATTTGGTTCATTTTGTTATGCTGAGAGGTTGAAAAAAAAATATGATGTCATTTCCAGAACATAGTGAGCATCGATGCTCCCTGATTCTTATGATTGAAAAAGAGAGAGACCTTAAAATGGCCGACTCTCTGATCAGTGCCCTGAGCTGATTGAGACGCACCCCTTGCTTTTGTCCATTCTTAATTTGTGATACATTTGTGTTTGATGTACTTTGTGCGTCTGAGAAACATCTACTTGAATCTGTTTAAACATTTTCCCATTTTTTTCCCACCTTCATCAGTTTGCTCGCAGTTTTCCCGTGGCGTCTACGCCATCTTCGGTTTCTACGATAAGAAGTCCGTGAACACCATCACGTCGTTCTGCGAGACGCTGCATGTGTCCTTCATCACGCCGAGTTTACCCGCCGACGGCCTCAACCAGTTCGTGCTGCAAATGAGGCCTGACATCCGAGGCCCTCTGATCAGCCTGGTCGAGTACTACAAATGGGAGAAGTTTGCGTATCTGTATGACAGTGATAGAGGTATACACACACACACACACACACACTCACTCTCTCTCACACTCGCACACAAATGCATTAACGTATCAAATTGCTTGTCCTATTCATTTGTAGCACTTCATTCCTCAGTCCTCAGAGACACTTCCTGCGGTCAGAAGTGCTTATAGAGTACAGAAAGTGATAGCATTTAGTCCCTGTTTTGTTCTCTGTCTTACTTTCATACACAATCTTTCTCTTTACATGTCATCCTTACTCAATCATATTCATTGTTGCCATGGAGAATTGCCAAGCTGGGCCAATCAGCGCTGCGTGATGGTCCTCGAGGTCACGGCGGCGCTGTAATGGATGACTAATACCTAATTTGTTACTAATGTAATAATGTTCTGTGTCATTACGCTGTGTAATTATGAGTGGAGTGTGTAAAACAGTCATTACAGGGTCTGTTAGCGTTAGTCATTCCTCCCAACAAGGTGTAACATAAAATATGATGACCTAAGCTGATTTTCTAAAATGTCGGCACAGCGGTTTGTTATACTAACCATCCCATAATACTATAGCGTCTTCTAACAAGCAACATAAAACTACGTAAATATAAATGTATAACTTACTAGCTAATGCAAATTAGTAGCCTATGAGAATGAAAGTGAGCTTCCTTTTTTTTACGGCATTAGGGTGTAGGGTGTAATATGTAGGGTGTAATATGTAGGGTGTAGTGTTTAGGGTGTATGGTGTAATATGTAGGGTGTAGTGTTTAGGGTGTAATGTGTAATGTTTAGGGTGTAGTGTTTAGGGTGTAGGGTGTAGTGTTTAGGCTGCATGGTGTAATATGTAGGGTGTAGTGTTTAGGATGTATGGTGTAATATGTAGGATGTAGTGTTTAGGGTGTAATGTGTAATGTTTAGGGTGTAGGGTGTAGTGTTTAGGCTGTATGGTGTAATATGTAGAGTGTAGTGTTTAGGGTGTAATGTGTAGGTTGTAGTGTTTAGGGTGTAGTGTTTAGGCTGTATGGTGTAATATGTAGGGTGTAGTGTTTAGGATGTATGGTGCAATATGTAGGGTGTAGTGTTTAGGGTGTAATGTGTAATATGTAGGGTGTAGTGTTTAGGCTGTATGGTGTAATATGTAGGGTGTAGTGTTTAGGGTGTAATGTGTAATATGTAGGGTGTAGTGTTTAGGATGTAATGTGTAAAGTGTAGTGTATAGTGTTTAGGATGTATGGTGTAATATATAGAGTGTAGTGTTTAGGGTGTAGGGTGTAATGTGTAGGGTGTAGTGTTTAGGGTGTATGGTGTAATATGTAGAGTGTAGTGTGTAATGTGTAGTGTGTAGGGTGTAGTGTGTAATATGTAGGGTGTAGTGTTTAGGATGTAGGGTGTAATGTGTAGGGCGTAGTGTTTAGGGTGTAGGGTGTAATGTGTAGGGTGTAGTATTTAGGGTGTATGGTGTAATATGTAGGGTGTAGTGTTTAGGGTGTAGCGTGTAATGTTTAGGGTGTATGGTGTAATATGTAGGATGTAGTGTTTAGGGTGTAGGGTGTAATGTGTAGGGTGTAGTATTTAGGATGTATGGTGTAATATGTAGGGTGTAGTGTTTAGGGTGTAGAGTGTAGTGTTTAGGGTGTAGGGTGCAGTGTTTAGGATGTATGGTGTAATATGTAGGGTGTAGTGTTTAGGGTGTAGAGTGTAGTGTTTAGGGTGTAGGGTGCAGTGTTAAGGGTGTAGGGTGCAATGTGTAGGGTGTAGTATTTAGGATGTATGGTGTAATATGTAGGGCGTAGTGTTTAGGTTGTATGGTGTAATATGTAGGATGTAGTGTATAGGGTGTAGAGTGTAATGTGTAGGGTGTAGTATTTAGGATGTATGGTGTAATATGTAGGGTGTAGTGTTTAGGGTGTAGAGTGTAGTGTTTAGGGTGTAGGGTGCAGTGTTAAGGGTGTAGGGTGCAATGTGTAGGGTGTAGTATTTAGGATGTATGGTGTAATATGTAGGGTGTAGTGTTTAGGGTGTATGGTGTAATATGTAGGATGTAGTGTTTAGGGTGTAATGTGTAGGGTGTAGTATTTAGGATGTATGGTGTAATATGTAGGGTGTAGTGTTTAGGGTGTATGGTGTAATATGTAGGATGTAGTGCTTAGGATGTAGGGTGTAATGTATAGGGTGTAGTATTTAGGATGTATGGTGTAATATGTAGGGTGTAGTGTTTAGGGTGTATGGTGTAATATGTAGGATGTAGTGTTTAGGGTGTAATGTGTAGGGTGTAGTATTTAGGATGTATGGTGTAATATGTAGGGTGTAGTGTTTAGGGTGTATGGTGTAATATGTAGGGTGTAGTGTTTAGGGTGTATGGTGTAATATGTAGGGTGTGGTGTTTAGGGTGTATGGTGTAATATGTAGGATGTAATGTTTAGGGTGTATGGTGTAATATGTAGGGTGTGGTGTTTAGGGTGTATGGTGTAATATGTAGGATGTAGTGTTTAGGGTGTAATGTGTAGGGTGTAGTATTTAGGATGTATGGTGTAATATGTAGGGTGTAGTGTTTAGGGTATATGGTGTAATATGTAGGATGTAGTGTTTAGGGTGTAATGTGTAGGGTGTAGTATTTAGGATGTATGGTGTAATGTGTAGGGTGTAGTGTTTAGGGTGTATGGTGTAATATGTAGGGTGTAGTGTTTAGGGTGTATGGTGTAATATGTAGGATGTAGTGTTTAGGGTGTAATGTGTAGGGTGTAGTATTTAGGATGTATGGTGTAATGTGTAGGGTGTAGTATTTAGGATGTATGGTGTAATATGTAGGGTGTAGTGTTTAGGGTGTATGGTGTAATATGTAGGGTGTGGTGTTTAGGGTGTAGGGTGTAATGTGTAGGGTGTAGTATTTAGGATGTATGGTGTAATATGTAGCGTGTAGTGTTTAGGATGTAGGGTGTAATGTGTAGGGTGCAGTGTTAAGGGTGTAGGGTGTAATGTGTAGGGTGCAGTGTTAAGGGTGTAGGGTGTAATGTGTAGTGCATAGTGTTTAGTGGTTAATTCTCCAGTTACTGTACAGTAAACATGACGCAGTATTTTACGCTATTTTTTATTATTCGGTATTATGTGTGTTATCTGTGGTGGGTATAACGCTACACTGATTTGATTGGTGGGCGGGGTGTATTTTGAATCCCCGAATCCTATTGGCTGTTGCAACCTAGCCTCCTGTTTCCTGTCCCAAATCTCAAGAGAAATATGTCAGCGTCCCCACTCAAATGTCAACCCTCAAGCCATTCCATGAGGATTCATATCACAGTAAAATGCTGCAGTATCCTTATGTAACTTCTTATCTTACACCAAGCACAAGGATGTGTCATACGTTCACCGCCTTCCTGCTCTTCCATTTTTAATCTGTTCCTCTGCTCTCACACACACACACACACACACACACACACTGAAGTGCACCTGACTCAAGCTGGTAATTAGCGAGTGACCTAAATTACAAGAAAATGCTATGTCCTGAATCCTGGTGTTTGATAGAAAAGCTTTTATTAGAAGAGGAAAAAAAAGGTAGCAGTCAGCCGTCGAGCAAACTTAAAGGTGCAGTTTGTCATTTGTGTGGGCGATATGACGACAAAAAAACTCTCCCAGAGGCATTTCTATGACACATGATATTATAGGATTGCTCGCAGCACAAGTTACTGATTATTTTCTTATAATAGCACACCCCTTGAGTGTTTTGTGGGTTTTTTCCCACCTAAAGCGCATGCAGTTAAAACTTAAATCATCTTGTTTAAGTGCACTACAGCTCTCTGGGGATTTGAACTCCGAACTCAACATTCTGATAATGAACACTGCTACAGCGATGCAAACACCACGCTAAAGGCCAGGGTGCTGGATGTGTGCTTCCACTTGGAGGAATAAATCTTTCCCCTGAGAGACCTAGATATGTAATCATCCGTGGTCTTTTAGAGAGACAGAAAGAGAGGGAGAACGGTTGAGGGAGGGAAGGAGTGGGGGAATGGAGCAAGAAACTAGAAAGAGATGAAATCGAGCTGGCAAAGGAGCAGATGCGGATGAACGACGGAGCGAGATCAAGAGGAGAAAAATGACAAATGAAAAATGGAGAGTGAGCCAAGCGAGGGCGAGAGAGAGAGAGAGAGAGAGAGAGAGAGAGAGAGAGAGAGAGAATGAGAATCCTCTCAGGGGGGTTTTCTAGCTCAGCTCTGTATTTTCACTGAAGGCAGAAGCTCATCGTTGCTAATTTAGAAACTCAGTGCTTTCGCGTCAGTCCGGCTCCAGGCTACATTCGAGCAACGACGAAGCCTAATTGAGACCAAATTTAAACGAACCAGCCAAACGACAGCTTCTGTAATTAAGACCGAAAGCTAAGCGACGCTCGTTGCCTCAGCTTCGGATATCTGCGTTGATGGAGTTCGAAAGTGTTAGAAAACACACACAAAAAAAGATGAGAAGAGTAAAATGAACGCAAAAACGATTCACAATTAGATTTGCTAAAATTGGTGTGTTTTTTTTCAGCGAAAAAAAGGCTAGCTTTATTTAAATGATAGCTAGCATGCTAAAAACATCCCCTCAGAAATGAACTAAACACTAATAGGTGCAAAGTTTACACAACAGTGATGGACTCGGTCATCTGTTAAAAGTAGAAATTAAAAATAAAAAAATGTATGTAAATTGAATCCTTGAAGCCAACAGTTGTTAGTGAGACACTAAAGCTGTTGTAAGTGAATATTATAGAATATACAGTTATAAAGAAATAACGGCAGCTTTTTTTTCCATTTGAAATGTGGGACAGAAAAATGTTGTGTTTCACTGAAAGAAAAACATATGTACAAAAACAAACATTCAGAAAACGTTCCCAAAATTGTTAGTAATGTTCAAAATAACAGCCTTAAGATGATCACATTCTACAGTGCTCTAGTTGGTTACAGAATACCCATAATGCTTTGTGCCATTTATAATGAACCATCTTGAGAGAATCTCCCCAAGCTTCACCCTCATTTCTACAGACATGCCTGCCAATCATTACGGTTAAACGATTGTTCCATAGATCTCACTTTCCTTCTACAGGCTTGTCTACTCTACAGGCCATCCTGGACACAGCGGCTGAGAAGAAATGGCAAGTGACGGCTATAAACGTGGGCAACCTGAAGGACGAGAGGAAAGACGAGGCCTACCGCTCGGTCTTCCAGGACCTGGATAATAAAAAGGAGAGGAGAGTGATCCTGGACTGCGAGCAGGACAAGGTCAAAGACATCATGGAGCAGGTGAAAACTGGCGACTGGTGACCCAAAAAAATAGAGCTATTAAATACGTTTTTTTTTAACTGGTGCAGTAAAAGTAGTGTTCTAAAAATACTCTTCTCACATCCTCCCTTTAATTTTGGGTTTCCCTTGGCACTGACTTGGTAAAGCTTTAATTTCGTCTTTCTAACCTACGCCACGCACCCACGAGTCTCAGGACATGAGTGACTTATTTCTTATTCTGTGGGCGGAGCTCTGCACATTTATTTGAAAATGGATTACGCCGTCACGTTTTTGACTTGTGTAATGTTTATTATAGCAGGAATATATTAACAATAGTACATCACATCCTATTTTTATTTCCCTCTTTGTGTAAATATTGTCTTGCTTGTTTTTCTTCCCCCAGGTCATCACGATTGGTCGTCACGTAAAAGGGTATCATTACATCATCGCAAACTTTGTGAGTCTGTCTTCTCTAACACACACATGCACACACACAATGGGATCAAGCACAGGAATTTGTAAAACTACTGAGCTTGAGGTGACATAAGGCTGGTGGGTGGGAATTGAGAAGTGACCAAATTTGGGAGACAAATGCAGCCTGTAAGCATGTAAACCATATACCAAAGGCTGCTTGAGATACTCAGTATGGTTTTTTGCGATGTGTGATGATTTAGACATGCATGACGCTAAAATAGTTGGCCTACCTGTAAGTTTGCCGTACCTGCGTTTGCATGTGTCCAGGGCTTTTTGGACGGAGACCTATCCAAGATTCAGTATGGAGGTGCGAACGTGTCCGGATTTCAGATCGTAGATTTCGACGACCCTCTGGTTGCCAAGTTTGACCAGCGCTGGGAAGCTCTGGAGGAGAAAGAGTACCCAGGGGCGGACAGCAAGATTCGAGTGAGTGTGTGCTCATTTTTTTGTGTTTTTTTTTAGATTTCAGAGCTGTTCGACCGTGTATGACACAGATTCAGATTGCAGCGACCAGGTGTTTTGACACGTGTGTGTGTGTGTGTGTGTGTGTGTGTTCTGTCCGCAGTATACCTCTGCTCTGACATATGATGCGGTTCAGGTGATGACCGAAGCCTTCCGCTTCCTGCACAAGCAAAGGATCGACATCAGTCGCCGTGGCAACAATGGGGACTGCCTGGCCAATCCGGCCGTACCATGGGCTCAGGGAGTGGAGATAGAACGTGCTCTTAAACAGGTTTATATCATCATCAGAATCACTGACTGGCAAAAAACGTCTATGGATCATGCTAGTATTCTGTTTTAAAGGGTCATTTTGTAGATACAAAACATCTTTAATAATCTTATGATTTCAAAAACAAAAGGTTTTCATGTTTCCTTGCAGTGGATATGGCTAGTTTGTTTATTTAAAGTTTTTTACGTTCTTCCAGCCCAGAAATGAGCCTTTATTTCTTCCAGCCTCACATATATAGATAAAATTAAAGGTGTGGGTTTAATTGTAGGGGAAAGGCTTCATTGCTGTTTTATAAATATCACAAACTGGCCCTTTAAGGTGACAAGGTTTTAAATAAAGTGTGCATCTTTCAGGTTTGACGCTTTGCAATCCGTAACGTTCGCCTTATCTACGTCCTTAAAAGGACGTATTAGAATATTTCACAGTGGCCGCATTCCAGACATCCCATTAACACCTGGCAAAGACGTCTTTATTCCATGACATTTGAAACACCTTGAATATATGAGCTTTTGTGTTTAGGTGCGAGTGGATGGACTGACAGGAAACGTCCAGTTTGACCAATACGGCAAGAGAGTGAACTTCTCAGTCAACATCATGGAGCTGAAGAACAGCGGGCCGGTGAAGGTACAGTACGTCAGCGACAAATCCTGGACGCTTTTGGCGTGTTCATATTGGGTCCTTATAAACAGTCAAAGATTTTCGAAGAACAGCCTTTTTAGGGAACCAATCGGATTCGAGAATTCATCGACGCCCTCAAGTGTTTATCATACACTCCAGACAAGACAAGAATAGATGCTTTAAAAAAAGGCCACAGGATCGAGCGAACAGGTCCTGAGTCTGTCAGGTGCACACAAAACTGCGCTATAAGCACTTTATAAAAAGTGCGAAAATAAAAAAAAAAATATCCCCGCTCCGCAGCCACATGGACAGATAGTCACACTCAGTTGCAGAACTAATTAAAAACTTTATTTCTGCCTGAGGTGGAGGTGTTGGGCAAAAACAAGACGCCTACATGACTTCGGGAGAGATGCCGCTTCAGCTCAACAGACCAAGAAATATCCTTTTTTTTTTTCCGCTGGAGGTTGTGGAAAGAATTGAAGTGGAATTGATTCTCCTTATACAGGACGACGGTTTATAAACAGCACACGCGTTATGGCCAAGTTAGCTACTTTTAGCAGGCGTCTGCGTTCAGGAATATTCTTAGCCGGACGTTACACTATAAATAAATCTAATAATTATAACAAAAAACAAATGTAAAAAGTTGTTAAGAAATAAATGGATAAATAGTATGATACAGTGGCAAGAGATGGAAAATACTTTGAGGTGGTAAGAGATATTCCGCTTCATTGTTGATAAAGTGTAACAAACATAATAATAATAAAATAAGTGTGACAATACAGAAAGAATACGGACCAAACACCAGCTTTGTTTTGGTATAAAGTCGATCCATGTGTATCCTTCTTCCCACCTCCAGATCGGCTACTGGAAAGAGGTGGACAAAATGGTGGTCACCAAATCCGAGCTCTTCCCCAACGACACCTTCGGGATGGAGAACAAGACCGTGATCGTGACGACCATCTTGGTAAGAACGTCGCAGGTCTTCACTCGAGCAGCACTTTGATATTTAGCTCTGACGTTTCTGGACTTGTTCCACATGGATTTTGCTTTGCAGGAGGCGCCGTATGTGATGTTAAAGAAGAACGCGGAGTTGTTCACAGATAACGATCGTTACGAGGGATACTGCGTAGACCTGGCGGCTGAGATTGCCAATCACTGTCGGTTTAAATATCAGCTGAAGATCGTGGGAGATGGGAAGTATGGCGCTAGAGACGCAGACACGAAGATCTGGAACGGCATGGTGGGAGAACTGGTGTATGGGGTGAGAGGTTTTTTTTTTTTTACCGTAAATATGTGATTTATGCTAAATAATTGGATGTCCATTGGATTTTTTCACCTTTCATTAGATTTCCTCAGGTAAAAATACACAATAATGACACTAAAGATTTGCTTTTCCTTTTTTCTGTCAGCGTAGACTTCCATTAATTGTAAGCTACAGTAGCGTCTTAGCCAAACTCAGTCATTTAAACTAAGGCATTTTGACCTGTTCTTTGTCCCGAGTCAGAAAGCGGACATAGCCATAGCGCCTCTGACGATCACGCTAGTCCGTGAAGAAGTGATCGACTTCTCCAAGCCCTTCATGAGCCTGGGCATCTCCATCATGATCAAGAAGCCGCAGAAATCCAAGCCGGGCGTCTTCTCTTTCCTGGACCCGCTGGCCTACGAGATCTGGATGTGTATCGTGTTCGCCTACATCGGTGTCAGTGTCGTGCTCTTCCTGGTTAGCCGCTTTAGCCCGTACGAGTGGCACACCGAGGAGTTCGAGGATGGCCAGCTCGGGCCCAGCGAGTCCAATAACGAGTTTGGGATCTTTAATAGTCTGTGGTTTTCTCTGGGCGCTTTTATGCAGCAGGGATGCGATATTTCGCCAAGGTTGGTGAGCGTGTCGATGCTAGCCAGTGCGCTAGCTAGCGCACGTGGCATGGTTTTGTTTGGGCGCAGCCTTGTGTGTCGCCGGTTCGTCCACGTGTAGCCGTCGTGCTAATGTGTTCACGCTCCTGTTGCTCCTGCTTTCAGTTTCCCTTCATTCTTGCTGATTAGCGGGAGCTAATGCAGGAGTAGAAACCTTCGATTGATGGTTTGGGGATTAAAACCTTGATTTGAGGTTTCTTGCGTGAATATATTTCCACCCGGTGGCAGACCGCAAGGCGCAAAAGGTTGCTGGTTGATACCCTCTTGGAGTGGTACCGTGTTTCGGCTGCATATTCCCCATTTCCTTCTACAAACTTAGCACTGTAATATTATGTCATCATGAAATACCTTCATTTTTCTTATTACTAAGTGAAGTATATAAAAATAGCAATTAATCTTTTGTGGATTCTCCATCGTTTGATTGGTGTTATGGTTAGATATGTTATTACACACGTTTATCAGCTCAGGATCAGTGTAAATACAGCTCTCTATAGAAGAAACTGCCAGCCAGTGAGAAATTAGTATTTTCGTTACTATCTAAATATTAGCCACCTGGATTCCCCACAGTGCTTTTGAGTGAAAGTGCAGTCAGTGTGATGCCAGGATGTGTGTGTGATGGTGTTTCGCTGCATGCAGGTCACTCTCTGGGCGTATAGTTGGTGGTGTGTGGTGGTTCTTCACCCTCATCATCATCTCGTCTTACACGGCCAACCTGGCCGCTTTCCTCACTGTGGAGAGGATGGTGTCCCCCATCGAGAGCGCAGAGGATCTCGCCAAGCAGACTGAAATCGCCTACGGAACCCTCGATGCCGGTTCAACCAAAGAGTTCTTCAAGGTGAGACAAAGGGGCGGAGCATAAAGTTACATTGCCCAGGTCAGATGATTTATGTAGTTTTCTCTAATTACATTTTCAATCATGTGTTATGCCAAAGACTGGTATATTAGGTTGTACAGGTGTTACGCAACCTGGATCCTGTTCTTTCCTCGCTCTCTTTCTAATGAAAACACTCTTCTTGGTGGTTTTCAGAGATCAAAGATCGCCCTGTTTGAGAAGATGTGGCAGTACATGAAAAGCGCAGAGCCTTCTGTCTTTGTAAAGAACACGGTGGAAGGCGTGCTACGCGTGCGCAAGTCGAAGGGCAAATACGCCTACCTTTTGGAATCCACCATGAACGAGTACATCGAGCAGCGCAAGCCGTGTGACACCATGAAGGTCGGAGGCAATCTCGACTCCAAGGGCTACGGCATCGCCACGCCCAAAGGATCTGCTTTAAGGTGGGTGGAGTAGTATAACAATATGGCCCATGTTGTTATAGTATCCCACCTACCCTGATGTAGGTCGGACCCAGGAGGTAAACTAGGCGAAACGTAGGGACGGTAACCTAGGCAACTAGGGACAGCGTATCCTAGGTAACTGCAGGGAGAAGGTTAGGGATAAGACAGAAGTAACACTTTAGGTAACCTAGGTAACCACCAAATGAGTGCCAGCAGAAAGTGCAGGATTAATGGTTGCCATAGAAACAGCTTAGAACATAATCACCTAGGCAACTCCATCTCAGGGTGATGTAATGCAGGATTAAGGGTTACCAAGGAAACAGCTTAGGAGATGGTAACCTAGGCAACTCTATGCAAGTATGTGAAGTTACAGAGATCTTTCTTAGCAACCAGGGAGACCAGGATGTAACCATGGCAACAAGCAGGATTCTGAAGTAACCAAGAATCAGCAGGCTCCAGGTTTTATAGGCATGTTAAATTTGAGTTTAGCAAGTCAATTGTTTGCATTTTGAACTAGGAACATGGTTAGGTACATGTGGTCTAATATTTTCCAGATTATTAGACACTTTTTTAAGCACCATGAATGTTATAATACTGAAAATTTCTTGTCTACTCATTGATAACACTAATTAGAGCGTCACAGTACATCCCTTATACTTTATCGTGCGCTGTAAACATTGCATCTAGTGGTCAAAACTGTGAACTACAACAAGTACAGTTGGGACAGGAATCATGCTGCCCCATGCTCATTCCTTGACCATGCTAGACTGTCTTCTTATAATGTCCTTAAAACCCTCAACACAAAAATTTCACCTGATAGTAGCCTACGGCATAAGCAAAGTTACAGCATAAGCCTTTCGACTTCGATTTTGTTTTATGTTATGCCATTAATAGTTTTATTAATATCTCTAACGAACAAGGTCTCAATGGTGAGGATTTCCTAAATGGACAGGATTTAAGGGGGGTGCACCTTGTATTCCAGTGCATCTTATAATCTGGAAAATATGGCACATAAAATATGTCTAGATGAAGTTAAATGCTCTAGAACAGGAGTTAAGATAGACAGGAAGTCATGTTTTAACCTGTTGTGCTAATACTCAACTGGCTATCAACGAGGCAAATGACAGCAAACGGCTCGGAATTAATTGATCATTTTCAGCCTCAATTCTGTCTGATAGGGCCTTGTCTCAACTGAAGTTCATGTTTGCAAATGACAAAGTGCGATTGAACAAACGATGTATCATCTAGATTCTGAACCAGTTTGAACCAGTGCTGTACGTTTGCCAGTGAAATTTGCCTCGCTGAGCGTTTTGTCTGTCCACACTGACTGAATGAGTGTTTCCTGCAACCTGATTGTGTCATGACAACCCTGATGTCCCACTTTTCCAATTAGTAAATGTTCGATGCATGCGATTTGGTGCACCAATTTTCTGAACGGTTATGAGCACTACTGAATGTCTAATATTATGTTTCAGAGGCCACTTAGTAATGTGACTTGCGAATGCAAAGTGATGATGATGCACTGTTTGAACTACGCATGCGATTCTCCCCGATACCTCTAACCTAAAGTAATTTTGTCTGCTTTTCCGGTTAAAACGGTCCCTCATGTACGTTCAAGCCCGTGCATACAGAATGAACTGACGTACTTTGTGATTGACGCTATTGCTTAGCCTCCTCAATTTTAGCCTCCTGCCCTGGGACTTTAAAAAAAAAAAAAAAACAGACACACAAAAAAAACCTATCAAAAAGCTCGTCCACCTTGTAACCTGACTTTAAATGGGTTGCTCAAAGCTAACATCATAATTTTTTGATTGATTGATTGATTGATGGATTGACTGAATGATTGACTGACTCATTGATTCATTGATTCATTGATGGATGGATTGTGTGACCCAATGTTGCATTCTATGCGACTTGTTGGGGGGGCGTGGCCCGTTGCAGCCCCGCCCCCTACCATGCTGTCTGACGAATTTGTTTTATCGTTTGTTTAAGAAACGCGGTAAACCTTGCGGTGCTAAAACTGAACGAGCAGGGGCTTCTGGATAAATTGAAAAACAAATGGTGGTACGACAAAGGAGAGTGCGGCAGCGGAGGCGGGGAGTCAAAGGTCAGAGCCGTGCTCGGGATCACCGGGTAAAAAAGAACAAGAATGTAACCATGCAAAAAGAGGAGGCAGCACCATTTCCCCAAAACCTGTACTTAATACTTCATAGTTAGCGATGTATTACATACCTATCACATGTAATAAACATGTAATAAGGTCCAAAAGTCTGAATGTACTACTTTTATTTTAAATTATTTTACTACTATGCTTTTCTCCATTATTTCTAACTATTAAAAATGTGAAAGCAATAGGAGAAAACAATTAAACAAAAATGCTATTTACATAAATAAAAAGATAAAAATATGTCTTGTTGGTGCCTAAACTGATTTATTAAAGCTAGTACAGTAATAGGTGTGGTCACAGGTGGGCAGCGAAAACAAGGATAAGCATATACACAGTCGAAACAGGTACGACAAGAAAAGGAGATATAAATATGACCAAGAACAAATAATAATAAAGATATACACACACCGATCAGGCATAACATTCTGACCAGTGAGAGGTGAATTGAATAACACTGATGATCTCCTCATATGGCACCTGTTAGTGGGTGGGATATATTAGGCAGCAAGTGAACATTTTGTCCTCAGAGTTGATGTGTTAGAAGCAGGAAAAATGGGCAAGTGTAAGGATTTGATGAAGGCCAAATTGTGATGGCTTAGACGACTGGATCAGAGCATCTCCAAAACTCTTGCAGCTCTCGTGGGGTGTTCCCGGTCTGCAGTGGTCAGTATCAAAAGTGTCTTTTAAGTCCTGTAAGTTGCGAGTTGGGGCCCATGGAGGATCTGCTGCTAAAATCTTGGTGTCTACAGCACACCTGCAGGGATCTAGTGGAAGCCATGCCTCGATGGGTCAGGGCTGGTTTGGCAGCAAAGGGGGGAAACAACACAATATGAGTCATTAGCAGGTGGTCATAATGTTATGCTTGATCGGTGTAGTTTATGTAAGTAAAACAGTATAGGTGAACACAACAGGGCAACCAAACAGTGACAGGACTGAGGCAGAGGTAGAGACAAGACTAGAAGAAAAATCAAAACATAAAACATCAGTACTTTTTGCTTTTGTTTTGTCGAAGCTTTTCCTTTGCTTAGGTTAAAACTTGCCCCTGTTACTGAAGTGTTCAAATAATACAAAATATCCGACTTTCTAATATATAACTGAGTTTTCTCATGTCTTAGAGTGGACTTAGACTTTTGGATCTAAGAGTAAACAATGTAAAATGTTTATTTGTAATTCTATTTCATTCGTATTTGCTCCCACTTTGATTCTGAAGTGTCTCGAGTCCGAATGAGGGTTTTGGGTTCAGATGGTGGTGGTTTCTCACGGCGATGGGTCCGTGCACATCTGGCACGGCGACACCGTGCTCGCCGACTGCCAAATGGAGCACGGACGGCCGATCGCTGGCTACGCGCAGGGCTGTTAGCGAGCTCTGATGTTCATGACAATAACATAAAATAACATTGGTAATGTTATTTATGTTATTCCCCTTATACGCGAAGAACACCAGTAAACCTTGCAGTATTGAAACTCAGTGAGCAAGGCGTCTTAGACAAGATGAAAAACAAATGGTGGTACGATAAAGGGGAATGTGGAGCCAAGGACTCGGGAAGTAAGGTCAGTCGCTGCAGGGAGTGTGTGTGTGTGTGTGTGTGTGTGTGAGAGAGAGAGTGAGTGTGTGTGTGTGTGTGTGTGTTCTAAACCCCAACCCTACTACAGAGTAATGTGCATATGTGTAATTGTGAGCTGAACATGTGCCCAGACCCTGTGTGTGTGTGTGTGTGTGTGTGTGTGTGTGTGTGTTTGAGAGTAGCTTAAAAACCATTCCCCCCCAGTGAAAATGGAGTGTTTGTATGTGTGTGAGACAGAGTGTGTGTCAGAACGAGTCCCCAGTACAGATTAACCAACATATGAATAAGAGACTTGTTTAATAAAATATAAATACAAAAATGTGATTTCATGTTTTGTTACAAATAATGCATGCAACACACACACACACACACACACACACACGCACACACACACAACTTGTAATTGAACGTACATGTAATTTCTCCTATACCCCCCCCACACACACACACAGCTTATGATTTTATGCTCACAAAATTTATTTTATGATAGAAATAGTAACTAACACACACACACACACACACACACAGCGTATGATATGTTTATAAATAAATATAAACGTACACACACTCTCTCTCTTTTTTTTTCATAGCCTGTGACATAATGTCCACGAAATTTCTTTTCTTTATTATTTAATATTACCCACACTGACACACCTGTAAAGCTTCAGATTGTCCCTGTGCTGGTCCTTATTTTCCTGTATTTATAAGTGCTGTGTCGTCACCTTGTCTTTCTTTTCTTTCTGTTTTTTCTTTCTTTCTTTCCTCCCTGTGCATTGCATACTTGCCTCGGACCTCTAAATGTTGTTTGTATATTTACCGTGTACAGTGTCCCTGTCTGTTTTTTCTCTCTCTCTTTCTCCTTCTCACACAGACAAACACAATCACACACACACACACACACACTTTTTTTTATGTTTTTTCCTGTTGTGTACTGGCAATCAGTGTCGGTCCTTCCTATACTCAAACTACACAAGTTGTGTACCGTCTCTATTGATAGTTTGGAAGGTTGATTAGGTCTTCTAAATTGTGATTGGTTATATCAGAATTGTTACCAGTTTTTCTTTATACAGCTATACAGAGCTAGCTAACTGTATAGACCCCATTTATAATGTTACAAAAGATGGTTTTTAGCAGCTTTTTTTTTTTTTTATTATTTTTGCCTCAAAAAAGATACAGAGCATGGGGGGCACGGTGGCTTAGTGGTTAGCACGTTCGCCTCACATCTCCAGGGTTGGGGGTTCGATTCCCGCCTCCACCATGTGTGTGTGGAGTTTGCATGTTCTCCCCGTGCCTCGGGGGTTTCCTCCGGGTACTCCGGTTTCCTCCCCCAATCCAAAGACATGCATTGTAGGTTGATTGGCATCTCTAAATTGTCCGTAGTGTGTGACTGCGTGAGTGAATGAGAGTGTGTGTGTGTGTGCCCTGCGATGGGTTGGCACTCCGTCCAGGGTGTATCCTGCCTTGATGCCCAATGATGCCTGAGATCCCCGTGACCCGAGAATAGATCGGATAAGCGGTAGACAATGAATGAATGAAGATACAGAGCTAGCAAAACAGACAGCATCTAAGTAGAGAGAAATAAATGAAAGTGAATATCACACACAAGCAGATATAAAACACCTGTAAAGTTTTAGCATTTCAGTAATAGTAGTGCTAAGTATTAGTACTATTCAGAAATATAATATAGTTGCTGCTAGCTTGCTTTGTTAAGCAGAATATGAATGCTGGTATATAAGTATTTTACCTTAGAAAGTGACAAAATAAAGACACTTGACAATCAACTAGAAAATACTATCATTTTCGTGATAACTTGCTAGCGAATAGCGCTATGTAGTATTAGCTTGTTTAGTCAGCTAAATGACCAGTGATAGCTAGCCTAGCTATAAGTGCAGGAATATAGTAGATACTATATACTTTACCTCAGAATATTTTGTAGCATGCTGATTATGGAGCTAGCATAACACATACATACAGTACTGTAGCATCCAGGTGGCGATAGAAAACTTTACCTCAGAAAGTGATTAGAGTGGTTAGTAAATCTTTCACCTTCCTTATAAAGCTGGTATAACAAATATAAAACCTCATCGCTCATTTTTAATAGCTTATTTTAATAATAGCTAGTCAGCTAAATAATCAGTGTCAAGTTTTTGACTAGCAAAAAAAAAAACCCTGTTTCGTTTAGGGCCTTCAAAAAGGTTCGGACCGGCACTGCTTGTGTTGATCCTTTTTGTGTTGTGCTCCAAAATACTTATTTCTACACACACACACACACACACACACACACACCACACACACACTTTCAAATCACACATACACATATGATCAGGAACGGCTTCCAAGCCTTTAATCTTTACTGAAAACCTTAAGTAATCTACTTTATTATCTTTAATGATTAAAGTTAGCATACAACATACTATACTGCAATGCTATGCTGCTGTGCTACACCCCTTTCTCTTCCACGCCCCTGACCTCTTCCCTTTGCACCCTCCAATGCAGGAGAAGACAAGCGCTCTGAGCTTGAGCAACGTGGCGGGGGTCTTCTACATCCTGGTGGGCGGCCTCGGCCTTGCCATGCTGGTGGCGCTGGTGGAGTTCTGCTACAAGTCGCGTGCCGAAGCCAAGCGCATGAAGGTTGCCAAGACTCAAGCCCTAAATCCCCCCACTTCCTCGCAGAATTCTCAGAATTTTGCCACTTATAAGGAAGGGTACAACGTGTATGGGCTGGAGAGTGTTAAGATCTAGTGGGTAGGAACGGCAGAGATTTTCTTTTTTTTTTCTTTTTTTTCTTTCATCGTTTGTTCGTGTTTGCTCGTCGCTTCATTTGTTGACGCCTTCATTGCTGTTCATTCGTGACAAAATATATACACGTATACACGGCTCGTACATGGTTTTGATATCATGTGACATTTTACAAATACTAGGGGTGGAACTGTAGGAAAACGAGTCTGTATTACTAAAGCAATCACAAATAATTCATTTTTTCCCCATATATTACTGTGAGGGCCTTTTAGACACGTAAAATTAGCAGTAAAAATATGAAAAACCAAAAAACCATGATAAGTACAGTTTCTTTAAATGAACACCTACTGTGCCAATTTTTCTATGTAAAGTCTCTGGATAAAGTTATCCATGCTTCCATCTAGTTAGAAAATGTTAGCTAGCAAGCCAGGGGCCAATTTTCAAAAACTTAAAATGGCATAATCCATGACGGCAGTGCAAATAATAAAAATACTTGTACTTTATAATTGCTAGTATTACCATTATAGCCAATCATTAACAGATTTTCATCTTTCCTGTTATAATATACACTATATATCCAAATATGTGAAGCTTCTGACGCACGGGTCTTGCACTGTTGCGTCCAGAGGCAGTGTGAAATGCTGTAGTGAGTGATGCAACAGAGAAAAAGTGATTTTTATGCGCTACATGCTTCAGCACACAGCGTCCCCGATCTCTGCGAGTTTGCATGACCAATCACGCTGTAGCCTCCTTAGACGCTTGTTATAATAGACCCTTTCGCCGTAATAGCTCGTATAGTTGACCAGGGTAGACCTATCAGGCCAGAAATCGTTTAAAGTCAGTGAGCTCTGCAGTGTTTGTCTGTGGAGAAAGAATTTCTACATGTATTGTTAGAAGGGGGGTGCACATACTTTTGGCTATACAGTGTACCATTAC
Source organism: Hemibagrus guttatus (assembly GCA_033459395.1). Taxonomy (NCBI): domain Eukaryota; kingdom Metazoa; phylum Chordata; class Actinopteri; order Siluriformes; family Bagridae; genus Hemibagrus; species Hemibagrus guttatus. The sequence goes on along the minus strand of JAUCMX010000029.1, from coordinate 13,146,270 downwards.
ACTGTGAATTCTGTTCCACTCCTAATGCGCACAGTTGCATAATGGGTGATGGAGGGAGGGATGGATGGATAAGATTGTGTGAATTAATGGATTGATGGGGATGAGTGTTAACTGGAACGTCTGAATTTAAAATTGAACAAATAGACGGATTCATCTGAATGTAAATGGATAGATGAATGAAATAGATGAGTGAATGGATGCATATGATTGTGTGCTATATATCTACGGATGGATAGATCAGTGACGGGATGTATATGGTTGTAGGTGTGATAGATGGCTGGATTAATAAATGGAAGGATTTTAGAACGGATGAATGAATTGGATGGGTATGATTGTATGAAATAATGAAGCTGAGAGTGAATATATGGGAGGATGGGTGGATTTGATAGTGAACAGATGGATGGATGAATTGATATATTGGTACATTCATTTGAATGTGAATGCATTTATGAAATAGATGAATGAATGGATGGGAAGATGGATGCGATTGTATGTTATGTATTCATCCATATATTGTAGGTACACTATATTGCTTAAAGTTTTGGGACGTCTGCCTTTACATGCATAATTTTTGACCGTTCCTCTAGAAGCACATTTGTGAGGTCAGGCACTGACGTTGGACGAGAAGGCCTGGCTCGCAGTGTCCGCTCTAATTCATCCCAAAGGTGTTCTATCGGGTTGAGGTCAGGACTCTTGTGAAGTTCCTCCACACCAAACTAAGTCGGGAGCATGAAATTGTCCAAAATGTCTTGGTATGCTGAAGCATTAAGACTTCCTTTCACTGGAACTAAGGGGCCAAGCCCAACCCCTGAAAAAGAACGATTTCAATGATTTGAAGGGGTGTCCCAAAACTTTTGCCAATATAGTGTGTGTGAGAGAAGATTGGTGGATGGATGGATGGATGGATTTTAGAATGATTGAATGAACTGTATGGATGAATAGATGGATGGATGGATATAAAAGGAAAAAAAGGAATGGATAAATGGCTTTAAATATGACATGATATGATTTAAGAAATGAATGGAAGAATGGACGGATGTGATTACATATCTGAAAGTGAACGAATGAACGAATTGAAGAGGAGGATGGATTTCAGAGTGCATGGTTGGCTGGATAAGTGTCCAAATGATGGACAAACGATTGTACGTGTATCCCTGAATGAATTTAAAAGAAAAAAAAAAAAAAGGTTGGGTGCGAGGGTGGGTGGATGGATGGGTGATCGGATACAGGATGATAAGAAGTGACTTTGTAGCTGAAATAAGAGCAGATTTGTGGATGGATGAAAGGATAACAATTATGAGACACCGAATGAATAGGAAGGCGATTAGAGAGAAGGTGAAATCAATAGCGTGTATCAGTCCTTTGTGTTAGTTATAGACAGACACCTTGGCTTGGTGTAGAGATATAAATATCTAGATGTGCTATCATGCCTGGAGACAAACCCATTAGCTGTCAATCATTCTCCACCCCATCTGGTACACACACATCTCTTTACTGCAATATGTCACCCGGGATGAGCGATAGGAAACTGATGGATGCTGTTGTGTTTCTCTTTTTTTTCTCTCTTTCTGTGTGTGTGTGTGTGTGTGTGTGTGTGCGCCGTGCATCTTTTCTGTGCCTCCTTGTCCTCTTTGTCCTTGCTTCGGCCTTTTTATTTAACCCCGCCCCTTTTCCCCCCCCCCCCCCCCTTTTTTTTCTGAGCATGCATATACCTTTTTGCATATGCATATCCCTGTTTGCCTGTGTGTGTATGTGTGTGTGTGTGTGTGTTTAGATGACGTTCACAGAGGCCATGCGCACTAAGGCCAGGCTGTCTATAACTGGCAGTATTGGGGAGAACGGGAGAGTGCTGACTCCGGATTTCTCTAAAGCCGTGCACGCTGTGCCCTACATGAGACCAGGCATGGCAATGCCTCTTAACGTGAGCGAGCTGTCCTGAGTGCCTTACACACACACACACACACACACACACACACACACACACACACACATATGTTTAGACATACTTTTACTTATATCCTCAAAGCATACATTAATATTAACATTCACTTGCAACTAATTACTTAAAATTCCGCAGCAGTGCTACACGCTCATCACGTATACCATATTTTCTGGAAGATATCCCTCTGTTTTTATATTAGCCCAATCTATTCGAACCCTATATTGTGACTACAAGCAAAGAGCTACAGTATAAAACCTAACCTCAGGCTGGGAATGGTTTCCAGTCAGTTCTCTGATTCGATTCTATGCTGCGCAATGCATTTGGTTGCCACACATATCCAACATAACGATTAGCTCAGCATCGCCATTGGGTGAAAATGTGTATCAAAATGTCACACAGAATAAAACAATGTGACTAATGTTTAAGCATCTTCATACTAGTTACACTCAGGTATAGGGTATAGATATAACCCTCATTATCTAGTTAATTAGCTCTCACCATTCATTGTTAACTGAAGTGGCAGTTGCTCATCATCCTTGTTCAAGACAAAAGGTTTTCTATCTGGAATATTAGCGTCATGAACTGTGAAGATGTACAGCTCAAAATAATTGAGTGGTATCGACTCTTTCTAGAATCATTAAGGGGAAAAAAAACACCTTTTTAGCTAACGTTTAGAAGTTGGCCATTAAGAGACCTCCTGTTATACACCTGTACACCTTGATGCCTGACTCCTCATGGTGGAGAAATAAATTCATTTGGGTATCTAGCTATTTAACTAGCTTACTCAGAAATCCTTAAGCTATTTGAGTTCAAAGTTGAACGTATTAAGCATATATATCGAAATACGGCGCATTTGGATGTATTTCCAGATGTATTTGGATGGTGGGATTACAATCAGGACTCAACTACAGCAACACTAACAAGACAAAAACTAAATAGCAGTAGAGTCAGTACAAACGTTATGTAGAATAAAAACATATATATAAAATATATTGTCTGGAAAATATGGTATATACATCTATTTACTTACATGCATACACAGCCTATCGATAAGTTTATACATTTATATCACAAAGCACTTACAAACAGAGCAACACACACACACACTTGTACATACACATGATAGGAAAATGTACAGATGCAAAATGAGACGTTTGGTTTACACATGCACGATGTCCTACACACAGGACACATTTATTTGTGCTCACGTCCTATCTCGTACTCGATTTCTATTGACATTTTTCCACAACAAACACGTCTTTCCCGCTTCCCGGATTCCAAGAAACACAAGCACACTTGAATCATCTGCATCCGATGTGGCTTTGTTTTGTCGGGTTCTAACGTGAAAAATATCAAAGAGGAAAAATCTTTTTCTTTTTTTTTTTTTTAATATTTTTCAAGAAAAAATAAAAAAAAGTGGCAAAGCATCCATATTGTAAAATAATGTCACAAAATCGCTTCAAATGTTTCGAAGCCAAACGAGTTCATTTAACGTAGGTGCGGTGTTTTGAGCAGAATCGTTTGTCATATGAATTATATATTGAAAATATCTATTGACCATGTAAATATCTATACTTTTGTCCTTTTGATGTTACGATGGCTGAAAAAAAAATATATTTTCGTTGCATTTTCTTCTGAGAAAAGAAATTTGAGTTGTTGAAATGTTGTGATGTTAAGCTGTCTTTAATAACTAATGTAAATTCTTTTTATTTTTTATTTTTTAAAGATCCTCCTGTTGGACAAGGCAAATGTAGTTTTATAGTTCTGTCATCGACATTATAATAAAAAATAAATAAATAAACATATATATATATATATATATATATAAATGGAAAAAAAAGAATAAGAAGAAGCCTGACATGCAAAACGTTCTCTTTTGCCGGGTCAGTGATAACATGAATTGGAATTGCATATTGTCATATTAATATTGTAAGCCTAATTAGAATACTCCGGTAGAATTTTTAAGCTCGTCGGAGCTTTCGACTTCCAAACCTCTTCTTAGGGATTATGACTGGTTATGTGGGATAACCAATATGAATTCAAGCAGGAAGGATTTATAGCACCATGAGTCGTTTTAATAAGCAGGAGTCAGAAAACCGTCGACTTTTAATAGTACTGAAAAATGCAAAAAATAAATAAATAATAATAATAATAATTGAACATTAGACCATCTTGATGTTTTTCGACTAAGGAAAAATCAGCAATGTGGCATGTTAGTGGTCTGGTGTGCTAGCACGGCAACAATGCCAAGACGCTTAGAATTAGTGCTTTCAAAATGATTTATTTATTTTTAATTACACAAATCATTTTTTCGCTTCAAAAATATAATTCAGCCACCTTACAAAAAATGATGCTGCTTACTAGTTTTTTTATTTATTTATTTTTTAAATTGTTGCAGCCAAAAATGATTGATTTTGCATTTTTCTTTTATTTTTTTTTTTTAAAAAATTTAAATTTAAAATATTTAGTGCTGAAACTTCTGCAGCCATTTTGAAAAATTGCAAGCTCTTCTAAAAGCTTTTCCAAAATCCTGGAGGGACTGATTATCGACATATCATTATCCATTACCAAGAGATAGATCAATAAACATTTTATATACATTGCTGAAGCAGTTTAAAAACTAGTCACTAACTTAGAATATGAACCTGGAAGTAAATAGAAATAAACAGTCTAAAAGGCATAAATAAAAGGACTATAATTACATACCTTGAGGTGCTAGCTAAAAGGCGATTTTGTAATATTTGTTTTTTTAGATTTAGCTGTTAATTATAAGCAAAATGCAAACGTTAAGGCTAAGCTGCTAGCAGAGACAATTTCGACCTAGCTGGCTAGAATATAAATAAGACATCACTTGGGTAGATAAATGTTAGTCAGCTTAAATACTTACATATTATCAACTTTCAGTAAACATTAGTGTACAAGTAAACAGTAGTAGAAGCTGAAATGTATCATGGTGAGGTAGCACGGTAAAGGAAAGAAACCTAGCCAACATTTTCCTTGGTTCAAAAATAACAGCATGACACACCAGAGACTTTTTAGCCTGAAATCCGGGTCACGGCACCAACTTGTTAGAAATTCAGCAGAGATAAAGTAAGTATATGAGAGAATGGCTTCAACAATAAACTTTAGTAAATAGTAATAAAGTAAGGGATATAATTAAAGTCAAATACTTTTTGGACTTGTCAGTTTAGGTCCATGTAAGTTTTAATTCCATTATCATTTTAGCTCTGTAGAGTATTTTCATTGTCATTAATCAACATATCTGACCAAAATGTTATACATTGTTTTGTTCTGACTGGGAAAAAAAAAAACTTGAGCCTAATGCTAACTCGCTAAAACGTTATTAATATTACATCAAGAACTGACTCCTGCCATTTTTTAAATACTCACGAAGCAATAAACCCTGCCTCGTTCTCCATTTCCATTCATTCCCTGATGTAACTATTCACAATCCTTTCTGCCTTCGGAGGAAGTTTGACTAAGTAAAACTCCCATGAGCTATTTCTAAATGCCAAATAAGTGTTTTGTGCCAAAATACTCCTGGCAGGTTTATACAGTGTTTAAAGCTTAAATAAAACTTAAATAAAACATGATTTTCCCTTTTTTTTTTTATTTTTTTTTTTTATAGATCTCATTTAAATTCATTTTTTAGAACATATTGTACGTTGGATTATGTGCACTACTATATGCAGTCCTAACTGTGAAACGCATGAAAACCATTAAGTTGAATCTTTTTCTTTCTTCTTTTTTTTTTTCTAAGCAAATACGATGACAACGGCGGTGGTGATGGTGATAACACAAATGAATTTAGACAAGTAGAACTTATGTAGAGAGATGAGAAACCTGAGGAATATGAGACCGAGTATATCACCACAGAAAATATATGAATATTGATATTGAACCTCTATGCTGAGCACCCTTTTTCTATGCCATGCTGTGTAACTGCAATTCATTAGTTTTCTATGTATATTGTATTGTATATAAAAGCAGAGACCATCCATGTGTATAACTCCGATCTCTAATCGTATGAACATATACACACACACACACACACGATATGAGCAGAGGTTCAATTTGAGTTGGAGAAATGATGACTTGAAGAACTTCTTAGATGGCAATCCACAAAATGTACACACAACTACACACACATGGACTTGGATCATCAGTAGATTTTAATTCGAAGAGTCTCAGTGAAGAGGAACGCAGGAGTAGATTTTTCTAATTGGAATGTGAACCGACTGCTTTATTTTTTGGACTTTTGGAATAAACAGAGGCTAAGAAACCGCCAGGCGTTGTTGTCTTTTTTCTACACAGAAATAATGATGGGGTGGGGGAGGGGTGGTGAAAGAGAGAGAGAGAGAGAGAGACAGCTGAGGGTCACGCTTCCTTCACTGAAACTCACTGACACACACGCTATGTCTCCACTGAAACTGACTGACACAGAGGCCATATCTTGCTTACTGGAAACTGACTGACACAGAGGCCACGCCTTTTTCACTGGAACTCACCGACACAGACGCCATACCTCCTTCACTGAAACGGACACAGATGCAATGCCTCCTTCAATGGAACTGACTGACACTGAGGCCACGCCTCCTTCACTGAAACTGTCTGACACAGACGCCATGTCTCCACTGAAACTGACGCAGAGGCCACGCCTCCTTCACTGGAACTGACTGACACTGAGGCCACGCCTCCTTCACTGGAACTGACTGACACTGAGGCCACGCCTCCTTCACTGAAACTGTCTGACACATAAGACACACCTTGTGAGAAACAAGGACAGAGGCCTCATGATGTTTTTTTCTTCATTAAGACTAAAGCAGGCAGGCACAAAGGCCATGTCTCTTTCTTTCATCAGAACTGACAGGAACTTCATCCTTTCCTGAAACTGAAGGGTACACAGGACACACCTCGTCTCTCTCCCTAGGACTGACAGGCAGCGAGGCCATGCCTCTCTGTTTCTCTATGAACATTTTAAGGTTTATTTATATTCTTTCATTCATAGGAACAGAGAGAAACGCCTCTCAGGTACATCACTATCCCTGACTCTTAATTTAGCTGGTTTTATATAAGCAGCTGCATTTGCATATTGGCTTGTCTCCCAGTAATCACTGCCACAGAGCGGTAGCTGAGATACAAACAGCTAAATCAGAGCCACACACATTCTCACATTTTCTAAAACAAACTCTTGCTCTCTTCCACAGTACATCTGTGTTATCTTCACGGTATTGGATTAGTCTTTTTAACTCAAAGCACTGGGTGATTTCAGATGTTTTTCTGATAAAACAACAGATGTGGCTCTGTAGAATGCATAGTAAAGACACATGTCTACTCTCCTGTACACACACACACACACCAATAATATATTCATAAGGCCAGGTTCTGTGCGTTTCAGTAAAATGGAACCCAAAATTTCTGTGATGTCTTGTTCAAGTTATTATATATTTTTCACTAGGTGAAGCCACTGGGCAAACAGACCGGCGCGACAGCTGCAGCTCAGCAGACCAGGTTCCTCATGCTGTGCTCACTTCCTTATTAGCATAGCCATCTAATCAAATTGGTATCTGACCAAGTGCCAGTCACTTTGAATGGCTTTAAAGAAAAATAAATAAAAGAGAATTTTCAGTTTTCCTGAGTTTTCCTTCTTACCTGAAATTTAGTTGCTTCAAACCTGTGCTCCCTGAAGTTTATCTAGCTTTGCACTGTAGCTAGCAGGCTAGCAAGGGACGCTAATAGTCACAATTAATAATCACACATTACACTTTCACTTCAAACTGTCGAATGTCAAATAAACTTATTTATGTAGTTCAAATATGGCAAAGAGCTAAAAAAAAAAAAAACAGTAGTGGCGGCCATTTTGCAGCTGACATATTTTTTATCACGCCATTTCGGAATCATTTTGCATGTACAGTGCTTAGCAACATTAGCCTTGTACCTCTGGCGCAAAACTAAAAAGCTAACATCAATTTTTTTTGTTTCTTCAACTGTTTAAAGACAGTGTTTCATTTGTTTTTTTTTTTGTTTTTTTTTTCATTCAGTTTGCTAGCTCTTTATCTGCAAGTTCATAATTAACTCGTGAGGTGAATTGCGTGAGTTTGTGACTGATCAATATAGCTTGTACCTCAGCTAAGATTAACTAGCTTACACACTGATACTGGTATTTAAATTTTCCTCCCATTCATCCCAGTTTCCTCACTGACACAACATTAGCTAGCACGAACCGAAGAAACCAGCTTGTATTTGTTCTTTCATACAGTTTACCTGAACTGAGGTTTCGCTACTGCTATTTCACTCACAAACCAGGTCTGTCCTTCAGCCATTTTAAGTAACCTTAGTGAGGCATTGGTGGCTCAGTGGTAGGTTGCTCGCCTATCATGCGGAAGACCCGGGTTCGATTCCCAGCCAATGCCTCAACCCCAGCCACTGGTTGCACTGCCGGTCCCAAGCCCGGAAAAACGGGAGGGTTGCGGCAGGAAGGGCAGCTGGTGTAAAACCTGTGCCAAGTTGTTGTGTGGACCAGTTGGTACGCTGTGGCGACCCCGAACAGGGAGCAGCCGAAAGCAGTTAGTTATAATTAACATCTTTAGTTATTTTCTACAGATGTGACATTCAAATTAATATATGCATTTAACTAGAGTATAAGCAACATATTTGATATTATCCTTGGGTCAGAGATTTATTTTTTAGGTTAAGCTTATTAGCATAGCTTGTTATGCTAATCGCTAATTAGCTGATAAGCTAGCTTATGATGTTCTCTGCAAATACTACGTAGCCCTTAGCCATAAAGTCAGTTATACGGACAATGTACTTGTGTCATTGATATTTACCTCAGATAATGTCAAAGAAAGCTAATATTATTCTGTAGTTATGCTTAGCATCAAACTGCAATAAATTCTCCCCTAACAAATGTCAATATTGCGGCAGAACTTGTGGAGTTATCAAATCAATATTTTTTGATAATACTCCAAGATTGTTCCATTCATGTGGAATCTTTTTTGTAACCTTAGTGAACAACTTTAAATATTATGCTAAGCTAGTCGCTCATTTGCCAGTTTGGTTGCTTATGACGTTCTTATTTGTAGCAGCTCTACTTGGTACACGCCTCTGTGATTCTTGTAGAATTTGGAACACACTCATCGTCTGCTCAAATCCTCCCTAAAGACCAGATGTCAACTGTCTGTTCTCTGCTACTCTACCCAGAGAAGCTCAGAGCTAAGCAGCTAATCAATAAAGCTATTAGTACTAAGGTGAAGTTCTTCCACTGTCCTTCAATGCTTCACTAACATTTGACCAAACTTTACATAAGGCTAACAGAGTTAAACACGCAGAAAAAAACTCCTTTCTTTTTGTTTTGCAACTGATCATTTATTTTCTTAATCAAAATGCCACTTGTCTTTTGTTTCTTTAACAGTTTTTTTTTTAACGCTGATTTCATTCCAACACTTGAATCAGTAAGAGGAGCCCTTGGAGGTTGTTGTAGACTTCACAACCAGAAGGCAAGGGACCTTTTCTTTTTAAGCCCAGTTAAAGGAGCAGCTTGTAATATTTTGAGCCCTCTAAATGACCTTGGCCTGCAAGATAAAAATGCCTTTACTGCTGAATAAACTTCATCTGTTGAAATTGCACATGCCTAATGAGTTTTCTTTTGAAGAAAAGAACAGAGCTAAGCAGAGGTTGAGGCTAATTTCTGGGCCAGAAAAATATGTATATACACTGATCAGCCATAACATTATGAGCAGTGAGAGGTGAAGTGAATAAGACTGATGATCTCCTCATCATGGCACCTGTTAGTGGGTGGGATATATTAGGCAGCAAGTCAACATTTTGTCCTCAAAGTTGATGTGTTAGAAGCAGGAAAAATGGACAAGTGTAAGGATTTGAGTGAGTTTGACCAAAGGCCCGAATTGTGATGGCTAGACCACTGGATCAGAGCATCTCCAAAACTCTTGCAGCTCTTGTGGGGTGTTCCCGGTCTGGAGTGGTCAGTATCTATCAAAAGTGGTCCAAGGAAGGAACAGTGGTGAACCGGCGACAGGGTCATGGGCGGCCAAGGCTCATTGATGCACGTGGGGAGCGAAGGCTGGCCCGTGTGATCCGATCCAACAGATGAGCTACTGTTGCTCAAATTGCTGAAGAAGTTAATGCTGGTTCTGATAGAAAGGTGTCAGAATACACAGTGCATGACGGGTCAGGGCTGTTTTAACAGCAAAAGGGGGACCAACACAATATTAGGCAGGTGGTCAAAATGTTATGCGTGGTCAGTGTATAAATTTCACATATTTTGGGAATCACATTTTCAGAGATATCACTGAAATGATTTGATTATTACACTATCTGGGAAACTTTTAAACATTACAAATGACATATTTAAGATAAGGGAGCAATAACGAGCAATAAAATAATGTGCTACATTTTTTTTTTTTAAACCATGCTGACATATTAGCGAGCAGATATGCTAGCTTAATCTGATAAACTTAGCTTTACAGGACCATTTCTGTAGGTAGAACTTCTGAATCATGAAGACACTTTAACATTATTGAGTATTAGGGTTTGAATAGACCTGAAAGTCCAGTCTCCTCCACCCCTCTATCTTATTTAATCTAGAATTATGCTGGATTTGTCATGTTAAATTATTCACTACTCTTTTTCTTTTCTTTTTTTTTTTTCTTTTTTCCAAAGCGAGATAAATTCCTCAGTAATGAATTCTGCACACGCTGATCTGAAACCACTTTAAATGATTAAACATGATGTGCATTAACCTGAGAGCAGGAAAAGACATTGAGACCTCGCAGTGACATCTAGTGGCTGAATTGTAGTATTACACTAAACATTGTCAACGATAATGAGACGGGTTCACTTTAATTAGACATACAACATATATATTTTTAGCACTATAATGAAGACAATGTGATGCATGTGCAATATTCACACATTTTAGAAATGATTCAGCAAAAAATAAAAAAAATAAATCATTTATGCAACTTCCGGTTGTAAACACATCAGAATCAGAATACTTTTTTGAGCTGTCCCTAATGTATATACTTACAAATTCTGGATAGGTACATACTCTAAGCGTTTAAATAAAGCGTATAAATGTTATTAATTATTTATTGTAAAATCATATATATATATATATATGGACGCCATCAGTGCTCGATCACGCCTCAGTTCATGCGTAGTGTAGTTTTTTATTAACCGTACCTGTTCTGCAGAACCGAAGTTTGCAAATATGCAAAAGTGCATAAAAAAATGCAAATCACGCAAAAAAAAAAAAAATATATGTAATAAAATATAAATAGGACGTACACGAACTGACCAATTTACTTCCGGCATCCTCGTCACGTGTTAAGTCATGTGACAGCAATCAGCTGATACCTGGAAGCCGGAACTTTTGATTTCGCCAACACAGTCTTCAGCTTGGAACTTTGTTTTGTTTGTAATAAAACTGCAAACCATGAACGATAGTTAATTTATTAAAACACGGTGTGCTTGGGGAGGTCAAATCCACTGGTTCAATTGTAAACCTATCAAAAATATAAACGGTAAGTTTTTTTTTTTTTTTTTGTTTGTTTGTTTTAAGAAACACACAGTCACAGAAAAACGTGGTGTTCAGGAAAGCATGTAGAAGTCGGAGGGTAGGAACCGGTCTAAATTAAATGGTGTCTAAAGTTTACATAGTGACTTGTATGGCAGACTTTAAATCTAATAAACGTCTGAAAAAAAATAAACACTAACAATGTAAAAGTGTATGCTCATTGATCAAAATCTTTTAACTGAAGTATTTTATTCCTTACTAGTCAGAATTTCAGCAAAGACCAATGCATTGTGCTGATTAAGTGAAATGACAGTCTGTGGATTGCACATGATTTGTGTGTGTGAATGCGGAAGATTTCGAAACAGTGTGATGTAATGAAGCTGTGTTTAATCTGATTACATGACTTACTCACATTAATACACACTCAAGATGGATGATTCAAGATACTTTTAAGTCTGATATCACTGATACCAATGAGGTCTAGGCTTAGGAGGAATTTTAACAACAAAAAACAAAAAAAGGGCAGAGATTCTTTTAGTCTTGGGGGGGGGGGGGGGAAATTGAAGTTTGATAAAAAATTTCCAGGTTCTCTCTCTCTCTCTCTCTCTCTCTCTCTCTCTAATGAACTAACAGAGATGGAGTTGCTGTTGGATCTCTCTCACCTCCTCAGAGATTCCTCCAATGGCACAAACACCACCGAGCTGACGTATGGTTTCGTGTCCTGCGCCGTCTCCGTCCTCTTCTACGGGAGCAACTTCGTTCCTGTAAAGAAGATCGACACTGGCGATGGTGAGCTGTACAAACCTTTTGTGTGTACAAACCTTATCTGTACGATTGAGAGAGAGTTTCAACAACTGCTTTACTGAGTATTTTAAGCATGAACTACTGGAAATGTTGGGAAGTGGCGTTTTCTTTGAAAAATTCGACCCTGTGTAATTGTGAAAGTTGATCTGCCTGTTTCATTGTTTAATGTATACTGACAATGGACATAAGTGTGTGTGTGCGCTTTAGGCATGTTTTTCCAGTGGGTGCTTTGTGCTGCTATATGGACGGTGTCTTTGATTGTGAACATCATCTTGAGCAGCCCAAGGTTCTGGCCTCTGGCTATGCTGGGAGGAGCCATCTGGGCTACAGGTAACTCGAACCCCAACAATCAAGTTCTCTCAGGACTCTCCTGGTTGTCAGCTTTCCTTCGGTATCCAGGTTTCCTTCAGAAGATAATAATTAAAGTACTTGGTTGAAACGACTTTGTTTTAAAATGGCTTCATATCCAGCACAGATAAAGCCGTGAAATCTTGTGTGTAGACATTTTTGAGCTGAATATACAGCTAGTATTTTTAAACTAAAAGAAGTCTGACTACATGATGGCCTTCAGGAGCCGCAGCCGATCAGGAGAGATTGAGAGAAGAGCAAATAGAAGAAGAGCAGAGACCCTCTTTGTGGAATTGTGAAAAACGTAGTGAAATTTAGTTACATAACATGCTTACAAGACGCGTTTCTCTGCCTTTGTGCATTTCATTCTCTGCTATATTGGGCAAGAGTAACTCAACCGGCGCCTGTGTCATACGAATTAAATAATAAAATACACAAAGAATAAATAGATTAATAAAAATACACGCATCATAAGTGAATAGAAGTGAATGTAGGCAACGATCTTCAACAACACATCACTTGCACCTTTACTATTTAGGCACACTACTTGAAACCTGTATGAGGGTTATGAAAGTTCACATTTTTCTGTTTTCTTTTAGGTAATATCACGGTTGTGCCCATAATTAAGACGATCGGTCTCGGCCTGGGGCTTTTGATATGGGCTTCCTTCAACCTCCTGATGGGCTGGGCCAGTTCACGGTATGTTCTGACACAACAAACCGGACCAAAAAAACCAACATGTGCTCCAAAAAATAGTTGTCATATGTGTGTGTGTGTATATGTATGATCACATTCATGTCATATATCACATCAGATAAGTCGCTATTTGTTGAAAATTCAGCAAGAACTGTGGTGTTTTCTTCTGAACACCTCACTCTGTTTTTATAATTGCAACAGCTCCACTCTGTGTTACTGTGTTCCCAGATTTGGCTGGTTTGGCATCGAGGCAGAAAAAGTCTCCAAACCGACACTTAACTATTGCGGAGCCGGGTTGTGTTTGCTTAGGTACCACGCAAACTGGAGCTCAGGTTTTTAATCTTCATCCAACGTTTTCTGTTCATTTCTCACCGAGTTAATCGTTTCTGTGGCTTTGCCTGCAGCGCCATCGTGTTTTTCTTCGTGAAGAGTGACGGCCAGAGACCCGCTACATCCGAAGAGACGCCGCTGCTAATAGACAGCGTATGTCTACCATTTAAATACTCTTTATTTCATCCTAGCGATATTGTTTTTAATCATTTTGTAGTTAAAGTTGTTGTGATCTCTGTGTCAGAGTGTGAATGCCGACTCGCAAACGTCCTCAGATAACTCGTGGGTGGACATGTTACCGCCCTTCACCAAGCGCCTGGTGTAAGTATAGAAGCGATTCTGGACTGTATGTAATGATCGTTTTCCTGCTAACACTGAGCGAGGTTTCTGCAGAAAAAAGGAAGTAAGGACAAATAAGATGACCTGTAGCTGTACTGTCTTCATATAAACATTGTTGTTATATATTAAAACTGCAAAAGTTTGTGCACCCTAGGACAAAATGAAGCTCAATATGTGCAAAGACATTTTTAGTAACAAATAGTAAGATATAAATACCAGTTTACAAATTTTTGGAATATTAAATTGGTACAATAATCATTTATTTCGTTTTACTCGTCCTTTTTTGTTGCCTATACACTAACAATCCCGTTTCTGTCTCAGAGGTTCCGTACTTGCCGTAGTAGCAGGACTCCTTTACGGCTCGTCATTCATCCCAGTGCTGTACATTAAAAACCACACAACTCAACAGAACAGCCAGTATGATGGTGCGAGCCAGTTCGGTAAGTCCAGGTCAACTTTCCTCTCTTCAGATTAACACAGCGCACACTGAAGTAAGTATTTTCTTAATCCAGCATCTCTTAGTGAGGTTTATTCCTCTTATAATAGCACAGCAGTTTGGTAACGATTACAGATTTTAGTTGTTAACGAAAGGATGTTAATGATCTTTCTGTTCTTGTTTCCATTCAAAGCTGTGGAACCTCCGAGGAACAAGTTATTTCCTGTCATCACTTACGTTATAGCAGCTATGAACATAGACAGAATGTTATTTAAGCTATAAAAATGTTTAGCTTCTTTTTTTAGTCCCTCAAAAAGGAAAAAAGAGCAGCAACGAAGCACAAAAAAAAAAAAAGCACTGACACTGGAGACTCCTTCCATTGTGTTCAGTCTGAATAATGTATTTGTATTCATTCATATTCATTATACTGTGTGTGTGTGTGGTGTGTGTGTGTGTGTGTGTGTGTGTGTGTGGTGTTTTCAGATCTAGATTACGTCTTTGCTCACTTCAGCGGGATCTTCCTCACCAGCACTGTGTACTTCGTCATCTATTGCGCATTCAAAAAGAACAAACCGCAAGTGTTCCCTAAAGCCATATTACCAGGTAGAACACACTACAGAACGTTCTGGAACATCGTTCTCATTTCTTAGAGCAGTTCATCATCATCCGGTCCTCGTGTCTATTCTGTCCTGCACAGGGGTCGTTTCTGGGGTGATGTGGGGTGTGGCCACGTGCTGCTGGTTCCTGGCTAATCACTACCTGAAGCCAGTAGTGAGCTTCCCCATCATCACTACGGTGAGTAACACAATCTCGGATAGTCACCTGACCTTTTAGTTGAAAGTCGACACGTTAATTATAACAGCGTCAACAATTTGTGTTTATTTGACAGGTTCCTGGGCTTATTGCTGCTTTGTGGGGGGTTGTGGTTTTTAAGGAAGTGAAGGTAACTGTCAGAGTGTGTGTGTGTGAGAGAGAGAGAGAGAGAGAGAGAGAGAGAGAGAGAGAGAGAGAGAGTGTGTTTGAAAGAGAGAGAGAGCACGTGTTTGTGTGTGAGAGAAATTGCACGTGTGTGTGAGTGAGGGAGACAGAGAGAGTGAGTGTGTGTGTGTGTGTGTGTGTGTGTGTGTGTGTATATGAATTTATGTATTTATTTTCTTTCTCATGTCTGTTTCTTTAGGGACTGAGGAATTACCTGGTGCTCATCCTGGCGTTTTGTATGATCGTGGCCGGCGCGTTGCTGACCGCCTTCTCGATGTGATTGCACACAGTGGACAAAGAACCACAAATCGCTCCATCCGCTCACTGTTTACCTTCATGAACCGCTGTGTACCTCAAAGTGACAATATAAGACTTAAAGACACAAAACCTAAGTCTTTTCATTTTAGTGCCAGTGCTTTGGACTGACTGTAACTGACCTGTGATATTCACTGAATTTCTTTCAATCACATTTACAGCACGAAGGACGTCATTTTTTTAAAATTTTTTGATTTTGCACCATGTTTTTTTTCTTATCGAGGTCACTTAAAATGACGGTGGGACGTCTTAACGGTCTTGTCTGTGCTTAATAATATTAATGATTTCACTGATTTCGTGACACTTTAATAAAATTTATATTATTATGAAGGGAATGCAATCAGGCAGCTTATTTTGAGGGCGAACTTCATCAGAATTTTAGCAATCTAATAAAAAGCTCCTGCTTTGATAAAGATGCCTAGTGTATTTATTACGGAGGAGCAAAACGTGCATATTTATGCTTTCGTGCAAATAAAACCGTTTTAAAGGTAGCATTAGTAATGTTTGAAAAAGACTATGGCGTCATTTACACATAACCTTTGCGATATTGCAATATTTACATTACTGGTCAGAAATGAGCTCCACCCCCCCAGATGAAACAGTGCAGCTCAGATTGGCTCGATGTCTCCAAAGGCAGCTCACAAAGGCATAAATATGTTCAACAGGAAGGCTGTGGTCAGTCGGAGAAAATGAAATGGGGAGGCTTCTCAAAGCATAATTGTAATCCACCTTGTAGGCAGTAGATGGAGCTGAAATTTACAAACTGCTAAGCTCCTTTAATCTCATGATTTTTTTTTTTTTGTAGGAAGGATCAATTCAAAGGCTAGTTGCCTTACTGGCTGCAGCAGAAAGGGTCAAAAAGAAAAATGGCAATAAACTTATGTAAACTCTGGAGCAGGGCTGTTTATCCCTCTTCCATGTCTAGCTTTATTTAATTCATACCAGAGCTGCAATTCCAAATGTCCAGATATCCGCTTCATCACTGATTTTGTCTTCTTGTAACATGTTGTTTTTGAAATGCTTCTGGATGGGTGACGTGTGTGTCTTGTTGGTTGAACATTGCTGCTTTAAACCACATGTCCTCTGATTCAGCATGACTCACAGCTGGTGCGCTTGATTAGAATTGTTTGTGTTATTTTACATCCCGGGGGGCACGGTGGCTTGGTGGTTAGCACGTTTGCCTCAGACCTCCAGGGTTGGGGGTTTGATTCCTGCCTCTGCCGTGTGTGTGTGTGGAGTTTGCCTGTTCTCCCCGTGCCTCGGGGGTTTCCTCCGGGTACGCTGGTTTCCTCCCCCGGTCCAGAGACATGCATTGTAGGTTGATTGGCATCTCTAAATTGTCCGTAGTGTGTGATTGCGTGAGTGAATGAGAGTGTGTGTGTGCCCTGCGATGGGTTGGCACTCCGTCCAGGGTGTATCCTGCCTTGATGCCCAATGACGCCTTAGAGGCACAGGCTCCCCGTGACCCGAGTATAGATCGGATAAGCGGTAGACAATGAACGAATGAATGAATTTTACATCGCACAGAAATGGATATAATCAAGTGATGTAATGTCGGGGGCATTAGTGATTAGCAAATCTGCCGCTGTGGTTGGAGGTTTGTTTTTCTGTCTCTGCCATGCATTTTCTTCTTTTGCTACGAGCGTCTTCTCCGACGTTCTCCCCCAGTCCAAAGACATGCATTGTAGGCTGATTTTAAATGACCTCTTTAAATGATCCATAGTGTGTTAGTGTTTGATTGTGTCCTTCGATGAACTGGCACCCCATCCAGTGTGTCCCCTGCCCCTGGGATAGACTCCAGAGGTACAAGAAAATAGATGTAAGGCCATATACTATATACAGTTGTAGAAAAGGACATTATTTATAATCACACTCTCCCTTTCGAGTCGGGTTCCTTTCAAGGTTTCTTCCTCACATCATCTCAGGCAGGTTTTTCCTCACCACCGTTGCTCATTAGGAAGAAATATAAATCTAATTTTAAATTTGATCATTTTTAAATTCCTGTAAATCTGTCTCAAAGCAATGTCCATTGTTAACAGGTCTATGCACATAAAATGGAATTGAATGGAATGGAAGGTTGGTTTATTGAAGTTCGGCCCCACTAGAAATTCTTCAAATGACACACGTGGTGGTGTGTCAGGAGAGATATTTAATAGACATGACAACACACTTGTGGATTCTGAAACCTTAAAAATCTTTTTTTTTTTTTTTGGGCTTCTGGTGGATATTATGAAATATAAAAGCAATGACGCAGACACACATCATGTGCACATTTCCCAAGGTTGTGCTCTTATTTTCACCGCGTTCATTAAATTCTTGAACTCCCCTAGCACATGCAACTGCTGAGTGATTAGGAAATGCGCTTGTTCGTTTCCACTTAAATTAAACAGAACTCTATTTTCTGAAACAGACAGCGGACTGGAATATTACCTCCTGATCCTTACATAAGAGCCAGAATCTTATACACAATATAAAACTGTATTTATTGTATGATGTCTTCACTAATGAGATTATTGCTGAAGAAAGTCGGCTTCCTCCTCCGAGTTGCCTCATTACTCTCAGTTCCTGCTTTTCAGCTCATGTAAGATAGTAATCACATCGCCGCAGACGCTCAAGACGGACTCTCTGACTGCTAACTGTCACAGATAGTGATACGATTTCTTCACATCGGACTGAACCATGGCTGCAAATCTGGAAATGAGAGTTGAGTATGAAGCTCCTAATTACCAGAATGTCATTAAGCCGAACAAAAAAGCTCCCTTACCTGCCAGAAACGCTCAGAACAGAGGTAAGGACATGATTTGTACTCAGAAGTATATACTGAAAGACCAGGGCCACAGGGGAACAGGAAGGTCTTACAAACAGTGGAGCTTATGCTTTGTGAATTTTCTGTAACACGATAACTGTGATAACTGTGACTTTAACTAGGACTCACGTTGAGCTCACCGTCACCTCAGATTCCTGTTCTCCATGTAAACTGATCTGAAATCCTGTAACTGCATGATTTTATTTGCTTTGCTGCCACATGAATGGCCATCTGGATAACTGTATGAACCTGATGGTGTGCCTAATAAAGTGGCCAGTGGGTGTACATTTAAAATAAAATAAAAAAAGGCAAAAAAAAGCCTATCCAGGTTATTATTTTGCTTCAAATATATGGTGGTTTTGAATTTTAGGAGCATTCAGGGTGGCTGGAGTGTGCATCGGTCTAATGTGTATCGTTCAGGCGACGCTCAACATCGTCCTGAGGCTGTTCTGTAAGTTCTTCTAAAAATGTTACGTTACAAATACTGTTAATTATCAAGATCCAATATATGACGTTATGACATTATGCCTTTTTTTTTTATTTAAAGTGTAACAGATAAAGATAAAAATAACGCTTTTGCATGTTGGTTGCTACATAGCAATTTTTTTTTTTTTTTTTTTTTTAGAACTGTAATAACATGTTGTCCGTATCTAATGGTGCAGTATTCAGTATTCCTTCTGACTGTATAAAATAAAAATCTTTTCTTTCATAACATTGGTCATAAGACAAATGAGGAACTACAGTATTTAAGTATACCTAGCTAACTAGCTCGCAACATAAGCTGAGATCTGTTTACAAAATGATCTACATGTAAAAGTTGAGTGCATAAGTATTCGTGCAACCACGGTTGATCTGGTGCAACCGACAGAATTAGCTTTATTTTCCTGTACTGAAGGGTTCAAGAGGGTTATGCCTCAGACTGGATCATCTCTCGTACAGTGTGAAAGGCTAAAGCTATCTTTACTGGACATGTGGCATGCTTGTGTCAGTCTTATGATGCAGGTTTTAACAGATTTGTGATGCTGTTGTTGAATACAGTTACCTCTCCGTGGGCTGTAGAGCTGTTGCCGACGATCTGCAACAATCACACGCTGTATATATACACAGCGCGGCTCCAGAGCAGATATGAGACTCTGGTTAAGGAGAAAGACCAGTTAGACGCCAGCTACAGCAGCCTGCGTAACATGAGAGATCAGATACAGACAGAGAAAGAGAAACTCCAGAACAAACTTTCCAACATCGGTCAGTGATTTTGTTGTTGTTGTTGTTGTTTTTTTTGCCACTGACACCTGGGTGAAATGAAACATATACAATTATCCATTGCTAATCATGAGGAAAAACACTCGCTAGTGAACTTCACTACTAACTTGAATGAAATAAGTCTGTTTAAAGTTTGCTAACTTGCTAGTGAACCTGTCTACTAGTTTTCATTAAACAATCTAATTCTTAGCCTAGTGTTTGCTCGTGAACCTGGCTAATGTTTTGAATAACAAAACATATTACTTAGCCTAATGTCTGCTAACTTTGTCAAGCAGTAATTTTGGTTACACAATATAATACTTATCTTAACGTTTGTTAACTTTATAGCAAACCTGTATTACACAGGAGAGGTGTATCTAGATTCCCAGGGTCCTATAGTCCCTTGGATTACATGGCACACAACAAACACATTGAAATGGCTCCAATGCTCCCAGGGTCCTATGTTCCCTGGGATTATATGGCATACAAAGGACATATCACAAAAGGTCTCCAGCTCCATACAGAACATAATCAGAACCTGAAAAACATGTTCCCAGCATTATATTCCCATAGACATTATAGTCCCGTAGACTTTGCTTAGATGTTCATCATGTCTAAACGAACGTATCCTAATCTATTCTGTGAACAGCTGAAGAGTTCAAGAATCCAGAGTGGATCTCCTTCAGGTCCAGCCTTTACTACATGTCTGCTGAGGAGAAGGATTGGATTCAGAGCAGAGATGATTGCAGAAACAGAGGAGCAGACCTGGTGATCATAAAAAGCAGAGAAGAACAGGTGAGTAAAACCAACACCTCATATATATAAAGCCTATTACTGTAACCTGGCCATTCTTCAGTCTACGTATTTATGGATTCATCTACCTTAACAGGATTTCATTGAGATGTTAAGAAGAGGAAACAGTACATGGATTGGTTTAAGTGACCAAACCACTGAGGGCAAGTGGAAATGGGTGGACGGTACAGCTCTGACCACTGTGTAAGAACTCATTATCTGATCTGCTTATGATTCATTTATCTGAAGCTCTAAAGGTGCTGATCCTCTGTATGTGTGCTTTCAGCTTCTGGTTGAGTCGAGAGCCCAATAATTTAAATGGAAATGAGGACTGCGTTGTGACTGGTTATAATCCGGATGATGATAGACCTGTAATAAGTATCCTAAACACATGGAATGATGATTCATGCGTTAGCAGATCATTTTGGATATGTGAGAAAAATTTTCCATTTTAAGTCTCTGTGAAGAGCATTGAAATCACGCATTGCAAACACTCATAGAGGAGCCTTTACTTGTGACTGTATCTGCATGATTTGTTGCATTGTGCTGCTGCCACGCGATTGCATGAATGTTTCCTGGTGTTCCTAATAAAGTGGACAGCGAGTGTATTTTCCTACATTTGTGCAATTGACTTTTTTGTTCACATCTGAGGCTGTATGCTAGAAGTCTTCAATGCGCTTGCTTCAAACGTATAAAGCTTTATTCGTCAGTGAGAAGTTACACATTACAGTTCCGGTTCAAAAGGTGAAAAAACAGAACAGAAAAACAAGGTTGGGATTATAATATAGAACTTGGATGCACTGATTGTCAAGATTTCACAATGATTTAACAGAAATTAAATTCTAATATAGTTATAAATACAGTTAAATACCAGGATGTGAATAGTCTGAGACGGCTCCAAAAAAGTGGCAACAATGACCTCTGCTGGCGACGACTGGAAGCCGGATAGATAGAGAAATAGATCCGAGTGTGTATGATTTAATTTTATATATATATATATATATATATATATATATATATATATATATATATATATTATATATATATATATATATATATATATATATATATATATATATATATATTCATTCATTGTCTACCGCTTATCCGATCTATTCTCGGGTCACGGGGAGCCTGTGCCTATCTCAGGCGTCATTGGGCATCAAGGCAGGATACACCCTGGACGGAGTGCCAACCCATCGCAGGGCACACACACACACACTCTCTCATTCACTCACGCAATCACACACTACGGACAATTTAGAGATGCCAATCAACCTACCATGCATGCCTTTGGATTAGGGGAGGAATATATATATATATATATATAAGTTAAATTTACATACCTTAATGGGGACCAAAAATAATAATATTAACAAATGCTGATTATTTCTTATCTGTAACTCCGCCTTTAAAGTGCAGGCCACGCCCCGTATGCGAGCCTGCTGCACTGTGTGGCACTGAGGTGAAAATAAAAAAATCAAAATGGCGGATTTTGTTTCATTAGGAGCTCAATAAAATTTCAGACGCATTTCAGTTATGCAGTTGATATTTTCATGCAAATGAAATATATTTAAATCTTCAGATGTATTATTAAACATATTTATACAGTAATTGTCAATATATATTGATTGAACAGAAGCTCTGAAGCAAGAAATCAGTCGAAATCACTGGCTTATATAAATTAAATGGTGTCTAAAGTTTACATAGTGACTTGTATGGCAGACTTTAAATCTAATAAATCTAATAAACGTCTGAAAAAAAATAAACACTAACAATTTAAAAGTGTATGCTCATTGATGTGAAGATTTCTTTTTAGGAGATTTTACTTGATGTTAATGGAAGGAGTCTCCAGTTTCAGCGCTTTGTATTGGTTTTCTGACACAACAAAGTCTTGAGGTTTCTAAGTAATATGATAAGATGTGGGCTTTATAAGGAGCTGGAAAGAGAGCTAGCTGCTATAAAAGAACAAACATATTCTTAAACTGATTTACAAAAAAGAAAAAAAAAGCATAACCGTCCTATATAAAAATCTTTAACTAAAATAACCGTCCTTCTACGGGAGCAACTTCGTTCCTGTAAAGAAGATCGACACTGGCGATGGTGAGCTGTACAAACCTTTTGTGTGCGTATCTGTACGATTGAGAGAGAGTTTCAACAACTGCTTTACTGAGTATTTTAAGCATGAACTACTGGAAATGTTGGGAAGTGGCGTTTTCTTTGAAAAATTCGACCCTGTGTAATTGTGAAAGTTGATCTGCCTGTTTCATTGTTTAATGTATACTGACAATGGACATAAGTGTGTGTGTGTGTGCGCGCTTTAGGCATGTTTTTCCAGTGGGTGCTTTGTGCTGCTATATGGACGGTGTCTTTGATTGTGAACATCATCTTGAGCAGCCCAAGGTTCTGGCCTCTGGCTATGCTGGGAGGAGCCATCTGGGCTACAGGTAACTCGAACCCCAACAATCAAGTTCTCTCAGGACTCTCCTGGTTGTCAGCTTTCCTTCGGTATCCAGGTTTCCTTCAGAAGATAATAATTAAACTACTTGGTTGAAACGACTTTGTTTTAAAATGGCTTCATATCCAGCACAGATAAAGCCGTGAAATCTTGTGTGTAGACATTTTTGAGCTGAATATACAGCTAGTATTTTTAAACTAAAAGAAGTCTGACTACATGATGGCCTTCAGGAGCCGCAGCCAATCAGGAGAGATTGAGAGAAGAGCAAATAGAAGAAGAGCAGAGATCCTCTTTGTGGAATTGTGAAAAACGTAGTGAAATTTAGTTACATAACATGCTTACAAGACGCGTTTCTCTGCCTTTGTGCATTTCATTCTCTGCTATATTGGGCAAGAGTAACTCAACCGGTGCCTGTGACATACGAATTAAATAATAAAATACAGAAAGAATAAATAGATTAATAAAAACACACACATCATAAGTGAATAGAAGTGAATGTAGGCAACGATCTTCAACAACACATCACTTGCACCTTTACTATTTAGGCACACTACTTGAAACCTGTATGAGGGTTATGAAAGTTCACATTTTTCTGTTTTCTTTTAGGTAATATCACGGTTGTGCCCATAATTAAGATGATCGGTCTCGGCCTGGGGCTTTTGATATGGGCTTCCTTCAACCTCCTGATGGGCTGGGCCAGTTCACGGTAAGTTCTGACACAGCAAACCGGACCAAAAAAACCAACATGTGCTCCAAAAAATAGTTGTCATATGTGTGTGTGTATATGTATGATCACATTCATGTCATATATCACATCAGATATAGTCGCTATTTGTTGAAAATTCAGCAAGAACTGTGGTGTTTTCTTCTGAACACCTCACTCTGTTTTTATAATTGCAACAGCTCCACTCTGTGTTACTGTGTTCCCAGATTTGGCTGGTTTGGCATCGAGGCAGAAAAAGTCTCCAAACCGACACTTAACTACTGCGGAGCCGGGTTGTGTTTGCTTAGGTACCACGCAAACTGGAGCTCAGGTTTTTAATCTTCATCCAACGTTTTCTGTTCATTTCTCACCGAGTTAATCGCTTCTGTGGCTTCGCCTGCAGCGCCATCGTGTTTTTCTTCGTGAAGAGTGACGGCCAGAGACCCGCTACATCCGAAGAGACGCCGCTGCTAATAGACAGCGTATGTCTACCATTTAAATACTCTTTATCTCATCCTAGCGATATTGTTTTTAATCATTTTGTAGTTAAAGTTGTTGTGATCTCTGTGTCAGAGTGTGAATGCCGACTCGCAAACGTCCTCAGATAACTCGTGGGTGGACATGTTACCGCCCTTCACCAAGCGCCTGGTGTAAGTATAGAAGCGATTCTGGACTGTATGTAATGATCGTTTTCCTGCTAACACTGAGCGAGGTTTCTGCAGAAAAAAGGAAGTAAGGACAGATAAGATGACCTGTAGCTGTACTGTCTTCATATAAACATTGTTGTTATATATTAAAACTGCAAAAGTTTGTGCACCCTAGGACAAAATGAAGCTCAATATGTGCGAAGACATTTTTAGTAACAAATAGTAAGATATAAATACCAGTTTACAAATTTTTGGAATATTAAATTGGTACAATAATCATTTATTTCGTTTTACTCTTCCTTTTTTGTTGCCTATACACTAACAATCCCGTTTCTGTCTCAGAGGTTCCGTACTTGCCGTAGTAGCAGGACTCCTTTACGGCTCGTCATTCATCCCAGTGCTGTACATTAAAAACCACACAACTCAACAGAACAGCCAGTATGATGGTGCGAGCCAGTTCGGTAAGTCCAGGTCAACTTTCCTCTCTTCAGATTAACACAGCGCACACTGAAGTAAGTATTTTCTTAATCCAGCATCTCTTAGTGAGGTTTATTCCTCTTATAATAGCACAGCAGTTTGGTAACGATTACAGATTTTAGTTGTTAACGAAAGGATGTTAATGATCTTTCTGTTCTTGTTTCCATTCAAAGCTGTGGAACCTCCGAGGAACAAGTTATTTCCTGTCATCACTTACGTTATAGCAGCTATGAACATAGACAGAATGTTATTTAAGCTATAAAAATGTTTAGCTTCTTTTTTTAGTCCCTCAAAAAGGAAAAAAGAGCAGCAACGAAGCACAAAAAAAAAAAAAGCACTGACACTGGAGACTCCTTCCATTGTGTTCAGTCTGAATAATGTATTTGTATTCATTCATATTCATTATACTGTGTGTGTGTGTGTGTGTGTGTGTGTGTGTGTGTGGTGTTTTCAGATCTAGATTACGTCTTTGCTCACTTCAGCGGGATCTTCCTCACCAGCACTGTGTACTTCGTCATCTATTGCGCCTTCAAAAAGAACAAACCGCAAGTGTTCCCTAAAGCCATATTACCAGGTAGAACACACTACAGAACGTTCTGGAACATCGTTCTCATTTCTTAGAGCAGTTCATCATCATCCGGTCCTCGTGTCTATTCTGTCCTGCACAGGGGTCGTTTCTGGGGTGATGTGGGGTGTGGCCACGTGCTGCTGGTTCCTGGCTAATCACTACCTGAAGCCAGTAGTGAGCTTCCCCATCATCACTACGGTGAGTAACACAATCTCGGATAGTCACCTGACCTTTTAGTTGAAAGTCGACACGTTAATTATAACAGCGTCAACAATTTGTGTTTATTTGACAGGTTCCTGGGCTTATTGCTGCTTTGTGGGGGGTTGTGGTTTTTAAGGAAGTGAAGGTAACTGTCAGAGTGTGTGTGTGTGGAGGAGAGAGAGAGAGAGAGAGAGAGAGAGAGAGAGAGTGTGTTTGAAAGAGAGAGAGAGCACGTGTTTGTGTGTGAGAGAAATTGCACGTGTGTGTGAGTGAGGGAGACAGAGAGAGTGAGTGTGTGTGTGTGTGTGTGTGTGTGTGTATATGAATTTATGTATTTATTTTCTTTCTCATGTCTGTTTCTTTAGGGACTGAGGAATTACCTGGTGCTCATCCTGGCGTTTTGTATGATCGTGGCCGGCGCGTTGCTGACCGCCTTCTCGATGTGATTGCACACAGTGGACAAAGAACCACAAATCGCTCCATCCGCTCACTGTTTACCTTCATGAACCGCTGTGTACCTCAAAGTGACAATATAAGACTTAAAGACACAAAACCTAAGTCTTTTCATTTTAGTGCCAGTGCTTTGGACTGACTGTAACTGACCTGTGATATTCACTGAATTTCTTTCAATCACATTTACAGCACGAAGGACGTCATTTTTTAAAATTTTTTGATTTTGCACCATGTTTTTTTTCTTATCGAGGTCACTTAAAATGACGGTGGGACGTCTTAACGGTCTTGTCTGTGCTTAATAATATTAATGATTTCACTGATTTCGTGACACTTTAATAAAATTTATATTATTATGAAGGGAATGCAATCAGGCAGCTTATTTTGAGGGCAAACTTCATCAGAATTTTAGCAATCTAATAAAAAGCTCCTGCTTTGATAAAGATGCCTAGTGTATTTATTACGGAGGAGCAAAACGTGCATATTTATGCTTTCGTGCAAATAAAACCGTTTTAAAGGTAGCATTAGTAATGTTTGAAAAAGACTATGGCGTCATTTACACATAACCTTTGCGATATTGCAATATTTACATTACTGGTCAGAAATGAGCTCCACCCCCCCAGATGAAACAGTGCAGCTCAGATTGGCTCGATGTCTCCAAAGGCAGCTCACAAAGGCATAAATATGTTCAACAGGAAGGCTGTGGTCAGTTGGAGAAAATGAAATGGGGAGGCTTCTCAAAGCATAATTGTAATCCACCTTGTAGGCAGTAGATGGAGCTGAAATTTACAAACTGCTAAGCTCCTTTAATCTCATGATTTTTTTTTTGTTTTTTTGTAGGAAGGATCAATTCAAAGGCTAGTTGCCTTACTGGCTGCAGCAGAAAGGGTCAAAAAGAAAAATGGCAATAAACTTATGTAAACTCTGGAGCAGGGCTGTTTATCCCTCTTCCATGTCTAGCTTTATTTAATTCATACCAGAGCTGCAATTCCAAATGTCCAGATATCCGCTTCATC
Organism: Hemibagrus guttatus; assembly: GCA_033459395.1. Classification (NCBI taxonomy): domain Eukaryota; kingdom Metazoa; phylum Chordata; class Actinopteri; order Siluriformes; family Bagridae; genus Hemibagrus; species Hemibagrus guttatus. Next base: position 13,119,187 of record JAUCMX010000029.1, on the reverse strand, counting down.
ACTGATTTTGTCTTCTTGTAACATGTTGTTTTTGAAATGCTTCTGGATGGGTGACGTGTGTGTCTTGTTGGTTGAACATTGCTGCTTTAAACCACATGTCCTCTGATTCAGCATGACTCACAGCTGGTGCGCTTGATTAGAATTGTTTGTGTTATTTTACATCCCGGGGGGCACGGTGGCTTGGTGGTTAGCACGTTTGCCTCAGACCTCCAGGGTTGGGGGTTTGATTCCTGCCTCTGCCGTGTGTGTGTGTGGAGTTTGCCTGTTCTCCCCGTGCCTCGGGGGTTTCCTCCGGGTACGCTGGTTTCCTCCCCCGGTCCAGAGACATGCATTGTAGGTTGATTGGCATCTCTAAATTGTCCGTAGTGTGTGATTGCGTGAGTGAATGAGAGTGTGTGTGTGCCCTGCGATGGGTTGGCACTCCGTCCAGGGTGTATCCTGCCTTGATGCCCAATGACGCCTTAGAGGCACAGGCTCCCCGTGACCCGAGTATAGATCGGATAAGCGGTAGACAATGAACGAATGAATGAATTTTACATCCCACAGAAATGGATATAATCAAGTGATGTAATGTCGGGGGCATTAGTGATTAGCAAATCTGCCGCTGTGGTTGGAGGTTCTGTCTCTGCCATGCATTTTCTTCTTTTGCTACGAGCGTCTTCTCCGACGTTCTCCCCCAGTCCAAAGACATGCGTTGTAGGCTGATTTTAAATGACCTCTTTAAATGATCCATAGTGTGTTAGTGTTTGATTGTGTCCTTCGATGAACTGGCACCCCATCCAGTGTGTCCCCTGCCCCTGGGATAGACTCCAGAGGTACAAGAAAATAGATGTAAGGCCATATACTATATACAGTTGTAGAAAAGGACATTATTTATAATCACACTCTCCCTTTCGAGTCGGGTTCCTTTCAAGGTTTCTTCCTCACATCATCTCAGGCAGGTTTTTCCTCACCACCGTTGCTCATTGGGAAGAAATATAAATCTAATTTTAAATTTGATCATTTTTACATTCCTGTAAATCTGTCTCAAAGCAATGTCCATTGTTAACAGGTCTATGCACATAAAATGGAATTGAATGGAATGGAAGGTTGGTTTATTGAAGTTCGGCCCCACTAGAAATTCTTCAAATGACACACGTGGTGGTGTGTCAGAAGAGATATTTAATAGACATGACAACACACTTGTGGATTCTGAAACCTTAAAAATCTTTTTTTTTTTTTTTTGGGCTTCTGGTGGATATTATGAAATATAAAAGCAATGACGCAGACACACATCATGTGCACATTTCCCAAGGTTGTGCTCTTATTTTCACCGCGTTCATTAAATTCTTGAACTCCCCTAGCATATGCAACTGCTGAGTGATTAGGAAATGCGCTTGTTCGTTTCCACTTAAATTAAACAGAACTCTATTTTCTGAAACAAACAGCGGACTGGAATATTACATCCTGATCCTTACATAAGAGCCAGAATCTTATACACAATATAAAACTGTATTTATTGTATGATGTCTTCACTAATGAGATTATTGCTGAAGAAAGTCGGCTTCCTCCTCCGAGTTGCCTCATTACTCTCAGTTCCTGCTTTTCAGCTCATGTAAGACAGTAATCACATCGCCGCAGACGCTCAAGACGGACTCTCTGACTGCTAACTGTCACAGATAGTGATACGATTTCTTCACATCGGACTGAACCATGGCTGCAAATCTGGAAATGAGAGTTGAGTATGAAGCTCCTAATTACCAGAATGTCATTAAGCCGAACAAAAAAGCTCCCTTACCTGCCAGAAACGCTCAGAACAGAGGTAAGGACATGATTTGTACTCAGAAGTATATACTGAAAGACCAGGGCCACAGGGGAACAGGAAGGTCTTACAAACAGTGGAGCTTATGCTTTGTGAATTTTCTGTAACACGATAACTGTGATAACTGTGACTTTAACTAGGACTCACGTTGAGCTCACCGTCACCTCAGATTCCTGTTCTCCATGTAAACTGATCTGAAATCCTGTAACTGCATGATTTTATTTGCTTTGCTGCCACATGAATGGCCATCTGGATAACTGTATGAACCTGATGGTGTGCCTAATAAAGTGGCCAGTGGGTGTACATTTAAAATAAAATAAAAAAAGGCAAAAAAAAGCCTATCCAGGTTATTATTTTGCTTCAAATATATGGTGGTTTTGAATTTTAGGAGCATTCAGGGTGGCTGGAGTGTGCATCGGTCTAATGTGTATCGTTCAGGCGACGCTCAACATCGTCCTGAGGCTGTTCTGTAAGTTCTTCTAAAAATGTTACGTTACAAATACTGTTAATTATCAAGATCCAATATATGACGTTATGACATTATGCCTTTTTTTTTTATTTAAAGTGTAACAGATAAAGATAAAAATAACGCTTTTGCATGTTGGTTGCTACATAGCAATTTTTTTTTTTTTTTTTTTTTAGAACTGTAATAACATGTTGTCCGTATCTAATGGTGCAGTATTCAGTATTCCTTCTGACTGTATAAAATAAAAATCTTTTCTTTCATAACATTGGTCATAAGACAAATGAGGAACTACAGTATTTAAGTATACCTAGCTAACTAGCTCGCAACATAAGCTGAGATCTGTTTACAAAATGATCTACATGTAAAAGTTGAGTGCATAAGTATTCGTGCAACCACGGTTGATCTGGTGCAACCGACAGAATTAGCTTTATTTTCCTGTACTGAAGGGTTCAAGAGGGTTATGCCTCAGACTGGATCATCTCTCGTACAGTGTGAAAGGCTAAAGCTATCTTTACTGGACATGTGGCATGCTTGTGTCAGTCTTATGATGCAGGTTTTAACAGATTTGTGATGCTGTTGTTGAATACAGTTACCTCTCCGTGGGCTGTAGAGCTGTTGCCGACGATCTGCAACAATCACACGCTGTATATATACACAGCGCGGCTCCAGAGCAGATATGAGACTCTGGTTAAGGAGAAAGACCAGTTAGACGCCAGCTACAGCAGCCTGCGTAACATGAGAGATCAGATACAGACAGAGAAAGAGAAACTCCAGAACAAACTTTCCAACATCGGTCAGTGATTTTTTTGTTGTTGTTGTTGTTGTTGTTTTTTTTGCCACTGACACCTGGGTGAAATGAAACATATACAATTATCCATTGCTAATCATGAGGAAAAACACTCGCTAGTGAACTTCACTACTAACTTGAATGAAATAAGTCTGTTTAAAGTTTGCTAACTTGCTAGTGAACCTGTCTACTAGTTTTCATTAAACAATCTAATTCTTAGCCTAGTGTTTGCTCGTGAACCTGGCTAATGTTTTGAATAACAAAACATATTACTTAGCCTAATGTCTGCTAACTTTGTCAAGCAGTAATTTTGGTTACACAATATAATACTTATCTTAATGTTTGCTAACTTTATAGCAAACCTGTATTACACAGGAGAGGTGTATCTAGATTCCCAGGGTCCTATAGTCCCTTGGATTACATGGCACACAACAAACACATTGAAATGGCTCCAATGCTCCCAGGGTCCTATGTTCCATGGGATTATATGGCATACAAAGGACATATCACAAAAGGTCCACAGCTCCATATAGAACATAATCAGAACCTGAAAAACATGTTCCCAGCATTATATTCCCGTAGACATTATAGTCCCGTAGACTTTGCTTAGATGTTCATCACGTCTAAACGAACGTATCCTAATCTATTCTATGAACAGCTGAAGAGTTCAAGAATCCAGAGTGGATCTCCTTCAGGTCCAGCCTTTACTACATGTCTGCTGAGGAGAAGGATTGGATTCAGAGCAGAGATGATTGCAGAAACAGGGGAGCAGACCTGGTGATCATAAAAAGCAGAGAAGAACAGGTGAGTAAAACCAACACCTCATATATATATAAAGCCTATTACTGTAACCTGGCCATTCTTCAGTCTACGTATTTATGGATTCATCTACCTTAACAGGATTTCATTGAGATGTTAAGAAGAGGAAACAGAGCATGGATTGGTTTAAGTGACCAAACCACTGAGGGCAAGTGGAAATGGGTGGACGGTACAGCTCTGACCACTGTGTAAGAACTCATTATCTGATCTGCTTATGATTCATTCATCTGAAGCTCTAAAGGTGCTGATCCTCTGTATGTGTGCTTTCAGCTTCTGGTTGAGTCGAGAGCCCAATAATTTAAATGGAAATGAGGACTGCGTTGTGACTGGTTATAATCCGGATGACGATAGACCTGTAATAAGTAGCCTAAACACATGGAATGATGATTCATGCGTTAGCAGATCATTTTGGATATGTGAGAAAAATTTTCCATTTTAAGTCTCTGTGAAGAGCATTGAAATCACGCACTGCAAACACTCATAGAGGAGCCTTTACTTGTGACTGTATCTGCATGATTTGTTGCATTGTGCTGCTGCCACGCGATTGCATGAATGTTTCCTGGTGTTCCTAATAAAGTGGACAGCGAGTGTATTTTCCTACATTTGTGCAATTGACTTTTTTGTTCACATCTGAGGCTGTATGCTAGAAGTCTTCAATGCGCTTGCTTCAAACGTATAAAGCTTTATTCGTCAGTGAGAAGTTACACATTACAGTTCCAGTTCAAAAGGTGAGAAAACAGAACAGAAAAACAAGGTTGGGATTATAATATAGAACTTGGATGCACTGATTGTCAAGATTTCGCAATGATTTAACAGAAATTAAATTCTAATACAGTTATAAATACAGTTAAATACCAGGATGTGAATAGTCTGAGAAGGCTCCAAAACAGTGGCAACAATGACCAACAGTGGCAACAGTGACCTCTGCTGGCGACGACTGGAAGTGTTCAAAGTTTTCAGCCCTTAATTTAAGTAATTTACAGTTATTGAAATACGAATTCCTAACAAATCTGCACGTATTGTAAGAACAGAAAATAAGCAAAAATGTGCATTTATGCTCTGTGATGCAGCATTAAACCCAGTTGCATCGATACACTATTTAATTTTTATCAGCAAACACAATTAATATTTTTTTTTTATTATTGCTTGTTACCGTTCCAAGGGGCATTGGTGGCTCAGTGGTAGGTTTCTCGCCTATCATGCGGAAGATTCACAGCCAATGTCTGAACCCCAGCCACTGGATGCAGTGGCGGTCCCAAGCCCGGAAAAATGGGAGGGTTGCGTCAGGAAGAGCATCCGGCGTAAAACATCGCAGGGCACACACACACACACACACACACACACATACTCTCATTCACTCACGCAATCACACACTACGGACAATTTAGAGATGCCAATCAACCTACCTTGCATGTCATATATATATATATATATATATATATATATATATATATATATATATATAGAACCAAAAAAAAAAAAATATATATATATATATATATATATATATATATATATATATTAGTTAAATTCACGTACCTTAATGGGGACCAAAAATAATAATAATAACGAATGCAGATTATTTCTTACCTGTAACTCCGCCTTTAAAGTGCAGGCCACGCCCCGTAGGCGAGCCTGCCGCACTGTGTGACACTGAGATGAAAATAAAAAAATCAAAATGGCGGATTTTGTTTCATTAGGAGCTCAATAAAATTTCAGACGCATTTCAGTTATGCAGTTGATATTTTCATGCAAATGAAATATATTTTAAATCTTCAGATGTATTATTAAACATATTTATACAGTAATTTTCAATATATATTGATTGAACAGAAGCTCTGAAGCAAGAAATCAGTCGAAATCACTGGCTTATATAAATTAAATGGTGTCTAAAGTTTACATAGTGACTTGTATGGCAGACTTTAAATCTAATAAATCTAATAAACGTCTGAAAAAAATAAACACTAACAATTTAAAAGTGTATGCTCATTGATGTGAAGATTTCTTTTTAGGAGATTTTACTTGATGTTAATGGAAGGAGTCTCCAGTTTCAGCGCTTTGTAATGGTTTTCTGACACAACAAAGCCTTGAGGTTTCTAAGTAATATGATAAGATGTGGGCTTTATAAGGAGCTGGAAAGAGAGCTAGCTGCTATAAAAGAACAAACATATTCTTAAACTGATTTACAAAAAAGAAAAAAAAGCATAACCGTCCTATATAAAAATCTTTAACTAAAATAACCGTCCTATTTAAAAATCTTTGACTGAAGTATTTTATTCCTTACTAGTCAGAATTTCAGCAAAGACCAATGCATTGTGCTGATTAAGTGAAATGACAGTCTGTGGATTGCACATGATTTGTGTGTGTGAATGCGGAAGATTTCGAAACAGTGTGATGTAATGAAGCTGTGTTTAAACTGATTACATGACTTACTCACATTAATACACACTCAAGATGGATGATTCAAGATATTTTTAAGTCTGATATCACTGATACCAATGAGGTCTAGGCTTAGGAGGAATTTAATTTTATTTTGACAAATTTTCAACAAAAAACAAAAAAAGGGCAGAGATTCTTTTAGTCTTGGGGGGGGGGGATTGAAGTTTGATAGAAAATTTCCAGGCTCTCTCTCTCTCTCTCTCTCTCTCTCTCTCTCTCTCTTCATGAACTAACAGAGATGGAGTTGCTGTTGGATCTCTCTCACCTCCTCAGAGATTCCTCCAATGGCACAAACACCACTGAGCTGACGTATGGTTTCGTGTCCTGCGCCGTCTCCGTCCTCTTCTACGGGAGCAACTTCGTTCCTGTAAAGAAGATCGACACTGGCGATGGTGAGCTGTACAAACCTTTTGTGTGCGTATCTGTACGATTGAGAGAGAGTTTCAACAACTGCTTTACTGAGTATTTTAAGCATGAACTACTGGAAATGTTGGGAAGTGGCGTTTTCTTTGAAAAATTCGACCCTGTGTAATTGTGAAAGTTGATCTGCCTGTTTCATTGTTTAATGTATACTGACAATGGACATAAGTGTGTGTGTGTGTGCGGCTTTAGGCATGTTTTTCCAGTGGGTGCTTTGTGCTAGTGTCGGAACTCAGAGCCCCCTCTGAGTGGACATATCGCAGGATGAATGTTGAGTTGTATCAATTTCCCCTTAACTTTCAATTAACTCAGTTAACTTATCAAAATGAAAATCAGTAAACTACCAAACTTAGCCAAAATAACGAGCGGTCAATATCAGCCGATGGGGACAAGCAAATTCTTTATTCAGCAAGACACACCTGTCAGATGTACATTACTGAAGAGAGCAGCTGGTCTGAAGAACTTTGAAAAATTCCCTACTATTTATACATCCAATTCAATTTTAACATTTCATCCCCTTCAATCGAGCCCCTCCTTACCTAATTTACATACAGACTTATCTGTGACCTTTTATGGCTATCTCTTCAGCTCGGCAGAATTGCAGTTTTTCTTTACTTCCCTTATGCCCGTTTACTGCTAGAGTTTTCAGGACTTGCACCGAGTCCTGTATACATTGCTCTTTAGACTGACTACAAATTAACAGGTCGTCTACGTATTGAATACCGTGCTGGACACATCCAAAATATCCAGGTCTCGAGCTAAGACTTGGTTAAAAATTGATGGACTTTCACAATAACCTTGTGGTAGACGTGTGTACGTGTATTGTTGCCCTTCATAAGTAAAGGCAAACAAGAACTGTGAATCCGGATGCACTGGGACACTAAAAAATGCTGAGCACAGGTCAATTACCGTGTACCATTTAGTTCCTTCTGGAATGTTAGATAATAGAATGTGTGGGTCAGGAACTACTGGAGTTTCTGCTATTACTACTTGATTCACTGGTCGCAAATCATGGACCAGTCTCCACTTATCCGAATTTGGTTTTCTGACCGGGAAGATGGGAGTGTTACACTGGCTCTTTGTTGGGACTAGAACTCCTACTTCTACTAGTCCTTCTATTGTTGGCCCTATCCCTGCTATGGCTTCTTTTGATAGGGGATACTGTTTCTGATATGGTAACTGTGCTCCTGGCTTAAGCTGTATCTTGACTAAACCTGCTGACCTTACTAACCCTACATCTGTCTGATGTTTTGTCCATAACTGATCTGGTACTTGTGTCAACGCGTCCCCCCTTTCTTCCTCTGTGAGTTCACACCCTTCTGCCCATTGGGGCAGTTGGTACATTTTATTCTTTTTCCTCATTCTCTCTGTCCTGTTTATCAATACGGTTCGTGGTTTTACTTCATCTATTTCTTCTTGCCCTATTTTTAGAAACTTCCTATCTGGTGATACACTGACTCTCTGTCCTACCTGTGTCCACTGTTTTACTTTACTTGCTTCTTTTACCATTGGCCCTAGCTCTTTTGATTCAAAACCTTGCCCAATCAGCAGCGAGACATGAGGAGCAGCCTCTGGAATCTGGTACCACTGTTCGAGTTGCTTTGGCAATTGAACCGCTGCTGCTCCTCCCTGCGGTCCCACAATAAAGTCTATGGTTTTCAGAGAATACTGTGTCCTTGCCACATGTTTGTCCTACATGGCCTCATATTCCTCATTCTGTCCTTCTTCATCATACATCATTGTGCAGTGCCATGGTTCTCTGCTTTCCTTAAAATCAGGCCGCATTTTGATAAGCCAGGGTTTCCATTTTGCATATAAGTCCCTTATTCCACTCTTCATTTTATCCAATTCCAGCCAGTAGACCTTGTCCATTACGCATCGTTCCAGTTTTGCTTCCATCATGACATCAAGAGTTCTGGGAGCTCCACCCACACTCCTCTTTCTCCGCAATGTATTTTAGCTCCCAATTTGCAGAGCACATCTCTTTCAAGTAGATTCGCTGGAGTTTCTGGGGAGAACAGTAATGATGCTTGCACTGTCACTCCTTGTATATTCAGCTCTTGAGGCTCAGTAAACCGTAAAGTCTGTGTTTTCCCTGAGAAACCTATTGTTTTAACTGCTTTACTAGAGAGGGGGAGTTTTGAGCCTTCTTTGCCTATGCTTGTGAATGTTGCACCGGTGTCAATTAAGAATGGTGAGCGAATTTGTCCTCCCACTACTATTGAGAGAGTTGGTTCTTGAGCAGGGTGCAGCGAGGTGGTACACTGCACCAGCTCCCTCTCTGGCTTCTCTGGGCCTCTTCACATATTTCCCGGGGTTGGCCCCATTGGGCCCATTCCCGAGTTCATTGGTCCTTGGGATTGTTGGTTGGGTCCCATCCAGGGCCCTGTCCAATTTCCTGGTCCCTGCCATCCTTGGTTTTGCTGAGAGTTGTCTCTTGTGGGTGCTATTGGCTCCTCTTGTTGATAGGCATACGGGCAATCTCGCTGTAGGTGATTTGGGTTGCGACACACTCAGCACCCTCTCTTTCCTTGAGTCGTTGGAACTCTTCCTCTCATAGGTTGCTGAAATGTTCCTCCTCCCTGACCTCGTCCTCGTCCCTGACCCCATCCTTGATACTGGGGCAGGTGCTTTCGCACTGGGGGGTACATTGTCAGTGGTTGAGAAGCATAGTACACTGGTTGCATCTGCTGTGGTGGAACTATAGGCATGGCTTGTGTCATGACCGCTGGCTGTGGCATTGGAAGTGCAGGCTGAGCCACAGGAGGTGCTACTGGTTGTGCTACCAGCACTGCTGCTTGCTTTGCCACACTTTTTTCTCCTTTTTTCTTTTCCATAATATCTTGTTTGTTGCGGGCCAATTCGCTTAGCTGGGCCTTGTGAAGCTGCATAACTAGATTGTCAGCTGCCTTCTTTGCTTCTCTCTCCTTTCGTCGGTGTAGTTCCACATAATGTATGATATTAGCCTCGAAAGTAGGCCAAGCCATTGTGCTCAGTCCCACCACTGTGTCTAGTTGATCTTGGGCTTCCATTGGAAGAGCCTTCTTCACCATCATTCGGAACAGGGTCTGGCTTGCTGCTGTTTCATCCCATGCTCCTCCCATTTCTTCTGTCCAGGCCTTTTGTAGCTTCAACACAAACTCTGCTACACTTTCATCCTCTTCCATTTTGATCTTTTCCACTCTTCCTGGATCTGCCCGGGTTGGATATGAATCTCTTAGAGAGTGGCAGATGCTGTTATGGTGAGGCCCAAACGATCTCGGGTCGTATATCTGTCCCTCTGCCTCTTTCTTCAGATTTACATTTTGAAATATTTCAATCATTTTTGCCTTTCCTAGTGATTGGGACAATATTGCCTTGATGTCTCCCAGGGCCAGCATTTGTCCCATTGTCTGCTCCTCAAATCGAGTAATCCACTTCTGGGCTCCTTCACAGATACTTGGCAGTCTGCCTATTAACCCCGTCAAGTCCAGGAATGACCATGGGACATAGGCCACATCATTTCCTTTTATTATCACTGGGAACTGGGCTGCTGCCCCCTGGGCTTGCTCACTTCTTCCTTCATTGTATTCTGGGAGCCCATCCTTTACCTCTTCTTCTCCTTCCTCTTCTTCTGGTCTCTGTTTCTTGGATCTGGTTATCATGCTTGAAATCACCACCGATTTCTTTGCTTTCTGTTGGTCTTTTTCTTTTATCCGCTCCCGTACAGCCTTCAACTCATCTGCGGTTTTGTTCAGTCTCCCGTCCAGCTCTTTTTGCATCTTTCTTACCTCCTGGTATAATTGGCGCCGGTTCTCCTCTTTTTCTCCGCTCTCTGCTTGGCTCTGTTTCAAAAACTCACTGTGTGAGTCATACAGGTACTTGACTGCCTCCTCTACTTGTCTTTGCGCATTTCCACTTCGTCCCATTTCTCGTTCCATAGCTCTCAATCTTCTTTTTGTCTCCTCTACTTCCATACTGGACTGTGTTTGTATCCGCCCTTTCAAGTCTTCTACTGTTAGGACGCTGTCATCAAGTCATCTTCGCATCCCTTGTATTTCTTCCCTTATTCTTTGAATCTCACTGTGTCTTAGCTCTGTTACTGTCGGTGTTAACGTCACTAGTCCTGCTAGGTGGTACTTCCCTTCTTCTTCACTTTCAGCTTTGTCTTTCTCTTCCTGTTCATTACACTGGCTTTGTTCTTCTTCCTGGTTCATGGGAATTTTCTCTCTCTCCATGGGTTCCGTTTCTCTGTTCACTTCGCATTGGGTGGATATGCTCGTTTTTCTGTCTTCATCTTTCCTTTCCCTTGGGTGGTCACTCTTTGTCAACAGTCCCTCTTTTTCACTTGTTTCTGGTAGTTGACGACCCTTTCTCCTTTCATTTCCTGGATAGGGTGTACTTGTCTGACATCCCGGATTCAGCCACTGAATGTCATCTTTATAAATTACTCTCCTTAAATTTTCTTGATGCTCTTTCCATTCTTCAGTTTCTACTCCTAGTTCCGGGTCCCATGCCAGGCTTTCCTCTTGGAATCTCTGCAGTTTGGGATATGCTCGTTTTGGCTCTTGTTCTGAGCGTTGCGCTGTCTTCTCTTCTTCGCCTTCTCTTCTTCGCCTTCTCTTGGCCTGCATATCACTTGACCTTCAAAGTGGCCATCCAGTATTTCCAAACTTACCCTCTGCGGTCGTTCGCTTTCCGTAAGGACATAGATTCCTGCTTTTTGTGTATCAGACGTTTCTCTGTATGGGGGTGGCTTTTGCTCCACAAGCTCCTCTGCTGGTGGGGCTGTAGCCTTTTCTTTCCTATCATCTCTGAATGCTCTTTGCCTTTCTCGTTCTATTTCAAACCATTTTACAATCTCTATTTTCCTGTTTGTCTTTTCACTGCTTTCTGTCTTTATCTCTCCCCAACACTCTAATCTCTCCTTCATTTTCTCACACCTTTCACTGTTGAATGTCCCTTCCAGTGGCCACTGCAACTCCCCACGTGTCCGGTCATTCCATTTTTTCATATACTTTTTAATCTCTTTCTCCGCTGCCGCATGTTTTACAATTATCACCCCTAGGGGCGTAGTTGGCGTTTCTTCTTTACTCATGACCCAGACTCTGTTCAGCCCTATGGGCTATGACCTAGACTTTGTTTGGATATGTCCAGAACACTTAAATTGATTTGCACACGTAAAAATCCTATTGTATTTTTTCTAGACTATTGTTTGCTTTTAACGTTTATGTTATCAATCAATGCTGCTGTTCCCAGACCTTTTTCCCCGAAACACCACCCTGGGTTTGACCGTAATAGCAAGAATAAAATAAAATTAAAACTAAACAATCACTCTGTGTTGGACGAACAACCTCACTACAACTATCAGTTATGAGTGCAATTAATAAATTCAAGTAATTAATTAATTAATTAATTAATTAATTAATTAATGCCACTTGCCGATGCTAAATGCCAACTGCTAATGCTAATGATTAATTAAAGCTAATTGCTATACTAAAAGCCAAATGCTAAATGCTGAAGCTAAATGCCAAATGCTAATTGCTAAATACTAAAGCTAAATGCTAATGCTAATGGCTAATGCTAAAAGCTATAAATGTACTAATGGACTAATAATGGGATAACACTTTGAGGGGTTTATTTGCATGAGCACTCGAGGTTCCCAGAGTTCTCTCCAACTTACTTCCTTCAGGAAAAGCTGGCAACACACTGGCCTATTACCCCTAACCCTAGTTATTAGCAACACAAATAATAAAAATGAAATCTTGGATGATTTAAACAAGTCCACAAAGGTCAAAGGTCACCCAAAAAATTCACAGAAACTATAACATTACACTAGACAACAATCAAGAAAACAATCAAGGAAGCTAACTTATAATCACCAATATTTTTAAACAACTTCACCATTAAATCCTCAACCTAACATAAATAGTTAGTTTACTACTTACTACTGTACTATTCATCCACCAGCTGTCTATCAATCAACGCATCAATCACGCAGCTGAAAAAACTAGTAATGAGGACAAGAACATATCATATCTATTATACCCCTATACTATATATTCATGCACTGAAACATACTACAATATTCACATGTTCATACCATATAAGCTCATAAGTATATGCAATACAATGTTCAACAACATATGCAACCACAATAATCAGATAATCAAACCAATCAAATCAAATGCATGCATCAATAAATCAACACTGCAATAAACCAGCAAATATCATCAGCAGTAACAGTGAGCATCCATCAATGCAATAATAATCCACACATCAATGCATTACAAAAAATACAGTGAAAAAAGAAATCAGAAAGCTGATGCATAAGCTAAATAGGAAGAGAAATCATATACGATTCAATAGAGAACTAATCTAAATTAATAATACCATTAACACCAATTAAATGTTAATAATATTATTATTATTATGATATTATAATTATACAAGTAAAATAACCAGCAAACCCCTACTCTAAACTTTAAAGAATCAATATATCACCCACCTATTTACTTATTCAATATATTTACTATTCACTAGCCCTATCTAAATTGTTATCACTAGATATCACTAGAGGGGACCACTCTCGCTCCTTTAATTAACGTGAAATTTAAAGGTATGTGTGTGTGCGCACCACACAACCACGCGCGTGGGCGGCGTGCACGCATGTGCACTGACAACCAACTATAACCAATCTCGTCTACCCAGCAACAGTTGACAAACAATATTTTATCTCCAACCACTCTTCCTCTGATATGTGTAATGTTTAAGAAAACTAGCTGCATTTACTTTGTCTGCAAACTTAAGTATTGGAGCTAATCATTCATGACTCTGTCTCCTTTCTTATGGAGCTCATAGGTTCCTCTACAAGGAACGTACCTCACATTCACACTTTGTCTCCTTATCTACGGAGTTCATCAATCACTCACTTTGGTCAGCGTGATATTGGTCTGTCCTAGTCCCGTCACGTCAAAAGACGATCCAGGGACAGTACTGACACCAATCAACAGCAAAACCCAAAGTTCATTCAACCATACATTCCCATACATACATATAATTTTTCAATAATAATAAAAGATAATGATTTGTATATAGATAATAGATAATAATATATGAATATGCGTGTTATATGTGAGGACTGTGCTTTTGACTTCTTGACCTTATATATTAGGAGAGTGGCTTACACACACACATAGTGTGAACAGGAAGCTACAAAACACACACACACAGACCTCGGGAGGGTGGTTCACACACACACATAGCCTGAGCGGGAAGCCACAAAAAAACAGAAAATCCCCCCCCCGTTTGTTCTCTCTACTTGAAAATATAATAACCTATAACACTTAAAATACAGTTCATCACAAATATAAAAGTACAAGTATAATTATAATTCGAAAGCTTAAACCTAAAAGTAAAGTTCAGCAAAAACAAAAAAATTTCGAGTCTCGACCATTCACACAATTATCACCCACTTCTTCAACTGTCTTATTCTCTCCTACACATTATTCAGACACATTATTTTATTTACACATAATACACATTTTTAGCAACATTATACCAGCCAATGTACAGTCAATATGCAATATGTATACAATATACAAAATATACAGTATATATAATATATATATATTGCACTTACCTCTTTCCACCACCTCCTCTCACCAAACAAATTATCTACACCAACAAGCGATCAACAATCGCTTCTCTTACCACCCACACACCAGCAACACACCGCTCTAGCCTTTCAGCACAAACCACAAATCTCCAAAACCACTCCACTACACCACTTTCTCTCTTTTAGTTGATCATCAACATGACCCACAACAGAACATGAATATAAATCATACACATTTAAACATACAAGGAGAAAAGTTTCTCTCCTTCGACTGACTACCCTGTCAGCCTGAGGGCCCTCCACATCCCTACAAATATAATCTGTTCTTCCCTGAACAGCTAGGGATAACTGTGCACTTTTCCACCTGCCCGTTCAGACCTGGTCAGTGGGGGGGCCAGCCCACTATCCCAGCGGTATCCACAGGAATTTCACTGGATCCAAACACTTGCCTGTTCAGACCTATCTACAAAGTATCTCATCACATCTGGCGCCTGCTCTTTACAATCTAGATAGCGGTATCCACGAGACTTCCTTTCACACACAGACAGTCATACATGACAGATTATTTGCCCGTTCACATCCGCTCATACATCCACCCTCTAATTCCTGGTATGAGGCCAAAATATCTACACCTTCAAAAGGGCCGCTATACTCAGACTACAGATACAAATTTAATACAGACTTCGATGAAACAGGTGTCTGCTTACCTTTTTTTGTTTTGGTGCCGGCAATCTGTAGCCCGTAGTAGTTGCGGTCCTAGATCAGGTTTCGAATTCAGTCTTTCATACCAGCATCCTGTTCGTGACGCCAATAAATATAAAATAAAATACAGCAGAATATTGTTATGTTAAAAGTAAGCATAAAATTAACCTTAAAATTTCTCCGACAGGAGGCTTCTCAAAGCATAATTGTAATCCACCTTGTAGGCAGTAGATGGAGCTGAAACTTACAAACTGCTAAGCTCCTTTAATCTCATGATTTTTTTTTTTTTGTAGGAAGGATCAATTCAAAGGCTAGTTGCCTTACTGGCTGCAGCAGAAAGGGTGAAAAAGAAAAATGGCAATAAACTTATGTAAACTCTGGAGCAGGGCTGTTTATCCCTCTTCCATGTCTAGCTTTATTTAATTCATACCAGAGCTGCAATTCCAAATGTCCAGATATCCGCTTCAGCACTGATTTTGTCTTCTTGTAACATGTTGTTTTTGGAATGCTTCTGGATGGGTGACGTGTGTGTCTTGTTGGTTGAACTTTGCTGCTTTAAACCACATGTCCTCTGATTCAGCATGACTCACAGCTGGTGCGCTTGATTAGAATTGTTTGTGTTATTTTACATCCTGGGGGCACGGTGGCTTGGTGCACGTTTGCCTCACACCTCCAGGGTTGGGGGTTTGATTCCTGCCTCTGCCGTGTGTGTGTGTGTGGAGTTTGCATGTCCTCCCCGTGCCTCGGGGGTTTCCTCCGGGTACGCTGGTTTCCTCCCCCGGTCCAAAGACATGCATTGTAGGTTGACTGGCATCTCTAAGTTGTCCGTAGTGTGTGATTGCGTGAGTGAATGAGTGTGTGTGTGTGCCCTGCGATGGGTTGGCACTCCGTCCAGGGTGTATCCTGCCTTGATGCCCAATGACGCCTGAGAGGCAAAGGCTCCCCGTGACCCGAGTATAGATCGGATAAGCGGTAGACAATGAACAAATGAATGAATTTTACATCGCACAGAAATGGATATAATCAAGTGATGTAATGTCGGGGGCATTAGTGATTAGCAAATCTGCCGCTGTGGTTGGAGGTTCTGTCTCTGCCATGCATTTTCTCCTTTTACTACGAGCGTCTTCTCTGACTTTCTCCCCCAGTCCAAAGACATGCGTTGTAGGCTGATTTAAATGACCTCTTTAAATGATCCATAGTGTGTTAGTGTTTGATTGTGTCCTTCGATGAACTGGCACCCCATCCAGTGTGTCCCCTGCCCCTAGGATAGACTCCAGAGGTACAAGAAAATAGATGTAAGGCCATATACTATATACAGTTGTAGAAAAGGACATTATTTATAATCACACTCTCCCTTTCGAGTCGGGTTCCTTTCAAGGTTTCTTCCTCCTATCATCTCAGGGAGGTTTTTCCTCACCACCGTTGCTCATTGGGAAGAAATATAAATCTAATTTTAAATTTGATCATTTTTACATTCCTGTAAATCTGTCTCAAAGCAGTGTCCATTGTTAACAGGTCTATGCACATAAAATGGAATTGAATGGAATGGAAGGTTGGTTTATTGAAGTTCGGCCCCACTAGAAATTCTTCAAATGACACACGTGGTGGTGTGTCAGAAGAGATATTTAATAGACATGACAACACACTTGTGGATTCTGAAACCTTAAAAATATTTTTTATTTTTTTTTTGGCTTCTGGTGGATATTATGAAATATAAAAGCTATGACGCAAACACACATCATGTGCACATTTCCCAAGGTTATGATCTTATTTTCACCGCGTTCATTAAATTCTTGAACTCCCCTAGCACATGCAACTGCTGAGTGATTAAGAAATGCGCTTGTTCGTTTCCACTTAAATTAAACAGATCTCTATTTTCTGAAACAGACAGCGGACTGGAATATTACCTCCTGATCCTTACATAAGAGCCAGAATCTTATACACAGGATAAAACTGTATTTATTGTATGATGTTTTCACTAATGAGATTATTGCTGAAGAAAGTCGGCTTCCTCCTCCGAGTTGCCTCATTACTCTCAGTTCCTGCTTTTCAGCTCATGTAAGACAGTAACCACATCGCCGCAGACGCTCAAGACGGACTCTCTGACTGCTAACTGTCACAGATAGTGATACGATTTCTTCACATCGGACTGAACCATGGCTGCAAATCTGGAAATGAGAGTTGAGCATGAAGCTCCTAATTACCAGAATGTCATTAAGCTGAACAAAAAAGCTCCCTTACCTGCCAGAAACGCTCAGAACAGAGGTAAGGACATGATTTGTACTCAGAAGTATATACTGAAAGACCAGGGCCACAGGGGAACAGGAAGGTCTTACAAACAGTGGAGCTTATGCTTTGTGAATTTTCTGTAACACGATTACTGTGATAACTGTGACTTTAACTAGGACTCACGTTGAGCTCACCGTCACCTCAGATTCCTGTTCTCCATGTAAACTGATCTGAAATCCTGTAACTGCATGATTTTATTTGCCTTGCTGCCACATGAATGGCCATCTGGATAACTGTATGAACCTGATGGTGTGCCTAATAAAGTGGCCAGTGGGTGTACATTTAAAATAAAATAAAAATAGGCAAAAAAAAGCCTATCCAGGTTATTATTTTGCTTCAAATATATGGTGGTTTTGAATTTTAGGAGCATTCAGGGTGGCTGGAGTGTGCATCGGTCTAATGTGTATCGTTCAGGCGACGCTCAACATCGTCCTGAGGCTGTTCTGTAAGTTCTTCTAAAAATGTTACGTTACAAATACTGTTAATTATCAAGATCTAATATATGACGTTATGACATTACGCCTTTTTTTAAAAAAGTGTAACAGATAAAGATAAAAATAACGCTTTTGCTTATCGCTTTTGCTTATTTTTTTTTTTATTTTTTTAGAATTGTAATAACATGTTGTCCGTATCTAATGGTGCAGTATTCAGTATTCCTTGTGACCGTATAAAATAAAAATCTTTTCTTTCATAACATTGGTCATAAGACAAATGAGGAACTACAGTATTTAAGTATACCTAGCTAACTAGCTCGCAACATAAGCTGAGATCTGTTTACAAAATGATCTACATGTAAAAGTTGAGTGCATAAGTATTCGTACAACCACGGTTGATCTGGTGCAACCGACAGAATTAGCTTTATTTTCCTGTACTGAAGGGTTCAAGAGGGTTGTGCCTCAGACTGGATCATCTCGTATAATGTGAAAGGCTAAAGCTAGCTTTACTAGACATGTGGCATGCTTGTGTCAGTCTTATGATGCAGGTTTTAACAGATTTGTGATGCTGTTGTTGAATACAGTTACCTCTCCGGTGGCTGTAGAGCTGTTGCCGACGATCTGCAACAATCACACGCTGTATATATACACAGCGCAGCTCCAGAGCAGATATGAGACTCTGGTTAAGGAGAAAGACCAGTTAGACGCCAGCTACAGCAGCCTGCGTAACATGAGAGATCAGATACAGACAGAGAAAGAGAAACTCCAGAACAAACTTTCCAACATCGGTCAGTGATTTGTTTTGTTCTTTTGTTGTTGTTTTTTTGCCACTGACACCTAGGTGAAATGAAACGTATACAATTATCCATTGCTAATCATGAGGAAAAACACTCGCTAGTGAACTTCACTACTAACTTGAATGAAATAAGTCCGTTTAAAGTTTGCTAACTTGCTAGTGAACCTGTCTACTAGTTTTCATTAAACAATCTAATTCTTAGCCTAGTGTTTGCTCGTGAACCTGGCTAATGTTTTGAATAACAAAACATATTACTTAGCCTAATGTCTGCTAACTTTGTCAAGCAGTAATTTTGGTTACACAATATAATACTTATCTTAACGTTTGCTAACTTTATAGCAAACCTGTATTACACAGGAAAGGTGTATCTAGATTCCCAGGGTCCTATGTTCCCTGGGATTATATGGCATACAAAGGAAAAACATGTTCCCAGCATTATATTCCCGTAACTTGCCATAGGATACTGTGGGAACTTCTGAGGGGATTTCTGTTCCCCAGCACTGCTGTGTGTCTCTCAGTACAACAGAGCTAGAGTTTCCTCAGATGACAAGGAAGAAAACAAGATCGAAGCTCCCTTAGGTGAAAACTAGCCTAGTATGGTTTGACTCTTGCCACTATGACATGTCTAATTTAATATGGTTTGATTTGCCTCCAAATATATTTGGACATTTTTGTGCATTATAAGTTGCTGTATAAAATCTGGGAACCTAGGACCCTGAGAATGTAGGGATGACTTATTACAAAGCTAGCTTAATGCTAGCTGGTCTGCCAGCTACTTGGTTTTAACAATTAAGCTAACTTCTTCAGATAACTGTTCTTTAGCTACACTACTTCCACATACTGTTTTTATTGGTAGACTTTGCTTAGATTTTCATCATGTCAAAATGAACGTATCCTAATATATTCTATGAACAGCTGAAGAGTTCAAGAATCCAGAGTGGATCTCCTTCAGGTCCAGCCTTTACTACATGTCTGCTGAGGAGAAGGATTGGATTCAGAGCAGAGATGATTGCAGAAACAGAGGAGCAGACCTGGTGATCATAAAAAGCAGAGAAGAACAGGTGAGTAAAACCAACACCTCATATATATAAAGCCTATTACTGTAACCTGGCCATTTTTCAGTCTACGTATTTATGGATTCATCTACCTTAACAGGATTTCATTGAGATGTTAAGAAGAGGAAACAGAGCATGGATTGGTTTAAGTGACCAAACCACTGAGGGCACGTGGAAATGGGTGGACGGTACAGCTCTGACCACTGAGTAAGAACTCATTATCTGATCTGCTTATGATTCATTTATCTGAAGCTCTAAAGGTGCTGATCCTCTGTATGTGTGCTTTCAGCTTCTGGTGGAGTCGAGAGCCCAATAATTTCAATGGAAATGAGGACTGCGTTGTGACTGGTTATAATCCGGATGATGGTAGACCTGTAATAAGTATCCTAAACACATGGAATGATGATTCATGCGTTAGCAGATCATTTTGGATATGTGAGAAAAATTTTCCATTTTAAGTCTCTGTGAAGAGCATTGAGAACACGTGTTGCAAACACTCATAGATGAGCCTTTACTTGTGACTGTATCTGCATGATTTGTTGCATTGTGCTGCTGCCACGCGATTGCATGAATGTTTCCTGGTGTTCCTAATAAAGTGGACAGCAAGTGTATTTTCCTACATTTGTGCAATTGACTTGACTCTTTTTTGTTCACATCTGAGGCTGTATGCTAGAAGTCTTCAATGCGCTTGCTTCAAACGTATAAAGCTTTATTCGTCAGTGAGAAGTTACACATTACAGTTCCAGTTCAAAAGGTGAAAAAACAGAACAGAAAAACAAGGTTGGGATTATAATATAGAACTTGGATGCACTGATTGTCAAGATTTCACAATGATTTAACAGAAATTAAATTCTAATAAGGGGGGCACGGTGGCTTAGTGGTTAGCACGTTTGCCTCACACCTCCAGGGTTGGGGGTTCGATTCCTGCCTCCGGCATGTGTATGTGGAGTTTGCATGTTCTCCCCGTTCTCCCCGTGCTCCGGGGGTTTCCTCCGGGTACTCCGGTTTCCTCCCCCATTCCAAAGACATGCATGGTAGGTTGATTGGCATCTCTAAATTGTCCGTAGTGTGTGATTGTGTGAGTGAATGAGAGTGTGTGTGTGTCCTGCGATGGGTTGGCACTCCGTCCAGGGTGTATCCTGCCTTGATGCCCAATGACGCCTGAGATAGGCACAGGCTCCCCGTGACCCGAGAATAGTTCGGATAAGCGGTAGACAATGAATGAATGAATAAATTCTAATACAGTTATAAATACAGTTAAATACCAGGATGTGAATAGTCTGAGAAGGCTCTAAAACAGTGGCAACAGTGACCTCTGCTGGTGACGACTGGAAGTGTTCAGAGTTTTCAGCACTTAATTTAAGTAATTTACAGTTGTTGAAATACGAATTCCTAACAAATCTGCACGTATTGTAAGAACAGAAAATAAGCAAAAATGTGCATTTATGCTCTGTGATGCAGCATTAAACCCAGTTGCATCGATACACTATTTAATTTTTATCAGCAAACACAATTAATATTTTTTTATTATTGCTTGTTACCGTTCCCATGTATAATCTAGCCATGGGGGTCACAGTCCGGTGACTTCTGTGCCGGTCCCAACCCCAGATAAATAGAGAAATAGAGAAGGTTGCATCAGGAAGGGCATGGTCAGAGGGAGTTGCACTGTGTGTCTGTAGACTTGGAGAAAGCGTATGACAGGGTGCCAAGAGAAGAGTTGTGGTACTGTATGAGGAAGTCAGGAGTAGCAGAGAAGTATATCAGAGTGGTGCAGGACATGTATGAGAGGAGCAGGACAGTGGTGAGGAGTTCAAAGTGGAGGTGGGATTGCATCATGGATCGGCTCTGAGCCCCTTCCCGTTTGCCATGCTGATGGACCAGTTGCCAGAGGAGGTCAGACAGGAGTCTCCTTGGACAATGATGTTTGCATGACAATGATGACATTGTGATCTGTAGTGAGAGCAGGGAGCAGGTGGAGGAAAACCTGGAGAGGTGGAGGTTCGCGCTGGAGAGAAGAGGAATGAAAGTCAGTCGTAGTAAGACTGAGTACATATTTATGAATGAAAGGGAGGGAAGTGGAACAGTAAGGTTACAGGGTGAAGAGGTGAAGAAGGTACAGGAGTTTATGTACTTGGGGTCAACAGTCCAGAGTAATGGAGAGTGTGGGAAAGAGGTAAAGAAGCGAGTGCAGGCAGGTTGGAATGGGTGGAGAAAGGTGTGGGGAGTTCTGTGTGATAGGAAAATATCAGCGAGAATCAAGGGGAAGGTGTACAGGACAGTGGTGAGACCGGCCATGCTGTACGGTTTAGAGACAGTGTCACTGAGGAAGAGACAGGAGTCAGAGCTAGAGGTAGCAGAGCTGAAGATGTTGAGGTTCTCTTTGGGAGTGACAAGGTTGGACAGGATTAGGAACGAGTACATCAGAGGGACAGCTTATGTTGGACGTTTTGGTGACAAAGTTAGGGAGGCCAGATTAAGATGGTTTGGACATGTTCAGAGGAGGGAGAGTGAGTATATTGGTAGGAGAATGTTGGACATGGAGCTGCCAGGCAGGAGGCAAAGAGGAAGGCCAAAGAGGAGGTATATGGATGGAATTAATGAGGATATGAAGCTAGTGGGTGCAAGTGTTGAGGATGCAGAATATAGGGATAGGTGGAGAGAAATGATTCGCTGTGGCGACCCCTGAAGGGAAAAGCCGAAAGAAGAAGAAGAAGAAGAAGAAGAAGAAGAAGAAGAAGAAGAAGAAGGTTCCCATGTATGACCCGGGTGGGACAATAAACATGGAAGTCAACAGGTTCAACAATTGCGCATTAAATGAATGGAACAGCGGCTTATATCGTAAAAGAGTAGCTTTATAAAATAATAAATAAAAAGTCGGAATTTAAAGTGTATAGAGTAGTTAATGAAGACTTTATAAACATTAGGTGATCTGGTGCTTCATTTAGAAAGGTCAAAAAGCTTGATATGATCAAATTAGGATCACAAACATGAAAAAGAAATCATCTAAGTAGAATATACAGAGCTACATCATTGAGCACGTGATCCACCAAATCTGTCAAAGTGTAGAGTTGTGTTTTTTTTTATTTTTAACTTTTTGTTTAAATGAAAAAAAGAATTAAGTAATTAATTATTTTAACTTTTAATATGTTTCTCACAGAAAGCAAGTGATGCACTATACGTTGCATTCACCTGCGGAAGTCTTTCCATTTCCTCCTTATCTGCTCTGCCTCACGTTTGACTTTAATGATAAGAAAAATGTTAAAACATGCCTCAGATGTGCAGATCAAGCAAACTTCTATCTTGACTGAACTGACTAAAATGCTTATTTTACTGTTTGCTAGCAATATATCTGACACGATCTCCAACCAGTTACAGAGGAACACGCATCTCTCTCTCTCTCTCTCTCTCTCTCACACACCCACACACACGCACAAACACACACACAAACACACGCACGCACACATTTGCTATTCAGACTACTTAAAGCCAAAATTTTCAGAATTTATATACATTATGGCCTCAAATCTTGGTACTAACCTTCCGAACTGACGGCTCTCAGTTCCTGCTTTTCAGCTCATGTAAGACAGTAACCACATCGCCGCAGACGCTCAAGACGGACTCTCTGATTGCTAACTGTCACAGATAGTGATACGATTTCTTCACATCGGACTGAACCATGGCTGTAAATCTGGAAATGAGAGTTGAGTATGAAGCTCCTAATTACCAGAATGCCATTAAGCCGAACAAAAAAGCTCCCTTTCCTGCCAGAAACGCTCAGAACAGAGGTAAGGACATGATTTGTACTCAGAAGTATATACTGAAAGACCAGGGCCACAGGGGAACAGGAAGGTCTTACAAACAGTGGAGCTTATGCTTTGTGAATTTTCTGTAACACGATTACTGTGATAACTGTGACTTTAACTAGGACTCACGTTGAGCTCACCGTCACCTCAGATTCCTGTTCTCCATGTAAACTGATCTGAAATCCTGTAACTGCATGATTTTATTTGATTTGCTGCCACATGAATGGCCATCTGGATAACTGTATGAACCTGATGGTGTGCCTAATAAAGTGGCCAGTGGGTGTACATTTAAAATAAAAAAAAATAAGCAAAAAAGCCTATCCAGGTTATTATTTTGCTTCAAATATATGGTGGTTTTGAATTATAGGAGCATTCAGGATGGCTGGAGTGTGCATCGGTCTAATGTGTATCGTTCAGGCGACGCTCAACATCGTCCTGAGGCTGTTCTGTAAGTTCTTCTAAAAATGTTACGTTACAAATACTGTTAATTATCAAGATCTAATATATGACGTTATGACATTATGCCTTTTTTTTTTTTTTTTTTTTTTAAGTGTAACAGATAAAGATAAAAATAACGCTTTTGCTTATTGGTTGCTACATAGCTTTTTTTTCTTAGAACTGTAATAACATGTTGTCCGTATCTAATGGTGCAGTATTCAGTATTCCTTGTGACCGTATAAAATAAAAATCTTTTCTCTCATAACATTGGTCATAAGACAAATGAGGAACTACAGTATTTAAGTATACCTAGCTAACTAGCTCGCAACATAAGCTGAAATCTGTTTACAAAATGATCTACATGTAAAAGTTGAGTGCATAAGTATTCGTGCAACCACGGTTGATCTGGTGCAACCGACAGAATTAGCTTTATTTTCCTGTACTGAAGGGTTCAAGAGGGTTGTGCCTCAGACTGGATCATCTCGTACAGTGTGATAGGCTAAAGCTATCTTTACTGGACATGTGGCATGCTTGTGTCAGTCTTATGATGCAGGTTTTAACAGATTTGTGATGCTGTTGTTGAATACAGTTACCTCTCCGGTGGCTGTAGAGCTGTTCCCGACGATCTGCAACAATCACACGATGTATAAATACACAGCGCAGCTCCAGAGCAGATATGAGACTCTGGTTAAGGAGAAAGACCAGTTAGACGCCAGGAGAGATCAGATACAGACAGAGAAAGAGAAACTCCAGAACAAACTTTCCAACATCAGTCAGTGATTTTTTTTTTTTTTTTTTTTCTTTTTTTTTTTCTTTTTTTTCTCTCCCACTGACACCTGGGTGAAATGAAACGTATACAATTATCCATTGCTAATCATGAGGAAAAACACTCGCTAGTGAACTTCACTACTAACTTGAATGAAATAAGTCTGTTTAAAGATTGCTAACTTGCTAGTGAACCTGTCTACTAGTTTTCATTAAACAATCTAATTCTTAGCCTAGTGTTTGCTCGTGAACCTGGCTAATGTTTTGAATAACAAAACATATTACTTAGCCTAATGTCTGCTAACTTTGTCAAGCAGTAATTTTGGTTACACAATATAATACTTATCTTAATGTTTGCTAACTTTATAGCAAACCTGTATTACACAGGAGAGGTGTATCTAGATTCCCAGGGTCCTATTGTCCCTTGGATTACATGGCACACAACAAACACATTGAAATGGCTCCAATGCTCCCAGGGTCCTATGTTCCCTGGGATTATATGGCATACAAAGGACACATCACAAAAGGTCCCCAGCTCCATATAGAACATAATCAGAACCTGAAAAACATGTTCCCAGCATTATATTCCCGTAACTTGCCATAGGATACTGTGGGAACTTCTGAGGGGATTTCTGTTCCCCAGCACTGCTGTATGGCTCTCAGTACAACAGAGCTAGAGTTCCCTCAGATGACAAGGAAGAAAACAAGATCAAAGCTCCCTTAGGTGAAAACTAGCCTAGTATGGTTTGACTCTTGCCACTATGACATGTCTAATTTAATATGGTTTGTTTTTGCCTCCAAATATATTTGGACATTTTTGTGCATTATAAGATGCTGTATAAAATCTGGGAACCTAGGACCCTGAGAATGTAGGGGTGACTTATTACAAAGCTAGCTTAATGCTAGCTGGTCTGCCAGCTACTTGGTTTTAACAATTAAGCTAACTTCTTCAGATAACTGTTCTTTAGCTACACTACTTCCACATACTGTTTTTATTGGTAGACTTTGCTTAGATTTTCATCATGTCTAAACGAACGTATCCTAATATATTCTGTGAACAGCTGAAGAGTTCAAGAATCCAGAGTGGATCTCCTTCAGGTCCAGCCTTTACTACATGTCTGCTGAGGAGAAGGATTGGATTCAGAGCAGAGATGATTGCAGAAACAGAGGAGCAGACCTGGTGATCATAAAAAGCAGAGAAGAACAGGTGAGTAAAACCAACACCTCATATATATAAAGCCTATTACTGTAACCTGGCCATTTTTCAGTCTACGTATTTATGGATTCATCTACCTTAACAGGATTTCATTGAGATGTTAAGAAGAGGAAACAGAGCATGGATTGGTTTAAGTGACCAAACCACTGAGGGCAAGTGGAAATGGGTGGACGGTACAGCTCTGATCACTGTGTAAGAACTCATTATCTGATCTGCTTATGATTCATTTATCTGAAGCTCTAAAGGTGCTGATCCTCTGTATGTGTGCTTTCAGCTTCTGGTGGAGTCGAGAGCCCAATAATTTAAATGGAAATGAGGACTGCGTTGTGACTGGTTATAATCTGGATGATGATAGACCTGTAATAAGTAGCCTAAACACATGGAATGATGATTCATGCGTTAGCAGATCATTTTGGATATGTGAGAAAATTTTTCCATTTTAAGTCTCTGTGAAGAGCATTGAGAACACGTGTTGCAAACACTCATAAATGAGCCTTTACTTGTGACTGTATCTGCATGATTTGTTGCATTGTGCTGCTGCCACGCGATTGCATGAATGTTTCCTGGTGTTCCTAATAAAGTGGACAGCGTGTGTATTTACCTACATTTGTGCAATTGACTTGACTCTTTTTTGTTCACATCTGAGGCTGTATGCTAGAAGTCTTCAATGCGCTTGCTTCAAACTTATGAAGCTTTATTCGTCAGTGAGAAGTTACACATTACAGTTCCAGTTCAAAAGGTGAGAAAACAGAACAGAAAAACAAGGTTGGGATTATAATATAGAACTTGGATGCACTGATTGTCAAGATTTCGCAATGATTTAACAGAAATTAAATTCTAATACAGTTATAAATACAGTTAAATACCAGGATGTGAATAGTCTGAGAAGGCTCTAAAACAGTGGCAACAGTGACCAACAGTGGCAACAGTGACCTCTGCTGGCGACGACTGGAAGTGTTCAGAGTTTTCAGCGCTTAATTTAAGTAATTAACAGTTGTTGAAATACGAATTCCTAACAAATCTGCACGTATTGTAAGAACAGAAAATAAGCAAAAATGTGCATTTATGCTCTGTGATGCAGCAATAAACCCAATTGCATCGATACACTATTTACTTTTTATCAGCAAACACAATTAATATTTTTTTTATTATTGCTTGTTACCGTTCCCATGTATAATCTAGCCATGGGGGTCACAGTCCAGTGACTTCTGTGCCGGTCCCAAGCCCGGATAAATAGAGAAATAGAGAAGGTTGCGTCAGGAAGGGCATACGGCGTAAAACATTGCCAAATTTCATCATGTGAATCGTCAGTATGAATTTCATACCGGATCGGTCCAGGCCCGGGTTAACAACGACCGCCATCTGCGCCATTGACCTACAGGGCACCGGTGGAAGTTGGGCTACTGTTGGTCGAAGAAGTAGAGGAGGAAGGAGAAGAAAGTTACGAGTGTAGGACTGAGAATAGGAACTCTGAATGTTGGTACTATGACAGGGAAAAGTAGAGAGTTGGCTGATATGATGGAGAGAAGGAAGGTGGATATATTGTGTGTACAGGAGACCAGGTGGAAGGGTAGCAAGGCTCATAGTATAGGAGCAGGATTCAAGCTGTTTTATTATGGTGTGGATAGTAAGAGAAGTGGGGTAGGTGTGGTCCTGAAGGAGGAGTTTGTGAGGAATGTTCTGGAGGTGAAGAGAGTGTCAGACAGGGTGATGAGTCTGAAGTTAGAGATTGAAGGGGTGATGTTGAATGTTGTTAGTGGTTATGCCCCACAGGTAGGTTGTGAGTTGGAGGAGAAAGAGAGATTCTGGAGTGAATTAGATGAGGTGATAGAGAGTATTCTCACGGGTGAGAAAGTGGTGATAGGAGCAGATTTTAATGGACATGTTGGTGAGGGGAACAGATTCCCTCAGATACCACGGCTTCTGCTCGGATCTCAGCGTGTCTGGTGGACATTTCATCTTGGATGACTACTCATCAGCTGAAACTCAATCCCAGCAAAACTGAGCTGCTGATCATCCCAGGTGATCCATCCCCAGCCCAAGACCTTGCAATATCTCTGAACAACTCCATGATTTCCTCTTTAGCCACTGCTCGCAACCTTGGGGTAACCATGGACAATCAACTATCCTTTTCCTCCCATGTCACTAATGTGACACGCCCGTGTCGGTTTCTTCTGCACAACATCAGAAGGATTCGGCCATTTCTATCCACACAGGCTACTCAGGTGCTTGTTCAGTCTCTGGTCATTTCGAGATTGGACTACTGCAACTCTCTTCTGGCAGGTCTACCTCTGAACGCAATTCGCCCACTGCAAATGATCCAAAATGCAGCTGCACGACTTGTTTTCAACCTGCCCAAGTTCTCCCACACCACCCCACTGCTGCGTTCCCTCCACTGGCTTCCGGTAGCTGCACGCATCAGATTCAAAACACTAATGCTTGCCTACAAAGCCAAGAATGGACCAGCGCCATCTTACCTCAAAGCTCTTGTCACTCCTCGCACTGCACCTCGCTCACTCAGATCCACTAGCACTGCTTGACTGGTCCCACCATCTCTCAGGGAAAAAGGTAGGTATACATCTCGACTCTTCTCTGTTCTGGCACCGAGGTGGTGGAACGAACTTCCCCTAGGTATCGGTATGGCCTAGTCTCTGATCATATTCAAATGGCAACCGAAGACTTACCTCTTCCTGAAGTACTTAAACTAGCTCTTATTTTTCCCTGTTTATGTATTATGATGGAAAATTTAAAAAAAAAAAATCTCAACTTAGTTTAGGCTAATGATATCCCAAGTTTGTGTCCTATTGAACCAGTGTTAATGTACTCATTGACTGAGAACTAAAGCACTTTTTTTTTTACGTCGCTCTGGATAAGAGTGTCTGCCAAATGCCAGAAATGTAAATGTAAATTCAATGAGGTGATGGGCAAGTTTGGAGTTAAGGAAAGGAACCTTGAAGGACAGATGGTAGTGGACTTTGCTAAGAGGATGGACATAGCTGTGGTTAACACTTATTTTCAGAAGAGGGAGGAGCATAGAGTGACTTACAAGAGTGGAGGTAGGAGCACACAGGTAGACTACATCCTATGTAGAAGAGGCAATCTGAAAGAGATTAGTGACTGTAAAGTGATAGTGGGAGAGAGTGTAGCCAGACAGCATAGGATGGTGGTGTGTAGGATGACTTTGATGGTCTGTAAGAAACAGAGGTCAAAGATAGAGATAGAGAAGAAAACCAAATTGCTGAAAAAGGAGAAATGTTGTGAGGAATTTAGACAGAAGTTGAGGCAGGCTCTGGGTGGTCAGGTAGTGCTGCCAAATGACTGGGAAACTACAGCAGAAGTAATCAGGGAGACAGGGAGAAAGGTGCTGGGTGTGTCATCTGGAAGGAGGAAAGAAGATAAGGAGACTTGGTGGTGGAATGAGGAAGTTCAGGATAGTATCCAGAGGAAGGGCTTATCCAAGAAGAAGTGGGACATGGACAGGACTGAAGAGAATAGACAGGAATACAAGGAGTCACAGCACAGAGTGAAGAGGGAGGTGTCTAAGGCCAAGCAGAAGGCATATGACGAGTTGTACACTAGGTTAGACACTAGAGAAGGAGAGAAGGACTTGTACAGGTTAGTTAGGCAGAGGGATCGAGATGGGAAGGACGTGCAGCAAGTTAGAGTTATTAAGGATAGAGCTGGAAGAGTGCTCACAAGTGAGGAGAGTGTACTGAGGAGATGGAAGGAGTACTTTGAGGAGCTGATGAATGAGGAAAATGAGAGGGAAAAAAGAGTAGAAGGGGTGAACTCTGTGGAACAGAATGTAGATAAGATTAGAAAGGATGAAGTCAGGAAGGCTTTGAAGAGGATGAAAAGTGGAAAGGCAGTTGGTCCTGATGACATCCCGGTGGAGGTCTGGAAGTGTCTGGGAGAGGCAGCAGTGGAATTTTTAACTAGTTTGTTCAACAGGGTTTTAGAGAGTGAGAGGATGCCTGAGGAATGGAGAAGAAGTGTGTTAGTGCCGATCTTTAAGAATAATGGTGACAGCAACTATAGGGGGATAAAGTTGATGAGCCATACAATGTAGCTATGGGAAAGAGTAGTGGAAGCTAGGTTAAGGAAGGTAGTGGAAATTTGTGAGCAGCAGTATGGCTTCATGTCCAGAAAGAGCACAACGGATGCAATTTTTGCTCTGAGAATTTTGATGGAGAAGTATAGGGATGGTCAGAGGGAGTTGCACTGTGTGTTTGTAAACTTGGAGAAAGCGTATGACAGGGTGCCAAGAGAAGAGCTGTGGTACTGTATGAGGAAGTCAGCAGTAGCAGAGAAGTATGTCAGAGTGGTGCAGGACATGTATGAGAGGAACAGGACAGTGGTGAGGTGTGCTGTAGGTCAGACAGAGGAGTTCAATGTGGAGGTGGGACTGCATCAGGGATCGGCTCTGAGCCCCTTCCTGTTTGCTATAGTGATGGACCAGTTTTTAGAGGAGGTCAGACAGGAGTCTCCTTGGACAATGATGTTTGCAGATGACATTGTGATCTGTAGTGAGAGCAGGGAGCAGGTGGAGGAAAACCTGGAGAGGTGGAGGTTTGCGCTGGAGAGAAGAGGAATGAAAGTCAGTCGTAGTAAGACTGAGTACATGTGTGTGAATGAAAGGGAGGGAAGTGGAACAGTAAGGTTACAGGGTGAAGAGGTGAAGAAGCTACAGGAGTTTATGTACTTGGGGTCAACAGTCCAGAATAATGGAGAGTGTGGGAAAGAGGTAAAGAAGCGAGTGCAGGCAGGTTGGAATGGGTGGAGAAAGGTGTCGGGAGTTCTGTGTGATAGGAAAATATCAGCAAGAATCAAAGGGAAGGTGTATAAGACAGTGGTGAGACCGGCCATGCTGTATGGTTTAGAGACAGTGTCACTGAGTAAGAGACAGGAGTCAGAGCTAGAGGTAGCAGAGCTGAAGATGTTGAGGTTCTCTTTGGGAGTGACAAGATTGGACAGGATTAGGAACGAGTACATCAGAGGGACAGCTCATGTTGGACGTTTGGTGACAAAGTTAGGGAGGCCAGATTAAGATGGTTTGGACATGTTCAGAGGAGGGAGAGTGAGTATATTGGTAGGAGAATGTTGGACATGGAGCTGCCAGGCAGGAGGCAAAGAGGAAGGCCAAAGAGGAGGTATATGGATGGAATTAATGAGGATATGAAGCTAGTGGGTGCAAGTGTTGAGGATGCAAAAGATAGGGATAGGTGGAGAGAGATGATTTGCTGTGGCGACCCCTGAAGGGAAAAGCTGAAAGAAGAAGAAGAAGAAGAAGAAAAAGAAGAAGAAGACAGTTCCCATGTATGACAACTGGGTGGGACAATAAACATATGGAAGTCAACAGGTTCAACAATTGCGCATTAAATGAATGGAACAGCGGCTTATATCGTAAAAGAGTAGCTTTATAAAATAATGAATAAGAAGTCGGAATTTAAAGTGTATAGAGTAGTTAATGAAGACTTTATAAACATTAGGTGATCTGGTGGTTCATTTAGAAAGTTCAAAAAGCTTGATATGATCAAATTAGGATCACAAACATGAAAAAGAAATCATCTAAGTAGAATATACAGAGCTACATCATTGAGCACGTGATCCACCAAATCTGTCAAAGTGTAGAGTCGTTTTTTTTTTATTTTCAACTTTTTGTTTAAATGAAAAAAAGAATTAAGTAATTAATTATTTTAACTTTTAATATGTTTCTCACAGAAAGCAAGTGATGCACTATACGTTGCATTCACCTGCGGAAGTCTTTCCATTTCCTCCTTATCTGCTCTGCCTCACGTTTGACTTTAATGATAAGAAAAATGTTAAAACATGCCTCAGATGTGCAGA
This sequence comes from Hemibagrus guttatus, assembly GCA_033459395.1. Classification (NCBI taxonomy): domain Eukaryota; kingdom Metazoa; phylum Chordata; class Actinopteri; order Siluriformes; family Bagridae; genus Hemibagrus; species Hemibagrus guttatus. Next base: position 13,087,513 of record JAUCMX010000029.1, on the reverse strand, counting down.
TCAAGCAAACTTCTATCTTGACTCAACTGACTAAAATGCTTATTTTACTGTTTGCTAGCAATATATCTGACACGATCTCCAACCAGTTACAGAGGAACACGCATCTCTCTCTCTCTCTCTCACACACACACACACACACACACACACACACACACACACACACACTCACGTGCGCACACACAAACACACACATTTGCTATTCAGACTACTTAAAGCCAACATTTTCATTTACATTTACAATTTATATACATTATGGCCTCAAATTTTGGTACTAACCTTCCGAACCGACGGCTTTTCCAGAAGATACAGAGAGAGGATATGAGAGCCACCCAGTACAGAGGTATGAATCCACACTCATCTACACAAAAAATATACATATACAAAACAAAAAAGGCGACTTCCTTTACTAATCCCTTCCTGTAAAGCGTGTATTTGTATGTTGTAAAACTTTTAGGCGTGTTCTGGCTGACTGGACTGTGTCTCGGTTTGTTGTGCATTCTTCAGGCGACACTGAACATCGTCTTGAGACTGCACTGTAAGTTCAACTTCAACAACAACAACAACAACAACAATGTAGAATATCAGTATTCAACAGTTTGTTTTTTAATAAGGGAATATCTGCATTTGGTGTTCCTACTTTGTGATATTTTGTGCTGAACCGAATTCACTGTTACTTACAGCTCATCCTCACGCCAAGAGCGACGAACAAGAGGCCTGTTACAATCAGACCATAAAGATAGACGAGTTGCTGACTAGTTACAACAACCTGACTTCAGAGAGAGACAAGCTGCTGGCTAATTACAACAGCCTGAATATAGAGAAAGGTGACATCCTGACTAGATACAACGAACTGACCAGAGTGAAAGATGAACTACAAGCTAAAATTATGGAATTGAACAATGCATTGGCTGAACAAAGGACCCGATACAACACCATAAGCAATGAGATAGACAAGTTAAAGAAAACAAGCCTTCCAAGCAACTTGAATGCTTTTAGTGAGTAAATACTTTAAAGCCTCAGTCAGTGATTTCCAATAAATGACAACTTCCACTTAGTGGCACTTCAATACTTGATCGTCTTGCGGAAAAAGTGCAGTGCATGATATGTTCTCCTGTGTGATCAGATACTCAGGAGAAGCGCAGATGGGAGACGTTTGGCTCTAGTGATTACTACTTCTCAATGATGAAGAGCTGGAGTGAGAGCAGGCAGGACTGCAGAGAAAAAGAAGCAGACCTGGTGATCATAAACAGCAAAGAGGAACAGGTGAAATACTACACCTTTATCCAACAGCAAAGTCGAATTATTGATTCTGATTGCTCCAGTTGAGCTGGAAAAGCAGCTCAGACGATAGCTATCTGTAACTGAGAGTCCGAGGGAACAAAAATTGGGTGGGAATGATGTCAGTCATAGCAACACTAGCCAATCACACACATCTATGAGCTCAGGTATGTGCAAGATGACAGATAACGCTGTCTTGGGTCCGCTGTTGGTAGGTGGAGCTAATGTTGAGCATTGACGGATGACAAAATTAGCAAGAAAGACACAGATTTATATTAATTCTGTCTTTCCAACATGATATTGTTTCTATAGCAACATCCTAACAAGCTAACTGAACACGAAAACAAATACATACAGACGTTTGTACGTCTCACAGGTCAGAGGTGTCTACGACAAACACGATGTTCATTTACGAATAGGAGATGCACGATTTCTTTGTCTTCAATCATGAGTATCCTGTATCGAGTGTTCAAGGAAAAGCCACACATTTAAGTTTTCCAATATTCCACTAACTTTGCTATTATTATTATTATTATTATTATTATTATTATTATTATTGTTGTTGTTGTTGTTGTTGTTGTTGTTATTGTTGGTACTTGTTTTATTGTTAGTGTTAGTATTTTTGCTATTAGTCAACAGCTGCTATTATTATTATTATTATTATTATTATTATTAGTAGTAGTAGTAGTAGTAGTAGTAGTAGTAATTAATATTTTGGTTGAATTAATGTTTATAAAATGTTAATAATTGTTATTTTGCATTTATTGGTTTCTACAAGACTTTTGGTTGCCACTCATTTATTTTCTTATATTTCAAATACTTAACAAAGTCCCTGCTTGGGGTTTGGTGAAGTTTATTGTTCTACAGGGTCACAAAGGTCAATGGAAGTACCTCAGAGTGAGTAATGTGTGTTGGTCATCTTGTCCTCCAATCACAGGAGTTCATCAACAAGAAGCTTGGCCGTAGTCCGGCTTGGATTGGTCTGAGTCACAGTTACTCGTGGAATTGGGTGGACGGTACACCAATGAACTCTAGGTAAGAATTCTTGAACTCTGCTTACGATGTTGTTCATTACTTTTAAATATTGTTGCTCTGAGAAACATTGCAGATCCTTTGATTATCTCTTACAGGTACAGGATGAATGAAGAACTCAACAGTTATACATACACCATGAGATGTGCAGTAACTGATTACCAGCCAAATCGTATGCAGCACTGGTTTGATTTTAGCTGTAATGAGCAGTTTGCTTGGATTTGTGAGAAAAGACGACTGAAGAAGTAAATGTGTGTCTGTGAGCGAAAAACAGCAAACTGAATTTCATTTTTGATTTGTTTCTTAATGATATATGTCTGATATTTTCATGCTTTCTGATATTTTCTACTGCGTTTATTACGCAGTAGAAGAGGGGCGGGGCTAGCAGGCGGTGACAGTAGATGAAAAAAAATTGTTTCAAGATGGCCGAACATGATATCATACAAATATCTTTTCAGTGTTTATATTTCAACATTCCTGATAATCTGTGTATACTTTTCTACAAAATCTAGCGGCATCATGTTAGGTGTGTTTGACGTCATTCGGCATCGCTGTGAAACAGCTTATTCTTCCACATTTGATACTAGACGGTAGAGTGCATAGTGTAAGTGTATAGCCTCTAGTACATCGTTTAGGATGCAGCAAACATACTTTAGTATCATTCTTTGCAACCTCACCATCTTCTTTTTTAATTTCGCTTACTTTACGTGTTTTTACTGAGGTTATCTATATTTGTGTTTATTTGTGTACTTTTTATATACTTCTTGTATACTTCTGTTTGTTTTTATACCTTTAACACTGTAGATTCTAACACTTTTAAATCATTACATTTCTTTTTGCTAATTTTATTATTATTATTATTATTATTATTATTATTATTATTATTATTATTATTATTATTGTTGTTGTTGTTGTTGTTGTTTTCTCAACAATTTGGTCACCTTTGTCATATGATTGCTAGCACTGGGCAGCGTAACACAATCTTACATGAGCTCACAATTGTCCATGACTGGCTAGTGATTGACAGGGGAGTGTTTGTATGCCATCCCTCCCATCCTAAAAACACAGGAAATTTTATATGACCATACGATCATTATGATAGACCAATGGTGAAGTGGTAATACAGCACGAGAGTCTGTAAACCATCCCTAGACTCCTCCCCTTTGTTTCTCAATCATTTGGCTTCTGCCTTGGCTACATGTCTATGTATAATGTAGTGGCTGCACAAATTTGGTGCTTTAAGTAGGAGGGATGTGGTAGCTTACTGGTTAAGGTGTTGGCCTACTGATCAGACGGTTGTGAGTTTGAATCCCAGGTCCACCAAGCTGCCAGTGCTGGGACCTTGAGCAAGGCCCTTAACCCTTAATTGCTCAGTTGTATAAAATGAGATAAATTGTGAGTCACTCTGGATAAGAACATCTGCCAAATGCCAGCAATGTAAATAAACTGAGTAGATGCCTTCACTGATGTGAACCGTGGATGCGTTTTTGTGTAAGGTAACGTTATCATTATCCAACTCTATTCTGGTTACTGATGCAGCAGCATGTGGCTGTGTCTCAGAAGAAATTCAGGGCTAGACCTCCCTCCCCTCAGTTACAAGTGAAAAAGAATGACGTGGTCTTGAGTAACATTCCTCTATAAGTGGCATTACCAGTTGTAGCCTGAGAATGAAACACAGACTTAGAAAATAGTCAGGACTGATCAGAACTAATTTCTAAACGCTGTTGAGCACAAGATCGTAATGAAGATGAGTCAGGAAGTATATGCAAATGCAGGAGTTACTGCAAAAAAAACATCTCACTCAGATGAAGACGTTTATGAAAATGACCTGAAATTGGAGAGTCGCTGGAACAAGAACAACCAGGATCCTGCAAACTCAGGTGAAGAGAACACACACACACACACACACACACACACACACACACACACACACACACACACACACACACTTGCAAATAACACTCAGTGAATTTTTATGGAAAATCAGCCAAAGCACTTTTGTTAATAATAGTTGCCTTCTACACATTATATATTGCTGACAAGTCTGGATTTAGATTTATCAGATTCATTTATTTCATTGATTTTAATGTTACTTTGATTAAATAAAAGTGTTTATTGTTCTATAACAGCTCTGGCTATAAGGCACATCACAGGATTATTCCAACACACTTGCTCCAATACATTAGTATTTCTAAAGTAACAACACAGGGAATTCTATATAAACAGACACTCTGGCTGTTTATAGCTGCTATAATGTAAATGATTACATTTACCGAAACTAATACATATTACAGACATTCCACAATATTCATTAACACATATACGCATACAGCATATAGAGTATATTAGTACATAGTGCAATATATTATATGCTTGCCATTTTCTAATCCCTATTTCTAATTGCTTCATTGAACCAAGCGTTTAGATTCAACAACACATTCATTTGTTCATCTTCAGTAACTGCTTCATACTGGTCAGGGTCACAGGGGCTACTGAGCTAATCCCCATAACACTGTAAGCAAGTGAGGGATAACAGTCCAGTGCAGTTCAAAATACCTTTGCAATGTTCAGTATGAAATGTTTAACTCCACAACTTATAACAATAGATAAATGTTCTAACAATTAGTAAATTGCACATAAGTTAATAAAAAAGGTGGTTCTTCTTTAATTTACTGTAAAAAAGGAGCAAGTAAAGGGGAATGAGGAAGTGAAAGGAAAAACTTTAGTCTTTGTTTCATCAAGGTGCATAAGCCGATTTTCTCAGAGACTCATTCAGTCTGTTAAAGCGTGTGTGTAAATCACACCTGTATGTTTTTGCTGGAAAAGTACTTAGACTGCCGGTTCAATATAAAAACAAGCCATTTAAAACTCTCAATTAAAGAAAACTGATGTTGATCCAAGATGGTGTGAATGATACTAACTGGAGTTGGGCTTAAGTTATAGAAAATGAGCAATGTGGCTAAAGTAGATTTTCATCGAAATTTCAAACTTGATAAACACAGGCATAATATGATATGACATTGTTTACTTGATAGAGTTAATATTAGTACTCATTAATTCTTTTGTATGAAAGAAATATATTTTAGTGCCAAAGGCCATCAAAATCCAAAGCAGTTGTTTAGCTGTAGTGTAGCTGATTTTGAATCACTCTGTCATGCCAACGCCTGTCTGGGATCCATATGGCCAAGTCACATTTGTAGTGTGAATGTGAATGTGTTTTGCTGTATCCTAGACAACTAAGGACCCATAAATCAACTGCATCATTGCATTAATCTTTACATAATCTAGCCTGCGTATTGCTGATGTTTGCCTGTTTATTCAAAACAATCTTGTGGTCTGATTTGTATCGTTCTCACACAATCTTATAGTGTGTGAAAGAGACTTTTGAGTAATTATCCCAACACAGGTCACAACCTATAACAAGAAAAACCTATAACAAGGAAACAGCATAATAATAGGATGTTGAAAAATAGGAACGTATACAGTGATGCTAATTATAGGGAAACTAGACACAGCTGAGGGTGATTGAGATATATGGCTTGCTGGGGCTGAAGGCAAGTGTAGTTCAGCGCCCCTTTGGTACTACCAAAATGGAACCCTCTCCTTAATGCGTGGCTCCTGAAGCACACAACACAGTTACAGGGTGGTCCTGAACAGTCATGTGAGATACTTTGATAAAGGTCATTAGGCCAACAAGGTTCCTCAGGAGTGATACTCTTAGAATAGCCAGTAGGAGGTGCAACATCCTCCGCAAGGCCGTGCTAAATGGTGGCAAGATATCCAAGGCTGACCACAGAACGGTGCAACATCTCCACAAAGCCAAGGTGAAGAGATGAAGAGAGCCAGAGGGGAAAAGACATTCTTAGCAAAAGCAGAAGGGGGAACGAAGTTCTCAGGGGAGCCGGAAGGCAGGGCGACATCCTTAGTCGAATAGGAAGGTGGAGAGACATCTTCTGCAGTCCTAGGAGGCAGGGAACCTCTTTCTCAATACATTTCCCAAGGAGGCACATGGCTTTAAGCCACTACTGAGTGGCTTTCCCTACCCTGTTGATCCCACATCAGGTAGTTCCCCTTGAGGAGGGCTGCATCCATATTCAGTCAGACTTTCTGTCAGAAATTTGTAGAAGAGAGAGATACAACAGTACACATGGCCACACACACCAACAACAAACGCTTGACAATGAGACCATGAAGAACAGGAATTTATAAAGGGTTGCTGGCAAAACAAACCAATGACAAGACAATGTGGAGACAGGACCAAACCCATTAAGAATCACTGACTGACCGCAGAACAACCACTAACAGTGTCAGCACTAATCACACAAGTTCAGGGTTCTTTTTACCTAATTGAGGAATTGTAATTTTTGTCATTTGTATTTGTTCAGTTTGATTAGCTGTTCTGATTGCACAAATAATAAAAAAAAATCACACACATTTCTGTTTCTGTTCCCCTTTAGGAGATGACAATACAAGGAGCAAGTGTTACAGAGTGACTTCAGTGTGTGTGCTGATGCTGTGTGTTCTCCTGCTAACTACCATCACAGTGCTGTTGATTAAATTCAACAACCTGATAATAGAAATAGGCCAGTTACAGACCAGATACAACACCCTGTCTATACAGAGAGACCAGTTACAGACCAGTTACAACAATGTGGCTACAGAGAGAGACCAGTTACAGACAAGGTACAACACCCTGACTATACAGAGACTCCAGGTACAGACCAGTTACAACAACCTGACTGTTGAGAGAGACCAATTAATGACCAATTACAAGAACCTAACTATAGAGAGAGATGAGTTAAAGACAAGACACAACATCCTGGCTACAGATAGAGACCGGTTACAGACAATGTACAACATCTTAGCTACCGAGAGAGACCAGTTACAGACAAATTACAACAATCTGACTATAGAGAGAGACCAATTACAGGCCAGTTACAACAGCCTGATTGTAAATAGAGACCAGCTACAGACCAGTTACAACAACCTGATTATAGAAAGAGACCAGTTAAAAACCAATTACAACCACTTGACTATAGAGAGAGACCAGTTACAGACCAATTACAACAACCTTACTATCGAGAGAGGCCAGTTTCAGGCCAGTTACAGCAACCTGACTGTACAGAGAGACCAGTTACAGACCAATTACAACCACCTGACTTTAGAGAGAGACCAATTACAGAACCGTTACAACAACCTGACTGTAGAGAGAGATCAATTACAGACCAGTTACAACAACCTGACTGTAGAGAGAGACCATTTCCAGACCAGGTACAACAACCTGACTGTACAGAGAGACCAGTTACAAGCAGGTTACAACAACCTGACTGTAGAGCGAGATCAGCTAAAGACTGGTTATGACAATCTGACTATAGAGAGAGACCAGTTACAGAACAGTTATAAAAACCTGACTGAACAGAGAGACCAATTACAGGCAGGTTCTAACAACCTGTCTGTACAGAGAGACCAGTTACAGACCAATTACAGCCAGCTGACTATAGAGAGAGACCAGTTACAGAACAGTTACAACAATCTGACTGTAGAGAGAGACCAGTTACAAGCAGGTTACAACAACCTGACTGTAGAGCAAGACCAGTTACAGGCAGGTTACAACAGACTGACTATAGAGAGAGATCAGCTACAGACTGGTTATGACAACCTGACTGTAGAGAGAGACCAATTACAGACCAGTTACAACAACCTGACTGTAGAGAGAGACCATTTCCAGACCAGGTACAACAACCTGACTGTACAGAGAGACCAGTTACAGACCAATTACAACCACCTGACTTTAGAGAGAGACCAATTACAGAACAGTTACAACAATCTGACTGTAGAGAGAGACCAGTTACAAGCAGGTTACAACAACCTGACTGCAGAGCAAGACCAGTTACAGGCAGGTTACAACAGACTGACTATAGAGAGAGATCAGCTACAGACTGGTTATGACAATCTGACTGTAGAGAAAGACCAGTTACAGAACAGTTACAACAACCTAACTGTAGAGAGAGACCAGTTACAGACCAGTTATAACAGACTGACTGTAGATAGAGACCAATTACAGGCAGGTTACAACAGCCTGACTATAGTGAGAGACCAATTAGAGACAGGTTACAATAACCTGACTGTAGAGAGAGAGAAGGTACAGGCAGATTATAACAGCCTGACTATAGCGAGAGACCAACTACAGAAGGATAGAGAAGAACTCCAGAGGCTTTCTAAACTGGGCAAGTAATACAATTCCTGCAAAACTGCCTTAATAATTTTGTTTCCTTCCAAACTTGTAAGGACCTTAATAAATCGTTTTCCTCCTTCAGTTCAAAGACATGCATTGTAGGCTGAGAAGCATTTCTAAATTGTTCTTAGTATGTGAATGGGTGTGTAAGTGTGTGTGATTGTATCCTGAGATTACTTGGCACCCCATCCAAGGTGTCCCCTGCCTTGTGCCTCAAGTTTCTTGGGATAGGCTTCAGGTTCCCTGCGACCCTGTGTAGGATAAGTGATTCAGGACATGGATGGCTGGGGAAGGAATCACTTTAACCTTAATCATATTGAAGACTGTATATGTTTTTCTTGTAACATGCCATTCATGTATTCTTTTATTTAAATATTGACTGTGGACACAAGTCCCTGTGAATGAGTTGCTATTATATAAAGGATTATTGAAACATTATTAATAAGCATATTGATATTAATCTGTGATATAAATGTGGATCCAGGATGGATGTATTTCAACTCCAGCATTTACTACATCTCTAATGAGGAGAAGAACCAGACTAAGAGCAGACAGGACTGCAGTGAGAGAGAAGCAGATCTGGTGATCATTAACAGCACAGAGGAACAGGTGAGAGAGAGCGAGAGGGAGAGAGAGAGAGAGAGAGAGAGAGACTCTTTATATTCTTATATTTTACTTCACCCCTGAAAGGAGTTCATCAGTAAATTGCTGTGCAACAGAAAAGCTTGGCTTGGTCTGAATGACAGAGGCGCCGAGGGCGAATGGAAGTGGTTTGATAATACACCACTGACCACTGGGTAAGAAAACTCCAAACTGAAATGTTCTTATATTGATTGATATACTGACTTACTGCGAAACACAGCAGACCCTCTGATTCTCTCCTTCAGGTATTGGGGACATAGCGAACCTAACAGTAAAGCAGGAGATGAGGACTGTGTTATCACAGGTGAAATGTCTGATCCTGTGTGGAACTGGGCTGATTATCCCTGTGATTATGAATTTTTTTGGATCTGTGAAAAGGATCTATGCCAGAAAAATCCTCATTATTGTTAATTACATTATAACCATCATGGTGTCACCTGTTTTTCTTTCTGAGCCTATTATTCCTTTTGGATTTCTTTAGAAAATTGTACTGATCCTGCAGCAGTGTAAGCATCAATGTAAATGTAGTTTAATGTCATCAAACTGCTGTAAATTTAACTCAGTCACTTTGTTCTGTGGTGACTAAATTCTTCTCTATCCGTACTATTTTGTAATTATTTTTTAGAAATGCTAAAAGATCACAGGGAAAGAAAAACCTAATAAATGTCAGTGTACCACAGTTCATTCCTCTCTGCTTGGTTCATGCCTTTTAACCATGAAACAGTATTGTACAACATATACTAGAGCACTATACTGAGTGATTTATGGATGCATTAGGATTCTTTTGGACTGTAAGGTTAGGCAGTATATTGAGACAATAAAAACGACCCATTGCAATATTCTTAATTGCTTAAAACCAGCATGTGTATTTGACATGATAACAAAATTTGAGTTCATGCATCAAGTGAAAGAGTCTCATTTAAATAATGACACACTATCAACGTTGTATAATGAAGAATAAACAAATGATTACATAATGCATTTGACTATTGAAGGGGGAGTTTGAATGAAATAACATTTTATAATACAACATTTTATTAAGAAAGAGTTCTGTGTTATTTATTAATTTAATTATTTAACAAAATAATGACTTTTTCTTCATCTTCTGTCCCATTTTTTCCATGTTGAAATCTAAGCTCAGTTCATGCTCTAATATAAATGGACCTTTGTCCTAAACCATGAATTATTCTTTACATGTCGTCAGAATGGGGGCAGATGTTGTGCAGCTGGCATGTTGTAATTGTAGCAGAACTACTAATACTTCATAAAAGCCTTATGAACTGGATAATGAGTTATCTCAAAGAAAGAAAATATCATGCTTTACACACTGTGTTGGTAAAATATGCATATTTAATACACACAGCATCTCAAACAAAAGGAACAAGTCAAAAATGTGACAGTCAGGTGCAAACTTCTGCATAGCCTCAGGACAAACAAACTTTTTAATATAAAGCTGTCTCTTTTTTATGCTCTATGTTCTTTGGATCACGATACTTCCTCACTTATTAGGCTTGCACTCAAACTTAGATTCTAATTTTTTATTTTCTCTCATTTTTCTTACTTCACTCTTCCCTTCACATTGTTCTTTTCCATGTGCTCTCTATTTCTAACCATGTATAAATATTCAGGGCCACTCTGTAAACTATAGAGCTTTCATTTATCAACCACAGATACAGTGGTGTGAAAAAGTGTTGGCCCCCATCCTGATTTCTTATTTTTTTGCATGTTTGTCACACTTTAATGTTTCAGATAATCAAACACATTTAAGATATCAGTCAAAGATAACACAAGTAAACACATCATGCAGTTTTTAAATGAAGGTTTTTATTATTAAGGGAAAACAAAATCCAAAACTACATGGCCCTGTGTGAAAAAGTGTTTGCCCCCCTCTTAAAACATAACTTAACTGTGGTTTATCACACCTGAGTTCAATTTCTCTAGCCACACCCAGTCCTGATTACTGCCACACCTGTTCGCAATCAAGAACTCACTTAAATAGGACCTGCCTGACAAAGTGAAGTAGACCAAAAGATCCTCAAAAGCTAGACATCATGCCGAGATCCAAAGAAATTCAAAAACAAATGAGAAAGAAAGTAATTGAGATCTATCAGTCTGGAAAAGGTTATAAAGCCATTTCTAAAGCTTTGGGACTGCTGCGAACCACAGTGAGAGCCATTATCTACAAATGGCGAAAACATGGAAGAGTGGAGAACCTTCCCAGGAGTGGCCGAATGACCAAAATTACCCCAAGAGCACAGCGACAACTCATCCAGGAGGTCACAAAAGACCCCACAACAACATCCAAAGAACTGCAGGCCTCACTTGCCTCAGTTAAGGTGAGTGTTCATGACTCCACCATAAGAAAGAGACTGGGCAAAAATGGTTTGCATGGCAGAGTTCTAAGACGAAAACCGCTGCTGAGCAAAAAGAACATAAAGGTTCGTCTCAGTTTTCCCAGAAAACATCTCAATGATCCCCAAGACTTTTGGGAAAATACTCTGTGGACTGACGAGACAAAAATTTAAGTTTTTGGAAGGTCTGTGTCCCATTACGTCTGGCGTAAAAGTAACACCGCATTTGAGAAAAAGAACATCATACCAACAGTAAAATATGGTGGTGGTAGTGTGATGTTCTGGGGCTGTTTTGCTGCTTCAGGACCTGGAAGACTTGCTGTGATAAATGGAACCATGAATTCTGCTGTCTACCAAAAAATCTTGAAGGAGAATGTCCGGCCATCTGTTTGTGACCTCAAGCTGAAGTGAACTTGGGTTCTGCAGCAGGACATTGATCCAAAACACACCAGCAAGTCCACCTCTGAATGGCTGAAGAAAAACAAAATGAAGACTTTGGAGTGGCCTAGTCAAAGTCCTGACCTCAATCCAATTGAGATGCTGTGGCATGACCTTAAAAAGGTGGTTCATGCTCGAAAACCCTCCAATGTGGCTGAATTACAACAATTCTGCAAAGATGAGTGGGCCAAAATTCCTCCAAAGTGCTGTAACAGACTCATTGCAAGTTATGGAAAATGCTTGATTGCAGTTGTTGCTGCTAAGGGTGGCCCAACCAGTTATTAGGCTTAGGGGGCAAACACTTTTTCACACAGGGCCATGTAGTTTTGGATTTTGTTTTCCCTTAATAATAAAAACCTTCATTTAAAAACTGCATGATGTGTTTACTTGTGTTATCTTTGACTAATATTTAAATGTGTTTGATTATCTGAAACATTAAAGTGTGACAAACATGCAAAAAATAAGAAATCAGAATTCATACACGACATAGTGGTAATGTGAGCCATAACATTTCGTACATTTTCCTCATCAGTTGTTCATGCAGTAAATCTTAAATGATTTGTATAGATTTACTTTTAGAGTAGACAACAGTGTTCTTAGGCATGGCTTAGATCAGATCTGTCAAGCAAAATAAAACAGAATACAGAAATGCAAAATTAAATACAGACAAGAAACCTTTGTACTTTATCTGGAATGTGATTACTTAAAAAAGACCTTGTTGAAGTGAAAATAAAATGAATGTGTAAAAACTAATCAGGTAGATTTATATATCAAGATCCCCCATCTCTCTCTCTCTCTGTCATAATGGTCAAAAGTACAGTAATAGTAACAAAATGCTCAATTGTTTGGTCACATTATTTTCTCACAAAGTTGACCTGCTAGCAAAGAACTGCCCAGTGTAGCACAGCTCAGACATTTCAGACAGTGTATTTAATATAATTCACCTTGTTTCGTGTCTTGGGTACTGTAGTGTGCATCAATTATATACTAAACTACATTCTAAACTTAGGTGGGATCGATTTTCAGAACCTCACATTATAATGCTGCGCACACTGTTACACAATCTGTTACACAACCTTTTCCTGTCACAGACACAACAGTTCCTCATGTTTTTTTTTTTCATTTGAAGTTGATCTTTTTCTCTCTTCATTATCTTAATATTTTTATCTTATGGTTAAATTGTCACCACTTGAAGGTTGGTTGTATTTAATCATTAAAAAAAAAAAAAACGTATAAGAAAATATCCGACAGACATGTGACATCCTTTAACAAGAACCACATATGGGCATAAATCAAATCTCTGGAAATGCCATCTTGTGAAATCACAGTAAAGCAGCAAAGCTTCTTTCCTGTTTTTACAAAACAAATACAATCTGATACTTTAAAAGCAAACTGTCCCAGGACATGACAAGGTACAGAAACATGATGAATATAACCCATCGAATTAAACTTTATCTTTGTTTGGAGTTAAAGAATTGACACATTAACCACAAGACATCACTTCTGTCCTCCCACTTCCTTCCGTATCAACAGCACGAGCAGTTACATAATACATACGCTGTACAATCGTATCCTTGCACAGAAGGATCGCAGTTGTATCCCTGCACACAGACGCGATATTTACACTTTGGAGATGTCTCCTTGTGTTTGTAATGGCAGCTGCATGGAAGAGCTAAATAATGAAGACGAAGAGGACATGACGGTGGTCATCTATAAAACTGCCAATGATTTTAAGGGCTACGACAGAGGGATGAAGAACGCTGCTCCAAACAGTAATCTACAAACTCAACACACTCAAGGTACTCAAGAAAATATTAAACGGTGCTTGAACTACTGTACCCTTCAGCTCCTGCATGCTTCCCTGTCTCATGTCCCAAATCTTCCTCACCTGTGTCCTGTTTCACTCTAATATCCATGTGCTTCGGTGACTTTTGCTCATGTTCCTGCTGATGTTTGTTGCTTTGCCTTCCATAGTCATAGTCATAGTCTACATTTTTTTCTTTTCCATTTTATATCCTCTGTTTTGCTTTTGTTTCTTTTGTACCATATTAAATAAAAGTCTGTGCTTATCCAAAAACAAAATACAATAATTAATTCATTAAAAAAGTACTATACACAATTAGCACTGATGAACAAAACTCTTTACAAAGAAACACACTGAATATGAAACATAACCATTCAGAAACACAATTGTGGCGAATTAGCACAAACATCTTTATTCTATTAATCTGATATACCAAAATCGCAGATTAAAAAGCATGTTGAAATATCCTGTGTTCCTGGATGTAACTCCTTACTATTCATGTTTAACTGATCTGTCATTACGGCCCTATAAACTTTCAGACAAAAAGAGCGGATGTTGCAGACGGACTGCAGTGTGTGCGTTGCTGCTGTGTGCCTTCCTGCTGAGTGCCGTCATTGTGCTGTGGATCAAATATAACATCCTGACTAAAGAGAGTGAGAAGTTACAGCAGACCACATCAGAACTTTACAATGTGCTTATAACACTTGGTAAGTGAATAATTATGTTGAATATCACAATAGAACTCACTTCTAAGGAATTATGCATGAATCATTACGTGTTTGGGTTAATATTAAAATACTCTAAACAAGGATGGAGATTTTTCAGCTCGAGTGCTTACCACATCACTACTGTGCGGAAGAACTGGAATGAGAGCAGAGAGGAATGCATAAAGAGAGGAGCAGATCTGGTGATTATAAACAGCAGAGAGGAACAGGTGAGAGAGAGAAAGAGAGAGAGAGAGAGAGTGAGAGAGGAAGAAATAGAGAGAATAAATAGAGTATCTGTATTCATATTGTTCTTTTACAATTACAGGAGTTCATCAGTAAATATTTTGGTGATAAGACAGCTTGGATTGGTCTGACTGACATTGACACAGAGGGGGAATTTAAATGGGTGGACGGTTCACCACTGACCACTCAGTAAGACATCACTGAACTGAAATTTGATGTAGTTTTTCTCTCAGTCTGAAGGTTTAGGTGTGAAATAACAGACATTCTGGACTATCTCTGTGTTTTCAGATTTTGGTCGAACGGAGAACCCAATGATCTTGGCAATGAGGACTGTGCTATAGCAAACTTTGTAGGGGCTACGTCTAACATCTTGAACTGGGCTGATTATCCCTGCTCCATAACTATATTTGGGATTTGTGAGATGAAGTCAGTCATTGAAGCTGAAAAAATCTGATAATGATAATAAGGATGTCACATCTTCATCAAGTCATTCAAAATGTAGACTAATGAAAAAATATAAACATTCAGTAATAACTAATGATTCATTATAAAGGATTTATATTGATTTCATGAAGCACAAAATAACAGCAATAATGAATGTGTTATAGCCAATAATACCACCAGATAAAAAAATGTGTTATTAGGACACTATCATCAAAAATGTTTTCAAAGTTTTATGTCTGTCTTTTAATACACATTCATTTCTCTGTCATTTTTGAGTTCTTATGTTCCTCTTGAGTTGTAGTTTGTTGATTTGTAATGCTTCCCCTCCCAATAATATATGCCCAAATTTGAAAAGTAAAATACACACTTCTCTATAAATCTGAGTTGTTTTTCTTCAATAAAGTTCATAAACCTAAGCTTGGTGGCCATCTAGTGGCGAGCATGTACATGAGACATTTAATGACAATCGACTGAGAAAAGATACCAGTGATAACGATTGGCTCATTTCCACCTGAGCACCCTGAGCAGGTAAACAGAGACACACATATTCAGTTCAGTTCACTTTTTTATTTGAATAAAGCAGCTTTATAGGAATATAAAAATCCAGAATAAAAATGCTAAAAGTTTATAATTTAAATTTCTATTTATCCTTAATGAGTAATAAAACACACACACACACACACACACACACACACACACACACATACATACACACACACACACACACACACACAGAGAAATAGCCACGTCCTCGTTCACATGTTCGACTCACTGAGCGACTCATCATGAATCAGTTCACATGCTCGAAGTTTTACATTTACTCATTCCTCTGTTGTGAAATGATATGAAAATACACACACTTTGTGGTCATTCCCCATTAGGAGGAGAGAGACTACAATGAGCATATGTTACAGAATGACTGCAGTGTGTGTTCTGTTGCTGTCTGCTGACTTCCATCGCAGTGCTTTGGGTCAAATATAACAACCTGAATAGAGAACAAAACCAGTTATACACCAGTTACAACAACATGACTAAAGAGAGAGAGAGAGAGAGAGAGAGAGGTTTCAGAGAGAGAGAGAGAGAGAGAGAGAGAGAGAGAAATGTTAAAAAGTACGCAACAAGATTGACTGATTGGATAATTACTTGAAGGTGCAGGTGTTCTTAATAAAGTGATTGTATTGGTGATTGTGTACATGCATTAATACAAGTATGACTGGAAAGCAGGGAACCTATTATTTGTAAAACAAACGAACAAAAAGATAAGACAATCAGAAAAAGGCAACAACAGATTTTAATAAACAAGGATTTGTATTAAAAAAATTTGTTATCCTTCCTAATTTGAATTACAGTACTTTTTAATGTTGGAAATTCACTAATATAGTTATAGTATAGTCTGGAAGTGGTTGGATGATACACCACTGACCACAGGTGAAAAGTTTGATTCTGTCAGGAACTGGGCTGATTATCCCTGTGATGATAAGTTTATTTGGATTTGTGAGAAGACAATCTTTAACTAATGAAATACTCTTTAACTAATAAAAAATAGAATTTACATCGCTGTCTGTGGTAGTCAGTGTGTTGTGCACCTTCATGATGTCGCCTGTTTTTCTTTCCAAGCTAATTATTTCAGTTGGGTTTGTTTAGGAAATGATACAGATTCTACAGCAGTGGTGTATAAGCATAAATGTGATTGTGGATTAATCTCTTTGCTAAAATGACTCAAAAGTTAAAAATTACTACAAGATTACTACTACTACTGTCTTTTCTCCTTTTCTCCTTGTTTTCATAATTAATTTTTATAAATGCTACAAAATCACAGGGAAACAAATTCTCTTTTTCTAAACACAGGTCTTGGTATTCACATGGAATGGTGGAGGGTTCTGTAGTCCTCAGGCTTTCAACATTCATTGTAAGGCATGGATGTGGGACGGTTTTCCCAGAAGCAGGCCTTCAAACAAAGTGGGGACCACTTTGTCAACTCCCCTTTGCTCCATGATACCTGAGGGTCGTGGAGATGGAGCTAGGGGAAGCCCAGGATGATGGGGTTTGCAGGGGAGGAAATCATATAAAAGGCAATTTCCTCTGTGTGAAACAGTCCTACTTGAAGGGTTAAGGGAAGGGTCTGATGTGTGATGTATCCTTTACCAATTGGGTGGTTATCCACAGCCATCACTTGCAGTGGGGTCACACATGGCATGATGGGCAGGTGAAGTTCCTCCACTAGGTGGGCGTTGATACGTTGACGGCCACTCCAGAAAATACTAAGGCTGAGATAGGGAATGATTCATGAACATAATGCAGACTTACAGGGAGTGTTAAACAAGGACTAAAGCAATTTCTCTCCACCTTGGGCATGGAAGGTCTTTCTGGGCAAGCCAACACCTGATGGCCTGCAGCCCCACAGTAGAAGCACAGTCTGAGTTGGAGATGATGCTGACGCTCTTCCTGGGATACGTGGGTTCGGCCTCACAAATGAGCCCAGAAAAATAGCTCAACGAAGCTCTAACCTGGGGATCATGATCCCAAATGGCAGAAGCCCAGTCCAGTGCTCTCCCAGTCAGGAGTGACAAAAGGAATGCACACTTGGTTGATTCTTTCCTATAGACATCGGGCTGGTGAGCAAAGAAATTGTCACATTGCCTGATAAACCCTTGGCAGCGATCCGCGGAGCCATCAAACTTCTCGGGGAGAGCCATTTGGAATAACTCACTGCGCAGTGCTGTTGCGACTGGGGAGGGGGTAGCCAGGGCTGGCGTTAACTGATGCCGTGAGCTTCTCCTGATATGCCCGAATGATAGCATTCTGAAGAGCAATGAATGCTGGCAGATCTGCTGGATCCAATTCAGTCGAAGTATTCTGTAATGAAGCGCCGGAGGTGGAAGGTCTAGGATCCATTTGCAGATTTATTAAACATAGGGAAAATGGCAGGCAGGAATCAGAAATCGAAAGCACAGGTCAAAACCGGGAAATCAAAACTATAGCAAATAAAACCGATAGCACAAAACCATAAACTCACAAAATGAAAGGACAAAGCAAGATTCATACACAGGTAATGTCGGAACTCAGAGTCCCCTCTAAGTGGACATATCGCAGGATGAATGTTGAGTTTGTATCTATTTCCCCTTAGTTTTCCATGATCAATTAACTCAATTAAGTAAACTTGTCAACATGAAACTCAGTAAACTACCAAAACTTAGCCAAAATGATGAGCGGTCAGTCAGCAGATGGGAAGAACACCCGTCACCACACGTGTTTTACTGAAGAGAGCAGCTGGTCTGAAGAACTTCGAAAAAGTCCCTACTCTTTATACATGTTTATTCCAATTCAGTTTTAACATTTCGTCCCCTTCATTCGAGCCCCTCCTTACCTAATTCGCATACATACATATCGGTGGCCTTCTTCAGCTATCTCTTCAGAACGTCTCGACCTCTCACCTAGTTTTTTGAACCATCTCTGCAGATCTACAGAGCATGTCGCGACCTCTCACCTAGTTCTTTGATTCTTTGAACACAATGTTCTCTTCACCTCCTTGTGCCTTCTGACATAGTATTGACCTTTTTTAGACATTTGCAAGTTTGGGTAACCGCACGTTGCAAAGTCAGCATTACGGTTTCATGTTCTTCTACATTTTATTTACCTAGCTCAGTGCAAAGCAAGCATTGCGGTTATACTGTCTTGCACCTCAGTGTTATTTTTGTGTCTTGTTCTTCATCTGTTCAAATGTCCCTGTAACCACACTGTCTAGTCTATTTCCTCCTTTGTCTAGTTTTTATTTTTGTTTTTCTTCAATCTTGGTGCAAATCTTGGGCTCTAAGCCTTTAAGCGTTTCATAACATGCATTTTAAGATTAAATAGTCTGCGTTTTAAGCAGTGGCGGATCGTCAGGGCCTGCAAGGCCTTCTCTGCTGGCCTAAAAAAATATCTGAATCACAAACTGATGTTAATTATATTTTGTCCATGAATACTTATTAAATAATTCCAAATGGTCTGTCAGCTTCCTTTCATAGCTTGTCCAATGGTTGCGCTGCTTCTAGACATGTATTTTCGTATTAAAGCATTTAACCAATCACATTTCAGCCATCATTTGTTGCCAGGCAGGGTCAAGTCAAAGAAGTCTGCCCGGAGGCCTTCACAATCCGTTCTGCAGGCCCTCTAACACAAAATAATTGTCGATGAAACTTTTGCTTCAACCAATCAGATTTTGAGTTGGTTTCACTAGGCCCTCTAGCAGGCGTACGGCAACGTCACCGTATTCAGACCCGTTGATTGGATAGGATCGTGATGGAACTGAAGCGCACGGATAATCTGTACAACAGAGTAATTGAACTGTTTTTGAGGAAAGAATGGATTTTGTTTACAAATAATACGAATTTTTGGTGAGTAAAATGTTGCGATTTTCCTAAATAATATTGCAAGTTTATGAATTTATTATTGATGTTTTTTATGTGTGTCGCGGCTGTAGCTGCAGTAGGAGGAGACTTGTTCACCCCTGGTTTGTCTATTCAATAAAGGCATTTATTGTGGCTACAGGAGTTATCTATCTGCGAAGCAACGGCTCTGTAGACTGTATTTCTGCATATTAAGATGGTTTTTATAACCATAAATTGGTTTTTGAGGGGCGGGTTGATTCAGACGGAGCACTACTGAAGGCCTAGGTGTGAAATGCACGGTCCACCACTGGTTTTAAGATTAAATAGTCACAGGATATGCACCTTACTCATCCAATTTCCCATTAGTTCAATTGGCCGGTCAACCAACCCAATGATCCCATTGGATAGGCTGACCGACCAACCTGCAATCTCCACTGCTTCTAATAGATCTCTTTTCCCTCTTTCCAACCTCAGTGTGGTTATTACACTAGCACGCCAATACTTCTATGGTTATGCTTGATTATCATAATTTTGCCTCAAGCAAAGCCTGCTCTTAAGTTATAATTAAATACTGTAAGGATATAGTTGAATACTGTAAGATTAATATACTTGAATACTGTAAGAATATACTATTTTAAGCAGAGTATTGTTATGTTAAAAGTAAGCATAAAGGTAAATTTAAAATTTCTCCGACAGTAATCCAACAGATGTAGCTAATGCAACAAACGGCTCGGTAGGTTCGGCAAGAACAATACTTTGTGTTGAATAGCAGAGTGCACACTGCTTATAAACTCTAAAACCCTGGAAGAGTTCTTTGTGGGTGAGTCAATATCCGGGCGAGGGCTCCCTCTGGCGGTCTGACGCCAAGTCCAATGTTACAATATGGGTATACTGAAGCAGCATCTCAAGACATCAGGCAGGAAGTTAAAGCTTGTTCACAATACATCTTCCAGATGTACAAAGACCAAGAATAGAATAAAATAGAGTCGATTAGAGATTGCACCGATATGTTCCTGTTGCTTGTCTTAATAACTTATCTGTTTTTATCGTTTATCACTCAAAATGCGTCATCACTACTAATGTACGATCACCTAGCCTTACTTAACATTCGTAAGTCTATGGAGAAATCACAGGTTTATATGGACAATCAAAGTCTCCCCCACCACTCCTCTTGGATATACCACCTTACCTCCGGCATATTCCTTGCATTCCTCCCTGTAGCAAGCATTACAGAAGACGGGGTAAGAGAGGAGGGTTGCTAGTTTGTGTTAAGGCCTATGTAGCGGCATCCACTGTATACAAGCCATGTCTCCTGGTCACTTGCATTGCAAGTGAAGTATGGCTGCTACGTCTCACGGCGTACTTGGGAGTTCAGCTATTGGAGGCTCCGACCAGTGATCCCCGACTCCTGTATGCTGCTTTCGTGCACCCGGCAAACGAGGATTTGCAGACGTAGATGTGTGCGTGAAAATCTTTGACTACTAAATCGGGCATCCCAACAGCCTGTTAATGTCATCCAAATGGCACTCATCAATGTTAGATTACTGATGAATTTTATATCTTTGCTAGATTCCTGAGCAGTTTGAGCCTGTCTTGTTCTCCCTCCTCACTAAAGTAGTGCGACACATTAATCCCACATACTGTCCATTAGATACAATTCCCGCAAAACTAATAAAAGAGGTTTTTAATATAGTGGGTCCATGTCTCCTCACCTTTATCAATAGTTGTCTTACTTCTGGCTGTGTCCCAGCTGCTTTCAAACATGCTGTGGTCACTCCTCTTTTCAAAAAACCTCACCTTGATTCTTCAGTTTTGTCCAACTTTAGGATTGTATTCATACAATTGTAGCCCTTTCTATATATTTAAAAAGTTTCAATCTGGCTTTAGAGCTCGGCATAGCACGGAGTCTGCACTGCTAAAAGTCTATAATGATATCCTTTTATCTGTTGGCGCTCAAATACCTACGGCATTAGTTCTTTTGGGCCTCACAGTAGCCTTTGATACCATTGACCATGTAGTGCTCATCTCACGCCTGGCTCAAAGTGTAGGCATTCAGGCCACGACCCTTAAATGGCTCCAATCGTACCTAGCCAATAGAAGGTTTTCAGTTATGATTGGTGATCTCTCCTCTTCTTGTGCCTCTCTCTCCTCTGGGGTGCCACAGGGTTCTATTCTTGGTCCTCTCCTTTTTTCGCTGTATATGCTCCCTCTGTATATGCTCTAATCCTTTTTTTCATTGTTACACAGATGATATACAAATTTATATGCCTATAAAGCCAAAGGGGAGCAATGCACTCTAGCCACTGTTTGATTGTTTAAAAGCCATCAAACTCTGGCTTTCACAAATCTTTCTTCATCTGAATGAAAATAAAACTGAGTGCATAATGTTTGTTAGAAATCTGGGGGTTATATTAGACAGCAGCTTGAAATTCAATAAACAGATTAATTCTGTAGTTAAAACGAACTTTTTCTACCTTCACCTGCTGGCTAAAGTGAAGCCTTTTCTATCACACAACGATCTTGAAAAGGTGATTCATGCTTTTATTAGTTCCATGTTGGATTACTGTAATGCACTTTATGTTGGTGTTAATCAGTCCTATCTCTCTCGCCTTCAGTTAGTACAAAATGCTGCCGCTCGTTCGTCTCTTAACCAATACTTCAAAACATGATCACATAATTCCCATCCTCCATTCTCTCCATTGGCTGCTGGTACATTTTAGAATTGATTTTAAATTATTGATGTTTGTCTTTAAAGCCCTACATGGCCTGGCCCCATCTTATTTAACAGATCTCTTAGTACCTCGTAACACTGGCAGAGCGTTCCGATCATCTGGTCAACTTCTTTTGGAAGTGCCAAGGTCCAGATGCAAACGGTTTGGTGATTAGGCTTTTGCGGTAGCGGCTCCCAAACTATGAAATACTTTACCACTTGAAATTTGATCTGTTATGGATCTGGCCTTGTTTAAATTCAAATTAAAAATGCACTTATTTACACTAGCTTTTAGTTTATTGCAGTTAGATATTGTTTCTTTTATTTATAACATACTCTAAAAATTCTGTTTTTATTTCTTTATATTCAGTTTTTATCCTATGTTGATCTATATTCTTAATGTTGTTAAGCTATATTCCTAATATTTTGTTCTATGCTTTTTGTTTTATTGTTTATCCATATTTATCTCTTAATCTTCTTAATTTATTAATTTTATATGTTTATTTGTATTTTATTTTCCTATTGTTATAGAGGGATACCTCTCCGTTGGCCACAGACTGAGGCCCTGTATAGACTATCGTGGATTTAATGACATCATGGTCAGGTATCCAAACCTGCTATCACTGGTTTCCCTGGCCTCAGAGCAGTTTCTCACTGCATGAGGACATTACAAATATTTAGTTATACTATTAATATTTAGGTGCATTCTGAAAAATGCACCTGCGGTGTTCCAGTTGTTTGTCAGTGAAGAATTTAGAGACTTGCTAACTCATAGTTTATATCGATGATATTAGGCGCTGTGCTGTCTCACCCGAGTACTGAGCGCTTCTGGGTCATTCTTTGTTTCCATTGTTTTGCCTTTCAGTGTGCATGACCTTACTCTGTTTGTCGGTTTCTCGTGTTTTGGATTGTGTCTTTGGATTATTTGCCACATAGATTGTATTTTCCGGTTTTCGGATGTTTCTGCCTGTTTTTCAACAGCCCTATATCATAACACTGCCCCCACAGGCTTGTATGGTAAACACTAGGCATGATGGGTGCATCAGTTTATCTGTCTCTCTTGATGCAAGCCAATAATTTGACTATTCTGAAAGAGAGTAACATCTTTTCCATGACCACAGGATTTGTTTCTGCTTCTTTAGTTCCTCCTCACAACAGCATTACCCTGGTGATGCCTGTTTTAAAGAACAATGGAAATGCTTTTCCTCCTTTTATCAGAATGAGGATTCATTGGTCAAAACCTTACAATCTGGCTAAAACCATTGGACAAATCCTTGCAAATGACTGCTTCATTGACTCATTCTGGTTAGCACATACTGTACAGGAGGTTATTTAGTTGCTTCTCCATGGTCCCTTGAATTTACTCCCTTACATAATAAATCTTGCATCCTGTGGGATCCTTACGGCATAATGATCTCCTCCTTTCAGGGAATGAATAGACAGTGAATGCAATTTTGATCTTCTCTGATAACTCACCAATAAACCCATTATTAACAAAGTAGATTCAAAATTGTTAAACATCATGGCCCTCTCACATAAATAAGTTACAATCCCAGAGTCATAACTCATGTAACTTCTGAATTGTGCTTGTGTCTGTAGTTGCATCTTAACTCAGAATACATATATGCACAGTTTAAATATTTATTTGGCACACTTTACCAAACTCTGACTACAGCACTAAATACGTTATTCCGTTTGATCAGTTTCACTTTTAACTGATGGGTGGCGATATTTCAACTCCCATATTTACTACATATCTACTGTAGGTACATATCACAGGTCCGGAAAAGGGGTATGAAGGCAGAAGAGCACAGAGCGTCACAATCCAATGAGACAGGGCAAAAATCAAGATCCAAAACACTAACCAGATCGGGGGCGAAAAAACACAGACAGAAATACAAGGGGCAAGGTGAGAGCATGAATCGAGCATGGATCGTTCTTCTGAAATGAGATTTTAAAAATGTGTTATTAGTACAACTGTATCTATATTTTTGAGAACTCAAAAATACAAAAAAGGTGACAATGGCATGATTTTAAAGTATATAATGTGGGTAAAGCTTAATGTAAATTGTTATTGTTTATTCATATTGTGTGATAATGTATTTATAAGGATTTGCATGATGCCCAGTAGTCTAAAATGCAAGACACTTGTCAGTAACAGGAATTTATCTCTAACTTTTAATACAAATTAATTCATTTTTGATTTCTTATATTTTTCTTGATCTGTATTTCGTTTATTTAAATTGTAATGATTTTACATTAATGTTTGCTGAAGTTTGAAAAGTAAAATACAAATTTCTGTATAAATCTCAGTTGTTGTTTTTTTTCTTCCATAAAGTTCGTAAACCTAAGCTTGGTGGCCATCTAGTGGTGAGCATGTACATGTACATTTAATGACAATCAACTGAGAAAAGATAACAGTGATAGCGACTGGCTCATTTCCAACTGTGGTTCCTGAGCAGGTAAACAGAGACACACATATTCAGTTCAGTTCAATTTTATGTGAATAAAGCAGATTTACTGGAATATAAAAATCCAGAAATTATGAAAAGTTTATAATTTAAATTTCTATTTATCCCTAATGAGGAATAAAAACATACACAACCAAGCAACATCCATTTACCCCAACACACACATACGTACAGCAGTAGACTCAGACTCAGTTCACTCTACACACACACATCGAGCAATAGCCACCTCCTCGTTCACATGTTCGAATCACTGAACGACTCATCATGAATCACTTCACTTGCTCGACTCACTGAGCGACTCATCATGAAACAGTTCACATGCTCGACTCACTGAGCGACTCATCATAAAACACGTCACTTGCTCGACTCACTGAGCGACTCATCATGAAACAGTTCACTTGCTCGACTCACTGAACGACTCATCATGAAACACTTCACTTGCTCGACTCACTGAGCGACTCATCATGAATCACTTCACTTGCTCGACCTTCCGAGCTCGTTTAAAGATATTCCACAACCCCTTTTAGGAGATCCTGAAAATGTTGCAGTAGTAGCCAGTCCTGATTACTTACACTTTCGAATTTCAGTTGTTCAGGGATTTTAAGGTTACTCAATAGAGGATTTGTGTGTGTGTGTGTGTGTGTGTGTGTGTGTGTGCAGCAATGGACATTGTAGATTTAAAGTCACATTTATCCCTGATGAGCCTCAAAGAAAAACTCCTGTGATAACACAAGGATTATTTTATTAATTTTTATACATAAAAAAAAAAAAAAAAAAAATTATTATTATTATTATTATTATTGATCTGTGATTGGTTGGTGGACTCAATTTATTCACTAGGTTAAAGCTCAATATATCAAAAATCTACTTTATAAAAAACATTCTAAAGCTTATTTTGATTCCCATGTTGTTAGGCAGACAAGGGGAAAACACTGACTCACACATTTTATGTCCAATAATTAATATGTGCTTCTTGTTGTTGACTCACATAAACTATGAAGTCTTTGGGTGCGGACATGATGTATTGGCCGGGAGAAAGCACTCGGGACAGGTGCTGCAGGGTAACATGGGTGATTCTTATAGGGTTAAGCAGAGAGATGACCAGGTGCCCTTCAGATCCTCTAAATCCCCAACATTTACCGGGGTAGACATCCGGCTGTGCAACACACACACACACACACACACACACATGTCAGGTTTTGGGCTGTTTTGTTTTTGGACGCTAGAGATCCTCGGGAAGCCCCTGCGCCTGTGCAATTAGTGTATTGCTTTCACATGTGTCTCGTTCGGGTGTGGTATTTAAGCTCTTGCCTTTGGGTTGGGCTTTAATTTTCTTAGTGAAGAATTGGGGTCATTTCTTTTGTGTAACTGTAAAAATCATTCTTTCTCACCAGAAGTTTGAAGGTCTGGATCGGTTCCCTATTCGGGTCATAGGTGAATATCCCAAGATATTTTCTTTCAGTTGTCATGCTCTCCAGTCCCTGTAGGGTGTGTAATCAATGTAAAATATCATGTTAATTATTATTATTTTTATTATTATTATTATTATTATTATTATTATTATTATTATTATTATTATTATTATTGATCTGTGATTGGTTGGTGGACTCAATTTATTCACTAGGTTAAAGCTCAATATATCAATAATCTACTTCATAAAAAACATTCTAAAGCTTATTTTGATTCCCATGTTGTTAGGCAGACAAGAGGAAAACACTGACTCACACATTTTATGTCCAATAATTAATATGTGCTTCTGTGTTTGTTCGACTCACATAAACTATGAAGTCTTTGGGTGCGGACATGATGTGTTGGCCGGGAGAAAGCACTCGGGGCAGGTGCTGCAGGGTAACATGGGTGATTCTTATAGGGTTAAGCAGAGAGATGACCAGGTGCCCTTCAGATCCTCTAAATCCCCAACATTTACCGGGGTAGACATCCGGCTGTGCACACACACACACACACACACACACACACACACAAACAGGCACTTGGGCCGTTGTTTTTGCCTTGTTCGAGACTG
>JAUCMX010000029.1:13035242-13060265 GCA_033459395.1 Hemibagrus guttatus | reverse complement strand
AACAAACACAATGCACTCAGTTTTATTTTCATTCAGATGAAGAAAGTTTTGTGAAAGCCAGAGTTTGATGGCTTTTAAACAATCAAACAGTGGCTGGAGTGCATTGCTCCCCTTTGGCTTTATAGGCATATAAATTTGTATATCATCTGCGTAACAATGAAAAAAAGGATTAGAGCATATACAGAGGGAGCATATACAGCGAAAAAAGGAGAGGAGCAAGAATAGAACCCTGTGGCACCCCAGAGGAGAGAGAGGAACAAGAAGAGGAGAGATCACCAATCATAACTGAAAACCTTCTATTGGCTAGGTACGATTGGAGCCATTTAAGTGTTGTAGCCTGAATGCCTACACTTTGAGCCAGGCGTGAGATGAGCACTACATGGTCAATGGTATCAAAGGCTACTGTGAGGTCCAAAAGAACTAATGCCATAGGTATTTGAGCGCCAACAGATAAAAGGATATCATTATAGACTTTTAGCAGTGCAGACTCCGTGCTATGCCGAGTTCTAAAGCCAGATTGAAACTTTTTAAATATATAGAAAGGGCTATAATTGTATGAATACAATCCTAAAGTTGGACAAAACTGAAGAATCAAGGTGAGGTTTTTCGAGAAGAGGAGTGACCACAGCATGTTTGAAAGCAGCTGGGACACAGCCAAAAGTAAGACAACTATTGATAAAGGTGAGGAGACATGGACCCACTATATTAAAAACCTCTTTTATTAGTTTTGCGGGAATTGTATCTAATGGACAGTATGTGAGATTAATGTGTCGCACTACTTTAGTGAGGAGGGAGAATGAGATGAGGCTCAAACTGCTCAAGAATCTAGCAAAAATATAAAATTCATCAGAAAGTCTAACATTGATGAGTGCCATTTGGATGACATTAAGAGGCTGTTGGGATGTCCGATTTAGTAGTCAAAGATTTTCAGGCACACATCTACGTCTGCAAATTCTTCACTAAGAAAAGTGGTCAAATGTGTGAGTAAAGGCAGTAGCGACTCACAGTAAGGTGCACACAATGAAGTGGACTCAGACGTTTGGAACTTCCTGTATGTGTTATACTGTGGCTGGTTGTGTTTTTCAGGACTGTCCAAGTCAACTGTTTCAGCTGGTGGAGCTGAGGATCCTGAGTGATTGGGGTCTTCCTGAATACACCTGTGTTTATCGCTTCAGGCTCCACAGCCAGCCAAGCTGCAACTAAAAGAAACCAAGAAGGGAAAGCATCAATAAAATAAAAATAAAACAGAAAACGTCAAAAAATAAACACTAAAAAATGTAAATATATATATTTATTTTTTTTAATGTATAAAAATTAATAAAATAATCCTTGTGTTATCACATGAGTTTTTCTTTGAGCCTCATCAGGGATAAATGTGACTTTAAATCTACAATGTCCATTGCTGCACACACACACACACACACACACACACACACACACACACACACATAAGCGCATATATTCTTCCTAGTGCCATTATGTATCATTTTATACTACCCACATCACTCTAAAAGACTTTGATATAAAAAAAAATTCTGCATTCGGAGAAGGGACTACAAGGAGCAGATATTACATACTCTGACTGCAGTGTGTTTGCTGCTGCTGTGTGTTCTCCTGCTGACTGCCATCAGACCAGTTACAACAGCATGACTAAAGAGAGAGAGAAGTTACAGAGGGAGAGAGAGGAACTCCTAAACTGGGTAAAACTTACCGTAATGCAGTACATTAATAATTCAGTTAAACAAATAAATTAATTCATAAAAAATATCAATAAAATAAAAATAAAACAGAAAACGTCAAAAAATAAACACTAAAAAAATATAAATATATATATTTATTTTTTTTAATGTATAAAAACTAATAAAGTAATCCTTGTGTTATCACATGAGTTTTTCTTTGAGCCTCATCAGGGATAAATGTGACTTTAAATCTACAATGTCCATTGCTGCACACACACACACACACACACACACACACACACACACATAAGCACATATATTCTTCCTAGTGCCATAATGTATCATTTTATACTACCCACATCACTCTAAAACACTTTGATATAAAAAAAAATTCTGCATTCGGAGAAGGGACTACAAGGAGCAGATATTACATACTCTGACTGCAGTGTGTTTGCTGCTGCTGTGTGTTCTCCTGCTGACTGCCATCAGACCAGTTACAACAGCATGACTAAAGAGAGAGAGAGAAGTTACAGAGGGAGAGAGAAGAACTCCTAAACTGGGTAAAACGTACCGTAATGCAGTACATTAATAATTCAGTTAAACAAATAAATTAATTCATAAAAAAATATCTGGAAGACAAATGTAAAGTGCAGGGATGTTAATCAAAACCAGTTAACCACTAACAAATGTTTCACGCTGGTGCGACGTGACTGATTGATTGGATAATTGGAGGTGTAGTGTTCCTAATAAAGTGACCAGTGATTGTATACATGTATTAATATGAAGCAAGTGTGTATGGAAACCAGCTAGAATTCAGGGGATTGTGCCCGTCTGGTGGTTTGAGGAACCTGTGACTCACATCTGTTAAACAAACAGCCAATAGACAAGATGAAAAAAAAGGGCAACAACAAATTTTAACAAACAAGGATTTATGTAGCAAAATAGTTATCCTTTCTAACCAGAATGACAGTACTTTTTGAATGCTGAAAATTCATGAATATATATTTTTAAAATGATTTTTCACCAATTTTTTTTTTATTGAAATGTTATGGATCCAGGTTGGATGTATGTCAGCTCCGGTGTTTACTACATCTCTAATGAAAGCAGACCTGCTGATCATAAACAATGAAGAGGAACAGATGAGAGAGCGAGAGAGAGAGAGAGAGAGAGAGAGAGAGAGAGAGAGAGAGAGAGAGAGAGGGAGAGAACTGAGTTTCTGTATTCATAAACAGAGAAAAATAATTTAATATTGCATATTGTTCTTGTAATCCCAGGAGTTCATCTTAACACATCTGGGCAAGAGACGGGCTTGGATTGGACTGAGTGACAGAGACACAGAGGGGGTGTGAAAATGGTTGGATGGTACACCACTGACCACTGCATGAGACTTGTATTTATTAAATCTTTATATTTCTTCCCATGGTACAGAATATTAGAAGTACCAGACAGTTCACTGTTACATGATAATTTTATACAACCTTGAATGCTAAGATCAGCACAATAACGATATTCCGTAACCACAAGATCATTTGTATTATTCATTCATTCATTGTCTACCGCTTATCCGATCTATTCTCGGGTCACAGGGAGCCTATGCCTATTCCAGGCGTCATCGGGCACCAAGGCAGGATATACCCTGGACAGAGTGCCAACCCATCACAGGGCACACACACACACACACTCTCATTCACTCACGCAATCACACACTACGGACAATTTAGAGATGCCAATCAACCTACAATGCATGTCTTTGGACCGGGGGAGGAAACCGGAGTACCCGGAGGTTTGGAATGGAAGGTAACTGAACACGGATCTGTTTGCTTTTCAGGTACCGAAATAAGGTGGAACCGAATAACTTGATGAGGAATGTTTAGATTTTAGTTAATACAGAAAAGAAGGGCTGGAATGAATATCCATGCTTCGATAAAAAAAATAGGGATCAAAGAATGATTCAAAATGCTTTTATTGTATGTAATGCCAAAACCCACCCAAAAAAAAACACTAAAAATGGATCTTTGTCACTTATGCTTGCATTTATTTACTGGCTAATGTAATAGTCATCACTGTAAAATGTAATAAGTTGACCTTAGTTAGAAAATGTGAGAAAACCAAGTGCTGTAAAATTTCCAAGTAAAGTAGCATATTGTCACGTCCGGGCGCCCCCACCCTATGCCCCCACCCTGACCTCCGTGGTGCTGCGTGCATGCAATACAGGGGGAAGACGAAACTAACTCTAAGACATACACTAATAAAACAAAACCTAACAGACAGAACCTAGAACATGGAACAATGACAACAAAGACAGGCACACAGGGATCCCTATTTATATTACAATGTAAATGTTTAAATTTATTGCTTTTCATATACATACAGCATTGCAGTTAAAGAGTCTTCTCACAGATCCAAATAAACGTAAGATCACAGGGATAATCAGCCCAGTTCCAGACAGGATCAGACATGTCACCTGTTAGAACACAGTCCTCATTTTCTGCTTCGGTGTTGAGTTCACCAGAAAAAGAATAAAGTGCCATTGTCCCACAATCAATTTCTTAGCTTAGTTTGTCGGAACTCAGAGTCCCCTCCGAGTGGACATGTCGCAAGGTGAATATTGAGTTTGTCTCTATTTCCCCTTAGTTTTCCATGACCAATTAACTCAGTAAATTTATAAAAATGAAACTCAGTAAACTACCAAAACTTAGCCAAAATAATGAGCGGTCTGTCTGCAGATGGGAAGAAGCAAATTCTTCCCTGTCAGATGTCTTTTACTGAAGAGAGCAGCTGGTCTGAAGAACTTTGAAACATTCCCTACTATTTATACACGCTTATTCAAATTCAGTTTTAACATTTCATCCCCTTCATTTGAGCCCCTCCTTACCTAATTTGCATATATACATATCGGTGGCCTTCTTCAGCTATCTCTTCAGAACGTCTCCACCTCTCACCTAGTTTTTTTGATTCTTTGAACACGATGTTCTTTTCACCTCTTTGTGACTTCTGACATAATATTGACTTTTCCTAGATGTTTGCAAGTTTTGCACATTGCAAAGTCAGCATTATTCCCTGTTCTTCCGCATTTTTATTCATAGCACGGTACAAAGCAAGTTATTTCAAATCATACTGTCTAGTTTTGTTTCCTCCTGTCTAGTTTTTATTTTTGCCTTTAAGCTTTTAAGCGTTTCATAATCTGCATTTTAAGATTAAATAACCTGCGTTTTAAGGTTAAACAACCACATGATACACTTCCATCCAATTTTCCATTAGCTCAATTGGCCGGTCAGCGAATCCAGTGAACCCATTGGATAGTCTGACCGACCAAACCACAACTTTAAGCTGTAGGCTCCAACGGTTTTCACTAAATGTCTGTTCTCTCTTTTTCCAATCTCAGCGTGGTTACTGTTATTATATTCTATTTGTATAATTTTTTATTACTGCATATACATACTATCAGAGGTTATACTATACTGATTGTCATAAGCTTAGCCGTTAGATAGATGATAGGATAATAGATACCACTGCTCTTACATGAGTTATTACTACTTTGAAGATAAGATAAGCATGAATTTCCCCTACATATTGCTATTTTAAAGATAAGCATTTATCATTAAATTTCCCTGACATCGCTGTCAGCTTTGTTTGACTTTAGACCTTCACGCTGACCCTACAGATCTTACAGATCATCTTGACCTCACAGTTGATACCTTTTATCACGAGTCTGTGTCAGTCTGTATAAGTCTATGTCTCCAAGCCATTGATATATTATTAAATGTTTATTTTTAGTTAGTTGCACTTCTTTTTTTTTTTTTTTGCTAGACAATATGCAAGTTTTTCCATTGTACTGATCTGTCTGCACTTATTGTTTTTTATGTTACAGATAACACTGTCTAGGCTTTGAGCCTTTAAGCATTATCATTTTATTTTATTTTATGCCTTTATTTTATTTTACTTTAAGCTAAGCCTGGTGTTTATGAAGATTACATAATCACTTGACATGCTATGCTATTATACTAGTGCATTAATACTTATGGTTTATAGAAATATAAAAATAAAAAATTAAAATGACAAAATATAAAATTAAATTTGTATCTATATCTAATGAGCAAGGCTGAGGCAAGAGTAGAACGGACAAACTCCCTGAGATGATATGAGGAAGAAACCAGACTCAAAAGGAAACACATCTAATTTATGAATTCAATAGAGAATACTAATTCCTTCCTGCGAAGCCATCAGATGTTCAATGATGGCAAACTAAGTGTGGTAACAGCAGATAGCCACTGCTATTGTCTCCGAGTTGTACTATTCACAGCAGCCCCATATATCTCCAGGCAGTGCATGTGGGGACGTCCTCAACAGTAGTGAGCACCACCAAATGATGAGACAACCAGAAGCAGGGCACCAGAATGGATCAGGCAGGTCTGGACAGACAAAGTGGTCAGGAACACCAGGAGCTCAAGAGTAGCAGGTGTAGCTTGAGAGAGAGAGAGAGAGAGAGAGAGAATTGTAGCTATGTGTGTGATTATTTAATGGTTAAGGACAAAGGGTTTCATAACTCTCTCTCCCTCTAAAATATGCCCTTCTTTTTTAAATGAATTTGCAGCAAATTACAAATGGGCATTGGTGGTTCAGTGGTCGGTTTCATGCAGAAAGCCCGGGTTCAAACCCCAGCCACTGGATGCTGTGCTGGTCCCAAGCCCGGAAAAATGGGAGGGTTGTGTCAGGAAGGGCATCCGGTATGAAACATTTTCCAAGTTGTTGTGCGGACCAGTTGGTTTGCTGTGGCGACCCCGAACAGGGAGCAGCTGAAAGCAACTTCTTCTACATATGCAATTTACATGTGCTTTTTGATGCTTTATAAACAGAAAGGGATTAAAATGACTAGGGGTTCTAAGTAGTTGTTAATAAGTGGCATGTAAATTAGCATGATTTGGGATCAAGTTAAAAGATCATGTCACAATTTAATATAGGTACACACACACACACACACACACGGGTCCAGTTTACATTGCAATTGTGGAGGGCTTTCTGCAACCTCATGAACATTAACCTCATTCTCACCTCAGGATACCATCCCCGGTTAAAAGGTCAGGCAGAGCAGATAAACCAAGAAATCAATCAGCTCTCACATTCCTATTGTAGCCCTATTGTATTGTGAACAAAATCGGTGGAGCAAGTTCTTTCCGTGGAACAAGATTGCTCAGAACTCTCTGACACATTCCTCCATGGGCCTGATCCACTTTGTTTCCATGGTCGGGGGAACCATCCATTGTAGAAATGTATAGGAAGGCACTAACATGCAGCTACAGAGGGTGACAGGACATGCAGGCTGACCGACGACAACATAACCCAATCCTCATCCCAACTATATATATATATATATATATATATAGCACATAATGGAGATAAGTCATGGCATATACAAATATGCAGGAGATACTTCACATAACACACCTGACTCAGGTGCAGACATTTATCGAAATGAAGACGAAGGGGAGACTCTCAGGAGCAGAGGAAACTGGTAACTAGTAAACTAGTAACCTGCGGAATCAGGTAAAAAACACACACACACACACACACACACACACACACTCACACTCTCTTCCTAGTGTCATCATGTATCATTTCATACTACTCACTTCACTCCAAAATACTTTGATGGGTGCCTTTTTTTTTTTTCATTATCATACATTTTTTTATAACAGCACAAATAATCACCACTGGGGTAGTAACAATATCTCTGCTTTGCACTGGGCAACATCTCACCCACTATATCATTAACCGTTATGTTTCATAGGTAAATAATGTATATTAGTAGAAATGTAAAAAAGAAAATTTTTTTGAGTGAAACATTGACATGCAAAATGTACTTATAGATGTAGGTTTTATGTAGCTCACAGCAGTGTTAATTTTGACATCCATTTTTGATTTAGTCTTAGTCTTTAACTTCAGACAAAAATGGTTATTAGTCTTAGTCACATTTTAATGATTTTAGACTTTCATAATTTTAGTCTAGTTTTAGTCGACAAAAAGTCATTGCATTTTTGTCAAATTTTAAAAATGGGTGATACTACCAATAACTGGGCTGATTATCCCTGTAATCATACATTTATTTGGATCTGTGAGAAGACAATCTTTATCTGAATTGCTGTATGTGAATGAAAAGCAGTGAATTCCATGAATGTAAATGTGGTTTAATCTGATCAATCTTTTTGTTGTTCTGTGATGACAAAATGACTCAGTTTACTCAGCGTTACATTTGCCCTTCTTCTAGCTTTCGTCTCTGTCCTTTCTTTTTGTTATCATTTTTAGAAATTGTACAAGATCACGGGGAAAGAAACACCTGAACAGAAAAAGAATAAAATGTCGGTGTCCCACAATTCATTTGTCTTTGCTTTTATTTCATTTGTCTCTGCTTGCTATTCATCTATGAAACACTATTGTAAAGCATTATAGGACAAAAATATACTGAACTATTTATGGATACATTAAGGTTCATTTGTTTTATTCTTTACTTAAACAGTAATCTATGAGATCAATATTTCAGATCAGTATCAATATCTGCTGCTAACATCTTGGTGCCAGATACCACAGCACACCTTCAGGGATCTACTGGAGTCCATGCCTTAACAGGTCAGTGCTCTTTTGGCAGCAAAAGGGGGACCAACACAATATTAAGCAGATGGTCAAAATATTATGCCTGATTGGTGTATATAACTACAAATATTGGGATGAAAACTGTCTGACACATTATTAAAACCTGAACCATCATCTTAGAGGAAGAATTGTGGTCAGAAAAACAATCTTGAATGAGGTGACGTGATCAGAGATCATTTAAACGTTTTCAGAAATCAAATGTTAAAAAACAAACATTAGAGCTCATGACTATGTATAATTGTGAAAGGAAGATCATTTCCCCATATGCAAAGAGAACTTAAAGGTTTGGCTAAGTAATCAGCTGTATAGCCTTAGGAAAAAGGCTTCAGTTTGCTAGGGAAAATAATCATTGGACTTTGGAGCAATGAGGCAGTATTATGGTTGCTACAGATAGTCAGGTTCAACAATGTTATGTGCCCAAAAAAATGAAGTCAGCTGACTTCCTGAATATTCTAATTGACCAGGTTTTTCTGTCAGTGGATTTCTCCCTTCTCTGATGGCAGGGAATTATTCTATCTGGCGGAAATTGTGAAAGAGTGGTTCAATGAGCATAAGACATGGATTGAACCGACCTTAACCCCACTGAGAATATTTGAGATGTGCTGGACTGTGTTCACCTGGAGAGGATGTGTGTTCACTGCCATCATGGTGCTGTGGATCAAATCCAACAAACCTGATACTGAAAACAGCCAGTTACAGACCAATTACAACACCCTGACTAAAGAGAGACCAGCTACAGACTAGATACAACAACCTGACTCTAGAGAGACTAGTTACAGAGGCTTTCCAAATTGGGTGAGTGATAACAATCTAAAAAACGATAATAATTATAAGTTATCTCTCCATTTTTCTAGAGAACAGAAAACACCCATGAACTCTGCTCATTATCATATAAACTATATAATTCTTAATATTAGCTATATAATAAATGTTGTGTGGTTTATTATTTCTCTTATTTTATACCACATCAATGTGCCAATCATAATACTTTTCTTAATAATTAAAACAATTATGCGTTATGAAACATCTACAAAAGAACTCACTTCCTTAACTATTCCTGTTTTCTGTTACTTACATTATAAGTATGTAAACAGTTCCTTTTTCTCCCTGAGCTTCTTGTTTTTCATCTCCTGCAGTTGACCTTCTGATCGACTGACCACTGGACGACTGCAGTAGCTTGAGAACAAAACATTATCCTAGACAGCAGTCGGGACTAATGCAGTTTTAAATTAAAGCTGATTTGTGCAAGGTGTTCAGGACAACATCCGGATGGCTGGCGAGTGCAGAATGGAGATGAGTCGTGGCATACTTACTCAATCAGATGCAGACATTTGTATGAATGAGGACAAAGTAGACACTCTCTGGAAAAGTAGCAACTGGGAACGTATGAAATCAGGTACAAAGCACACACACAAACACACACTCTTCCTCTTGTCATCATGTATCATTTCATACTACTCACGTTGACTTTAATGGCTAATTTTTGATTACACATGCTGATTGTGATCAATCATTTTTTTTACAACAGCAGTCCTGACAATAGTTCACAGGTGTGCATTTTGTATTTAGCATTTTTTTTTAACTGCTAACGGCTTTTGTGATTTACCTAATAGCAGGAACTAACTAGTTTTGCTGATGTTTCAGGAATGTAACTGTAAACATATGACAGATATGACATACTAGCATTAATAAAAAATGTAAATGTTGGCAATTTGCTGTGGTGTAAGAGGAATAAAAAAACTTATTCCCTTATTGGAAAATAATCGCCACTGGGGTAATAACAATAGTTCCGCTTTGCATTGGGTCACATCTCACCACCATAGGATTAATTATTATATTTTATTAGTAAGTAATGAACATTTGTAGGAATGTAAAAAAAAAACAATCAGCTAAATTTTGTGTGAAACACTGTCATGCAAAATGCACTTATTGTTGTATTTTTCATGTACCTTACAGACAAACAAAGAATAAATAACAGTCTTGTGAGTCAATAAATTGACTACTAAGTACATATTTTTTGTATATTCAGCATTTCTGTTCAGACTTGAGAGCTAAGCACAGCAGATTTTTGGTCTTTGGTCAGTTCTCTATCTTGCCAGTGAGCAGATTGAGGAAGTGGGAGATATCTTCTGGCTCCACCAGCCCCTTGAGACTGACAAACTTACATTGGGAGTGCAGGCATCGGCTTTGGTGTAGGGTGTGGGTATAAGTGGTAAGGCAGAGTGAGCATGAGTGTTGGAGCTGGATGCCATGGATGTAGCAACAACCTGGGAGAAAAATTTCTTCTGTATCTCAGAAAATTAATGCTTTCCACAGTACTTCGGTGGTATGAGCACTGCATCTTGGAGGTATCTCATTTCTGGAAAACAAGGCCCTCCTTAGTAAAGGAATCATCAACTCAAAACTCACAACACACATTTTGGCATTTGGTGCTGCTGAGCTTGGGCTCTCTTTGCTGTGAGACACACTCTGTATTAATAGGAATGTTAATCACATACAGGTGTGGACCCAATCTGTTCAGAGAGATAAGCTATAGAACACCCTGCTGTGTGATCCCGCTTAGGCCTGGGAAAGTTGCCAAAAGAGACAGAGTTGAGTTTTGCAGATGGAAGGCTGCTCAAAGTTCATTCAAAATTATAAGGGGATCAGGGACATTGTGCTCTTTTATTTAGTGTTTAGAAATGCAATGTGCAGGGAAAAGAGGTGCAACATCTTTTACTGCAGGTTCAGGAGTGGTGCAGTGGTGCTGAAATGCCTCAGGTGTTGCCGGGCACTAATGAGGTAGACCCAGGGGCATAGTGAAGCTCAGCAGTCATAGAGAGCATCATTTAACCAGTCATTGTCAGAGTCTATGGGGAGAGAAAGAGAGCAGACATTAGGGTTACACCATGAATTAACTCTTACCCCCCCATCTCTGCTGAGGCTCATTCTCCCTGCAAGGGAGAATTTTTGCCACCCTGCCTCACAGCCACACTCTTGTTGTCCTTGGTGGCAGTACAAAGTTAAGGTGAGGAGAGGTTTTCTGTTGTTTGCATCTGGTGGTGTGTGCACCCCCATCACAGAGCATATATACACAAGTTGTCCAGCTTGTCCAGTTGTACCAGTATGTGGAGGGTTCTGATTGGCCAGGGACAAGAGATATACAATATTTCTCTAATCTAATCTTCAGCATGAATTTAGGGAAGAATAACTCCTAATCAGAAAATGCAGAAAGAGAAGAACAGGAACTATTGTTCTAGGCATAACTGAAAAGAAAATATCGATAAATTGGATCAAAATAGATAATAAAGAGGGTGACATAAATTAACCCATCATATGTGTGTTTTCTGTTTTAAATCTGTTTATTTGTTCATTCATATGTCTTGAATTTGTAAACGTTATGAAAATACACAAATATCTTTGGCCATTCCCCATTAGGAGGAGAGACTACAAGGAGCAGATGTTACAGACTGACCACAGTGTGTGTGCCTCTGCTGTGTTTTCTCCTGCTGACTGCCATCACAGTACTGTGGATCAAATACAACATCCTGACAAGAGAAAACAAGCAGCTACAAACCAGTTACAACAACCTGACTAAAGAGAGAGACCAGTTACAGACCAGTTACAACAACCTGACTAAAGAGAGAGACCAGTTACAGAGGGATAAAGAAGAACTCCAGAAGTTTTCTAAACTGGGTGAGTAATACTGACCATAATACAGTACTTTAATAATTCAGATAACTTATGATTTCATTCCAAATATGTCTAAAAGCAGAGCTATGGAGCTTTTATACACTCCCTGTTATTTCAAACACTGACAGGTTCTAAGATGTTTTATCTAACATGGTTGGTAATGGTAGACTGATTACATGATACTGATTTCATGTGGACAAAATAATAAAGTTCTTATAATACTTGGGAATGAGATTGAAGTCAAATCAAAAGATTTGGAAGATTAATAAAAAAAAAAAACTATTGTTAAACTAAAATAAAAATAAACTTCTGCTAGAGCAACATGATTGACTGATTGAATAAAGAGGCCAGTGATTGTACATGGGTTAGTATGAAGCAAGTATGTATGGAAACTTGCTAGAAGTCAGGGAATTTTGATTGTGATCTCTGCTGGTTGGAAGTAATTTGTGTGAATGTCAGGTTTTAATAAGCTAGGATTGAGGTCTTTTCTAACTAGACTGACTGTACTTTATTTTTAATGTTAAGTTTAATTTATATTTTTTTCTTCTCCATTTATATTGAAATGGAGTGGATGCAGGATGGATGTATTTCGGTAAATACTCCAGTATTTACTACATGTCTAATGAAAATAGGGACTGGACTGAGAGCAGGCAGGACTGCAGAGGGAGAGGAGCAGACCTGGTGATCATAAACACCAAAGAGGAACAGGTGAGATAATGAAAAATATAAAAAATAAAATATAAAAATAATATATGCTCAATATATATATATCAGTGGTGGACCGTGCATTTCACACCTAAGCCTTCAGTAGTGCTCCGTCTGAATCAACCCGCCCCTCAAAAACCAATTTATGGTTATAAAAACCATCTTAATATGCAGAAATACAGTCTACAGAGCCGTTGCATCGCAGATAGATAACTCCTGTAGCCACAATAAATGCCTTTATTGAATAGACAAACCAGGGGTGAACAAGTCTCCTCCTACTGCAGCTACAGCCGCAACACACATGAAAAACATCAATAATAACCTCATAAACTTGCAATATTATTTAGGAAAATCGCAACGTTTTACTCACCAAAAATTCGTATTATTTGTAAACAAAATCCATCCTCCTCTCTTTCCTCAAAAACAGTTCAATTGATCTGTTGTACAGATTATCCGTGCGCTTCAGTTCCATCACGATCCTATCCAATCAACAGGTCTGAATACGGTGACGTTGACGTACGCCTGCTAGAGGGCCCTAGTGACACCAACTCAAAATCTGATTGGTTGAAGCAAAAGTTTCATCGACATTTATTTTGTGTTAGAGGGCCTGCAGAACGGATTGTGAAGGCCTCCAGGCAGACTTCTTTGACTTTGACCCTACCTGGCAACAAATGATGGCTGAAATGTGATTGGTTAAACGCTTTAATACGAAAATACATGTCTGGAAGCAGCACAACCATCGGAAAAGCTATGAAAGGAAGCTGACAGACCATTTGGAATTATTTAATAAGTATTCATGGACAAAATATAATTAACATCAGTTTGTGATTCAGATATTTTTTTAGGCCAGCAGAGAAGGTCTTGCAGGCCCCGACGGTCTGTCACTGATATATGTATATATATATATATATATAGAGAGAGAGAGAGAGAGAGAGAGAGAAAGACACTCATTTATTTTTATATTTTACCTTAACCCTGACAGGAGTTCATCAGTGAATTGCTGTGCAGCAGAAAAGCTTGGATTGGTCTGAATGACAGAGGCACAGAGGGAGTGTGGAAGTGGGTGGATGACACACCACTGACCACTGGGTAAGAAATAACTGAACTGAAATGTTTTCATGGTAATGAGTTACTGACTTACTGAGAAACACATAAGATCCTTTGATTTTCTCCTCCAGGTATTGGGGACATGGTGAACCTAACAGTAGAGCAGGAAATGAGGACTGTGCTCTAACAGGTGACACGTCTGATCCTGTCTGGAACTGGGCTGATTATCCCTGTGATCATAAGTTTATTTGGATCTGTGAGAAGACAATCGTTATCTGAATTGCAGTATGTGAATGAAAAGCAGTGAATTCAATTTACATTGTTATCTGTATAGACTTGAGTGTTGTGTCTGAAACATCCTCACCATCATAAGATTGCCTGATTTTCTTTTTGAGCCTATTTTCACAGTGAGATTTGTTTCAGGAAATGGTACAGGAAATGGTATTTTACAGCAATGAAGAAGAAACATGAATGTAAACGCGGTTTAATCTGATCAATCATTTTGTTCTGTGATGACAAAATGACTCAGTTTACTCAACATTACATCCACTTTTCTTTTGTCTTTCTTCTCTGTCCTTTTTTTTGTTATTATTTTTAGAAATGCTACAAGATCACAGGGTAAGAAAGACCTGAACAGAAAAAGAATAAAATATCAGTGTCCCACAAATCATCTGTCTCTGCTTGCCTTTTATCTGGATTTAGAAGCACACGCACTGAAACACTTTTGTAAAGCAATATACTGAACTATTTATAGTTCAATTGTTTATTCCTTACTCCACCTCACTCCACCTATGAGACCATCAACTACAGTGACATTTGAGTGACAGTGCAGGCAAAATAGAATGATGTGACATTGAAAAAACATTTCACTGTTACTTCCTTTAGAAGTCACAAACACAGACACACACAGATACAAACATTTATTATAGCCAGTCCACCTACTGGTATGTAAAACATGATTCATAGTACAACAATATGTGGATATACAATATTTTGTATTTATATGTTATCAAGACAATATTATGAGATTAATATCAGATCAGTATTTACTTGTATATTCAACATTTCAGTTCCGAAATAAAGGATAAGCACACCATTTTATGTATTAATAGGATCTAATCAGAGCCTTTTTTTTTAAAGCCAGACTTCCTTAACCTTCTTTCCTTAGATCCATCTGGACTTAAGTAAACAAATAGGTAAGTTCCTTCTATTGGATAATAACTGTATGTTTCAGCTGGCAACAAATTATTTATCTTTAAGTGTCAGAGGGGTCAAAAAATTGGCCTGCATCAGGCAAATAAAGCAACTAAGGAAACTACTACTTGGCAGTGGGTGTAATATATTAGGCAGCAAGTGAACATTTTGTCCTCAAATTTGAATTTGATGTGCTAGAAGCAGGAAAATTGGGCACGTGTAAGGATTTGAGCAGGTTTGAAGAAGGGCTAAATTGTGAGGGCTAGATGACTGGATAGGAACATCTCCAAAACTGCAGGTCTTGTGGGGTGTTCCCACTCTGCAGTGGTCAGTATCTAACAAAAGTGGTCCAAGGAAGGAAAAGTGGTGAACTGGTGACAGGGTCATGGATGGCCAAGGCTCATTGATGCATGTGGGGAACGAAGGCTGGCCTGTGTGGTAGCTGATGAGCTACTGTTGCTCAAATTGCTAAAAAAGTTAATGCAGGTTCTGATAGAAAGGTGTCAGAATACACAGTGCATCATAGTTTATGTATGGGACTGCATAGCTGCAGACCAGTCAGGGTGCCCATGCTGACCCCTGTGCATGGCCAAAAGTGCCAACAATGTAAGCATTAGAACTGGACCATGGAGGAATGGAAGAAGGTGTTTTGGCAGCAAAAGGGGGACCAACATAATATTAGGCAGGTGGTCATAAAGTTATGCCTGATGCTACCAAAACAACCCTGACCCATCGAGGCATGGACTCCACTAGATCCTGAAGGTGTGCTGTGGTATCTGGCACCAAGATGTTAGCAGCAGATCCTTTAAGTGCTGTTGTGAGGTGGGGCCTGGATTTGTTTGTTTGATTGCATTGAGATCAGGGGAAGTCCAAGTCAACACCTCAAAGTCGTTGTTGTGCTCATCAAATCATTCCTGAATCATTTTTGCTTTGTGGCACGGCGCATTATCCATTTCCAGGAAAGGGTGTACAGGGTCTACAACTATGCTTAGGTAGGTGATAGGTGTCAAAGTAACATCCACATGGATGGGAAGACCCAAGAGCAGAACACTGCCTCCGCCAGCTTGCCTTCTTTCCATAGTGCATCCTAGTGCCATGTGTTCCCCTGCTAAGTGCTGCACATCCACGTGATGTAAAAGAAAATGAGAAAATGTGATTCATCAGACCAGGCCACCTTCTTCCATTGCTCCATGGTCCAGTTCTGATTAAGAATCTTAGTGAGCACAAGCTAATTAGTTGATTTAAATGTGAGGAATTTGAGGTAACTGAACACTGATCTGTTTCTAAATCTCTGCTTTTCAGGTAATGGATAGAGGGGGAATCGAATAATGTAG
Source organism: Hemibagrus guttatus (assembly GCA_033459395.1). Classification (NCBI taxonomy): domain Eukaryota; kingdom Metazoa; phylum Chordata; class Actinopteri; order Siluriformes; family Bagridae; genus Hemibagrus; species Hemibagrus guttatus. The sequence goes on along the minus strand of JAUCMX010000029.1, from coordinate 13,043,986 downwards.
GTAATGAGGACTGTGCAAAGATGTTTGGTAATCTAATAAGTAATGGCTGGAATGACAATCCATGCTCAGTTTTGAATATATGGATCTGTGAGAAAAATGATTAACAGTGTAACAGTTCAAGCTGAATTTATGGAGTAGTTCAGTTCAGGTTTTACTCGATGTAATACTTAAAAGTTCTTTTATTACTAGTAATGCTTAATACTCTCAAAGTACAAAAAATATATCTTTTCCTATGATGTAAAAATATTTTTTTAATCACTTATGCTTGCACTGAATTATTGAATACTGTAATATATAGAACCACTTGGTGCAGTGACTGCCAAAGAGCGTGAATACAGTAGAGCACACAGGATCCATGAGCAAAGAGCCCAATGTCACATACTGATGGTACCAGACGAGAGAGAGCAGACACATACGCAGGGATAGACGCAGAACAGGGGTTTATTCCAAAATAAGAACATTCCTACACAGGAACACGAAGGGAAAAACCAAACACAGCACAAAGACTCACAATAATGACGAGGACTAGCAAATACCACGAGCACAGAAACCACTACAAATCACAAGGGTAATCAGTAGAACATGAGGAACAGGTGAACAGAGGCGGGAACACATTAAGGATCAGGCGGGGCTAAATGTCATAACAAACACACATGGCACAGAAACAAACCCCTGCTAGAAGCCCCCAAGTGGACCAACAGGAAACTTCGCCAAGCCAACCATGACACACACACTGCTTCTCCTTCATTTTGTATGATATTATCTTTATATACACTGATAAATTTTATATACAAACACTCCTCCTTCCAGAATGTTTCATTTTTGCCGCAAGAAAACTGTTTTATTGTCAAAAATGGAATGCTAGTTGTGCCACCCACTGATAAGGTTATTACCAGTTATTACCAGTTACATGTAACGACGTTACGTAATTTAATTACAAAATAAATGTAACAGTAATTTGTTACAGTTACTTATGAAAATGTTAAAGATTGCAAATAAGGTTACATCTGAATATTTTCTTTAAAAAACTAGGATATGTTGAATAATGTTAATTTGTTGCTAGAATTTGTTAAAGCGGTGCTATTCTGATGCTTTTGATTGGTTCTCTGGTTTGAATTTGCGGCACCAAGTCTGCCAATTACGTTAATCCACATTAACGCTGAAAGCTTTAGGCTACTACAACCTGTCTGAGAGTTGGCACCATTGCGAGTGATAAATATGCATTTCAGTGCTGGAAATCTAAAAATAATTTCATCCTGAAATCCGATAAGGGCACTAATCTCCACCATTCTCCACTGGACATCGACGGGTCCAACATGGAGATCATCAAGAGCACCAAATTCCTCAGTATTCACCTGGCGGAGGACCTCACCTGGTCGCTCAACACCAGCTTCATCACCAAGAAAGCCCAGCAGCGTCTCTACTTCCTGCAAAGGCTGAGGAATCTTCCACCTCTCATCCTGACCACCTTCTACAGAGGGACCATTGAGAGCATCCTGAGCAGCTGCATCACTGCCTGGTTCAGGAATTGCACTGTCTCAGATTGCAGGACCCTGCAGTGGATAGTGAGGACAGCTGAGAAGATCATCGGATTCTTTCTTCCCTCTATTACAAACATTTACTCCACACGCTGCATCCGCAAAGCCAACAGCATTGTGGATGACCCCACACACCCCTCACACACACTCTTCACCCTCCTGCCATCTGGAAAGAGGTACTGTAGCATTCGGGCCATCACAACCAGACTGTTGAACAGCTTCTTCCCTCAGGCAATCAGATGTCTCAACAGAGAACTGAACTAAACGGAGGAACATGGACACACACACACATACACACACACACACACTCTAAACTGAACTTCACTGATCAGAACTCACAGATAAACACACACATATGCACACACACACACACCTGATATTGTTGATATAGCTGCTTTGCATCAGGCAGCATCTCACCACTACATCATTTACTTTATTGTTAAATAATATATATTAGTAGGAATGTAAAAAACAGTGACTTGCAAAATGCATGTATAGATGTATGTTTCATGTAATTCACAGGTGAAGTAAGAATAAACAGCAGCCTTGTAATTAACAGTCAGTAAAATGTCTACTATTATTAATATATTTGGCATTTCATTTCAGAGTTGAAAGCTAAGCACAGCAAAATTTTATGACCCAATCAACGCTTCCCTTTAAAAGAACACTTCCCCTTTCCTATTTTGGGCTGTTCTTTTAGGACAGTAATTTTAGACTTTTTATTGTTTAGGAAACAGATATTGTTTCAGAAATCTCAGCAAACCTCAGCAACACAAACACACTGTGAGATGCTGAGTTCAACTTGCTACTTACACATCACATTGAAAACACTGATGCTTGTCTACAAAGTCAAAAATAAACCAGCACCGTCTTACCTCCAAGCTCTGTGATAGAAAAATGTAAATGTTGTATAACTGATGTAGGGAGAAAGTAGAATATAATTTTTTTTTGTGCCATGTTCAGAACAGAGGGTGCAACTAACCAAGGTCAACTGATAGTGTAGGAATGACGAAAGAAGAAATAAAAGTATGCTTAGCTGAAAAAGACAAAAGTAAGTAGCCTGTAATGGCGTGCCGCCAGCGCCGGAAGAAGCCGGATCTATTCGCTGAGCCGGCGATAGGGAAAGAGCAGAAGAGTAATCCAGAAAAACAGGCAGAGAGTCGGCCACGGGAAAGCAGTAATCCAAAACGTCAAACCAGAAAGGGTGATCCAAAAGCGTAATCCAATAAACAAACAAAGTTCAATAAACAATCCAAACAGTGTCAAAGAAAATCCAAGAGAAGAAACGAAAGCCAGTCCAGGTCATACACAGAAATCCAATAGAAATATCACTAGGATAGCGCTCAATACGTTCCATGAGAAATCAATACCTCGCGACAAACAGGAAGTGCGCACCCGTATTTGAGCCCGCCGAAACCGGAAGTGGCTCAAAACACGAGCGACAGCTCCCTCTCTCGGTCAGATCTCGGGCGAGTCGTGACAGAGCCCCCCCCTCTAGGAACACCTCCGGGGGTTCTGCGCCGGGGCCGCCCCCTGGGCCGTGGGGCGGGCCTGGTCGGGTGGTCGCGGTGGAAGTCCTCAATCAGCGAAGGATCCAAGATGTCAAATGCATCCACCCACAACCGTTCCTCGGGTACCCCTCCCAGTCCACGAGATACTGGAGGCACTACCGCACCCGTCTGGAGTCCAGCAGGGACCTGGTAAGCAGGCGACCCCTCGATGTCCAGGGGCGGCGGCGGGTCCCCACCGACCACCGACTCCCCAGCGGAAGCATGCACAGGCTTGAGAAGGGATGCGTGGAAGGTGGGGCAGATGCGATAAGACGCCGGGAGCCGCAGCCGGTACGCCACTGGATTCACCTGCCGGATGATCTCGAATGGACCGATGAACTTGGGGCTGAGTTTCCGGCAAGGCAGTTTGAGGTGGAGCTTCCGAGTGGACAACCACACCATCTACCCGACTTGGTAGGCAGGGTGCGGGCGATGATGTCGGTCGGCCTGGATCCTCTGCCTCCTCACCGTCCTCTACAGCCGCACATGAACCCGCTCCCAGACCTCCTGACTGAGTCTGTACCACTCCTCCACCGCCGGTACGCTGGAGGGTTCCCCCGACCAAGGAACCAGTGGGGGCTGGTACCCCAGCACACACTGAAAAGGTGTTAGGCCCGTGGATGAGTGCGTGAGGGAGTTTTGGGCGTACTTGGCCCAGGGTAAGAACTCATTCCATCTGTGCTGCCCCCTGCTGCAGGAACTCCGCAGGAAGTGGCCTATCTCCTAGTTGAGGCGCTCCGCCTGACCGTTAGATTGGGGGTGGTGACTCAAGCTCAAGCTCACCCCTATGTCCAGTCACGCGCACAGCACTCTCCACACCCGAGAGGTGAATTGCAGGCCCCGGTCCGACACAATGTCCTCTGAGAGACCAAAGTTCCTAAAAATATGGGCGAACATGGCCTCCGCCATTTGCATGGCTGTGGGTAATCCCTTGAGGGAACCAGCTTTCACCCCTTAGAGAAGCGGTCCACCACCACCATGATTGCCGTAAATCCCCCTGAGTCCGGCAGGTCCGTGAGGAAGTCCACGGAGAGGTGCGACCAGGGGCGTCGTGGAACCGGGAGGGGCTCCAGTAGTCCCTCGGGACGCTGACAACTAGTCCGCGCCTGGGCACAGGTGGCACAATGTTGGATGAAGTCCTCAACATCGGAGCCCAAGGAGGGCCACCAGAACTGGCGGCTGACCAGCTGAGCAGATCGGCGGGTACCTGGATGTCCCGAGCTGGGTGCCTCGTGCACCCACCGCATCACCTGAGGCCGGAACTGAGAAGGGACGAAGAGTCTGCATAGGGGACAGTCAGCGGGAGGCGGCTCCCCGGCGTGGGCCCGCCAAATCTCGCCCAGGAGGTCCCACCGGACCGGTGCTAGTAGAGCGGTAGCTGGCAGGATGAGCTCAGGTTGACCGGGGTCGCCAGCCCCCTCAGACTGCCGGGACAGAGTGTCCACTTTGCCATTCTTGGACCCTGGGCGGTAGGACACCGTAAACTGGAAACGGGTGCAGAACAGGGCCCACCTGGCTTGTCTGGGGTTCAGGCGCTTGGCCCCGCGCAGGTACTCCAGATTATGGTGATCCATCAGAACCTGGAACGGGTGACGCACTCCCTCCAGCCAGTGGCGCCACTCTTTCAGCGCGGCCTTAATGGCTTCTTGCGACTGTCAATGGGCGTGATCCTTAAAGATGGTACACAGGGGGAGGTGGTGATGCCAAGTTCCTCCACCAACGCCCCGTCGATCAGGTTCACAGCTGCGCCGGAGTCAATTAACGCTGGAACACAGACACAACAGTCAGAGAACAAAAGGGACACAGGAATGGTGAGACTCAGTAGTAGTGAGCGGTCACCCACCTGGGTATCGGAGGCCCTCTCCAGACAGCGGGGACTTAGATGGCCGGTGGACCCGCAGTTGTAGCACCGCCTCAGGGGTCCACGGGGTCGACGTTCCTCCTCCGCCAACCTAGATCTCCCCAGCTGCATGGGTTCTGGGTCCCTCTCACCCCGCCCAGGGCAGTCCAATCTGATGCAAGGACAGGCTGAGGCCATGTCGGAGGCCCCGGTCCGGCGTTGACGCTGCAGGTTGTCGAGGCGAATCGCGGTGGCCACAAACTGGGAAAGGGACGTGGCTTCCACGTGGCATGCGAGTTCTGACTGAAGGGTGGGGTTCAAGCCGGCGTGGAACATGGCCCAGAGCACTGCGTTGTTCAATTCAGACTGTGCCGCTAGGGTCCGGAACCGGATGGCATAATCGGCGGCGGACTCTGAACCCTGACGGATCTCCATCAGCTGGACTGATATGTCCTCCCCGCCCGCGGGATGTTCAAACACCTCACAGATCCCCTTCTCAAAGTGGGAGTAGGAAGCCCGTATCAGTGGGTTGGCATCCCACACCGCCGAAGCCCATTCGAGGGCTTTCCCCGTAAGCAGGGACAGCAAGAACGGGCATTTAGTCCCATCCTCGCGGTACATCCCCGGCTGGTGTGAAAAGAACACCTCGCATTGGCGGAGAAACCCGCGACAGCGATCAGCAGAACCATTGAATTTCTCCAGAAGTGCTAAACGGGGTGCACGGATGAGCGAATCCTGTCAAACGATGATCTCGCGCAGCTCTGCTGGATCCGTGGGTGGCGAGGTATTCTGTAATGGCGCGCCACCAGCGCCGGAAGAAGCCGGATCCATTTGCTGAGCCAGCGATAGGGAAAGAGCAGAAGAGTAATCCAGAAAAACAGGCAGACAGTCGGCAACGGGAAAGCAGTAATCCAAAACATCAAACCAGAAAGGGTAATCCAAAAGCGTAATCCAATAAACGAACAAAGTCCAATAAGCAATCCAAACAGTCTCAAAGAAAATCCAAGAGAAGAAACGAAAGCCAGTGCAGGTCATACACAGAAATCCAATAGAAATATCACTAGGATAGCGCTCAGTACGTTCCATGAGAAATCAATACCTCGCGACGAGCAGGAAGTGCGCACCCGTATTTGAGCCCGCCGAAACCGGAAGTGGCTCAAAACATGGGTGACAGCTTCCTCTCGCGGTCGGATCTCGGGCAAGTCGTGACATAGCCCATGAATGTTTTTGTTACCTTATAAGGAGATAAATCCTTTTCCCTAAATCTCCGGTTTAAAAAGATGTCTGTAAAAACTATGTGTAACGTAGAGGCGCCTTGGAGGCTGTTAACTTCACCTCGACCTCATGATTGGCTCTAAGCGTGAGAGGACTCAGGAGGAGACATGGATCTGTTGATAGGTTTGGAACTTGAATAGGTACCTAGTGCAAGGCAAGGCATAAAAAAGCATGGCATTAATCTGGGATTAGGTGTAAAGGTATCATTCGTTTCCTCTAGGTCTGATTTGCAGGCGACACCGTTGCAGAATCTAGACTTTGAACTGCTTGCAGATCACACAACATGAAATAGTAAAATCTGAGCCATTACCTAAACACCTCTCTGTACAAGCAGCAGAGTTGATTTCCTTAACAGACTGTCACTGTCGCTTTAAACAGACAGCAGAGTAGTACATGATTTTGGCACATTCTGGCAACATAGAGGTTTCCTTACTTTTTCAGGTAAATCAATCACGCACAATGGCTGTATTATCCTGTTAAATGGAATAATTTTCCCATATTTGCAATAGATACATCGACAATAGAGAGAGACCAGTTACAGACCAGTTACAACAACCTGACTCAACAACCTGAATATGCCATCTTCTCTCTCTCCATTTTTGAGAGAACAGAAAACACCCATGAAATCTTCTCATTATCATATAAACTATATAATTCTTGATATTAGCTGTATAGTAAATGTTGTTATTTCTCTTATTTTACGTGACAGCAATCTGTAGATGATTATACTTTTCTTAATAATTAAGGACAATAATTAAGTAATAATTAAATAATTAAAAATAACAAATACTTTATTCTGTTTATAGTGACACTTATGCGATATGAAACATCCACAAAAGTGAAACTTACTTACTTCCTGTTACCTGTTCCTGTTTTTCTGTTACTTACATTATAAGTATATATTTATAATGAGTTCCCTCTTCTTTCCACGAGCTAGACTTTTTTTTTATGTCCTGGAATTTAACTTTTGATCAACTGAGTACTTTTTTTTTTTGTCACACTACTCAGAAGTCATGTAAGGATTTTGATGCATAGGCACTAACTCTGCTGCTGAGAGGAGTAACTTTAAGTAATTTGAGCAATTTATTTTCTTACAGTACAAAACGACAGTGAAATTTACAGCAGATTGATCAGATTCAACCTCAGTGATGTTCATGCATACACTTCACTGCTGTAAAATCTGTACCATTTCCTGAAAGCTCTTTCCTGAAAAAATAGCCTTAATTGGTCTTTCTCTATAGTCAGGGTGTTGCATCTGGTCTATTACTGGTGTCTCTATTGTCAGGCTGTTGTATCTGGTCTGTTTGCTGGTCTCTCTATAGTCAGTGTGTTGTACCTGGTCTGTTGCTGGTCTCAATACACAGTCAGGGTTTTGTAATAGATCTGTGACTGGTCTGCTTTTAATAAGGGTGTTGCATCTGGTCTGTATCTGTGTTAATTTTTACACCATTTTTTTTTTAGTTTCAGTCATAGTCTTTTGACTACAATAGTCACTTATAAAATCTTCTTCTTCTTCTTTCGGCTTTTCCCTTCAGGGGTCGCCACAGCGAATCATCTCTCTCCACCTATCCCTATCTTCTGCATCCTCAACACTTCCACCCACTAGCTTCATATCCTCATTAATTCCATCCATATACCTCCTCTTTGGCCTTCCTCTTTGCCTCCTGCCTGGCAGCTCCATGTCCAACATTCTCCTACCAATATACTCACTGTCCCTCCTCTGAACATGTCCAAACCATCTTAATCTGGCCTCCCTAACTCTGTCCCCCAAACGTCCAACATGAGCTGTCCCTCTGATGTACTCGTTCCTAATCCTGTCCAATCTTGTCACTCCCAAAGAGAACCTCAACATCTTCAGCTCTGCTACCTCTAGCTCTGACTCCTGTCTCTTCCTCAGTGACACTGTCTCTAAACCATACAGCATGGCTGGTCTCACCACTGTCCTGTACACCTTCCCCTTGATTCTCGCTGATATTTTCCTATCACACAGAACTCCCGACACCTTTCTCCACCCATTCCAACCTGCCTGCACTCGCTTCTTTACCTCTTTCCCACACTCTCCATTACTCTGGAATAGTCACTTATAAAATAAAATAGTCAAATACTTTAGTTTTAGTCTAGTTTTAGTTGACTAAATATCATAAGATTTTAGTCAGTGATTTTAGATTTGCCATGAACTTCTGAAGTTATTTTCAACTAGATGAAGTAGCTCTATTAACCGGTTATGAAATGGTAATGAGGTTTTAAAGTACAATACACAGACAATTTTCAAATTGTTTTTAAATACAGAATTCTTTATTTACCTGGCCTTGCATTTTAAAAACAGAGCACTGCAATAACCATAATAAACCATGAATGGTAGACCTGCTCTCCCTGAATTTGTTGTTTTTTTTATTATAGTATTTTAATAAAACTGGATACTCTTATCAGTTCCATTAGTGCAGAAAACATACATAACATAATACATCGTGTATAGATAAATTTGTATTCACCTTCAATTATTTCAACAGCTGAAATTTTCAAAAGCATTTCAAAGAAAGT
>JAUCMX010000029.1:12999136-13034742 GCA_033459395.1 Hemibagrus guttatus | reverse complement strand
ATTGCAGAAACATATACAGTAACTTAGGCAGTGTTTCTTCAGACAGCTGATCAGAATATAGTTTTGACAATTATACACTAGTACAAGTGAGTTTATAAGGGGGCATTGGTGGCTCAGTGGTAGGTTTCTCGCCTATCATGCGGAAGGCCTGGGTTCGATTCCCAGCCAATACCTCAACCCCAGCCACTGGATGCAGTGCCGGTCCCAAGCCCGGAAAAATTGGAGGGTTGCATCAGGAAGGGCATCCGGCATAAGTTGCCAAGTTGTGGCAACATATGTGGCAACTTTGGGTGGCGACCCCGAACAGGGAGCAGCCCGAAAGCATCAAGTGAGTTTATAAGGACTGATAACTACAGCAGTGAAAGATCAGGATTACTGTAGAATGGAGATGAGTGAGGAGATTTATGCAAATGCAGAAGTTGTAGCAGACAATGAGCTGATTCCAGTGACAGCAAGCAATCAAATACAGATCTTTATGTGAATGTTGGACAATTTGCAAACCCAGGGGGCCGGAAGCTTCAAGCAGTTTGAGAACTCAGGTAAAATAAAGTTATATAGGAATATTTCTGTAACAATCTACTCAATTTAATTTACTTGTGTAAAATGCAACTATTAAAAAGACGCTCATCAAAAATCTGTAAAATTGAGCTAAATGCATTTGGTTAATGATTTTAAAAGACACTGTTATATTACACACATACACACTTACAAACACACACACATACACAGACACAAATAGCATATGACTAACACAAACTAGCAGCCATGAAACTGTATATCATAGGGTTGTATAGGGATGTATATCTCCTTTTTTTCATACAATGCATTAGTTGTAGTTTCATTATACTGTACATATGCAATACAATACCAAAACAATGCAGTTAAATAAGGAATTACTTGATGCACTGGGGAAAAAAAATCTTTCTATGATTACTAGGTCTGTGGTTTTACCTCGGAACTTGGGCAGATCACAGAGGAAGTCTAGGGTGAGGTGTGATCAGGGCAGTTGGGGTCTGGGAGGCAGGACATAGCAGGCAGTGGTCTGGGGACCTTGAAAATGGGCACAGGTGGTATTGGAAACAAGGGCTTGGTGAACGTCTGCTGCCATGTGGGGACACCAGTATCTAGCCCTTAGCAGATAGACTTGGATGCCAGGATGGCCAGAGGCTATGGATATGGGGGCCCAGGTGATCACCTATGGCATGCAGATGGCTAGGGACAAAGAGCATTTGTGTCAGAAGTGCACCTCCGGGTCAGAGGCCATCGTGGCATGCACTTCCAGATTGATAGCCATTTAAGATGGCCAACAGTTCCCCATGTGCCTTGTGAGTCATCCCACCTTATCTCTCTGTGCTGTGTTTCAATTTTGACATTGCTTTTTTCTTATTTTCTTTCTGTCTGCCCTGTGTAACTGCTGTCACTCAATTGTGTGAACTATTGGACTGTGATAGCTCTTCTGCCTGCCCCTCCGGATTTTTTGCTTCGGTTCTGCACTCCTGTTTTTCTTTACATGAATTCACTGGCTTTCCATGTGGATTATTTGAACCGTTTTTTGCTGATTTGATGGCACTCAGCAGTTTTGTATTATATAAAATGTGAACAGAGTCTGTGTAAGTGTTCAAATGAATGCTTTAGAAATCTAAGGCTGTGTGTGCTGCCGCACTTCCGTTGCCAGCGCACATTGTGCTGTCTATGTGCATGCAAATCTAGTTCTGGATTGTAAATACACCTAAAAATTCATTAAAGCTTTTAATATTGGAAATGACATTCTGCAGAACTGGTATTCTGTCTGGCATTCTGCATCTGGGTCCCACCTGGGTACTGTGACAATTTGAGGAGAACAGGTAAACAGAATCTGTTGTAGGGACACCTTGTCCAACAGCCAGTGAATGGCTCCCACTACACAGGACAGGGAACCAAAGTTACTCTATGTTTTTTTGGGGTCTGGAGAGTGCATGCATGAAAGTTCATCTAACATTTTAGAGGAAGGGTGATAGGACACTGAAAGCATGAGAAAGTGGGCCTTTCCCCAAAATGCTTGGACAAGACGGCCCCTACTCTTAACTCAGAGGAACCAGGATTGGGTCAGGGTGTTTGAGGATAAGGCTCTAGTGAATTCAAATTTATGGACAAGAGCTGTGGTCAATATGAGTCAAGTGTGAGCTGCTCATCTCAGCTGGCTAGCTTGGTAAGCATCTTGTGGTGAAGGTCTTTGTAAAGTGCCAGTTTTGTTTCAGATGCTTCCAGAAATTATGGTACAGAATTCCAGCACATACTACTCTATGTGTAGCCTAAATGAACATGAGGAAGTGCCTGTTGGAGTCTCTCCCCTTGGCACACTGTAAAACAGCTCAGCAAAGAGTTAGTGTGGGCACAGGCATTGAAGTCAGGTGTTGGTATTGGTGGTAAGACAGAGCGTGAGTGTTGGAGGTGGATGCCATGGAGGCATCGACGACCTGGGAGGGATGTTCCACTTTGAATGCTGCCCGTGTGCTGTGAGCTGCATCCCTGTAAATGCAGAGTATTCTGTCACAAATACTGGAAGCAGGGGCAATTGCAGGTACACAGTAATCAAATGTTCGGCATGAACGTAAGGCAGGATAACTTCCGATCGGGAGTGGTAGAAAGAGAAGAACAGGATATATTGTTCTGGTTACAACTGAGAGGAAAATATCACTAATATGTGGTTCAAACTGGTTTTAGATAATAAAGAGGTTGACATAAAATAACATAATATATGCATATGTGTTTTTGTTTTAAATCTGTTTAATTTTTTCATTCCTCTGTTCTAAATGTGTAAACTATATGAAAACACATTCCCCATTACCCATTAGGAGGAAAGACTACAAGGGGCAGATGTTACAGATTGACTGCAGTGTGTGTGATGCTGCTGTGTGTTCTTCTGCTGACTGCCATCACAGTGCTGTGGATCAAATTCAACATCTTGAGTACAGAAAACAAGCAGCTGCAAACCAGTCACAACAACCTGACTAAAGAGAGAGACCAGTTACAGACCAGAGACAACACCCTGACTAAAGCGAGAGACCAGTTACAGACCAGTTACAACACCCTGACTAAAGAGAGAGACCAGTTACAGACCAGTTACAACACCCTGACTAAAGAGAGAGACCAGTTACAGACCAGTTACAACACCCTGACTAAATAGAGAGAGACAGGTTTCAGAGGGATAAAGAAGAACTCCAGAAGTTTTCTAAATTGGGTGAGTAATACTGACCATAATACAGTACTTTAATAATTCAGTTACCAAATAGTTTTATTACAAATGTGTATAAAAGTAGAGCCATGGAGATTTTATACACAGCCTGTTATTTTAAACACTGAAGGATTCCTGGATGTTCTTTCTAATTTGCTTTGCAATTTGGTCAGATTTCATCATCTGACCAGAATAACAATGTTACTATAATTGGTAATATAATACTCTGGAATCTTAAATAAAAAAAAAATCTGGACAAAGATGGTTGATTGATTGGAGAAATGCAGGTGTACTGCTAATAAAGTGGTCAGTGATTGAAGATGTGTTAATATGAAGCAAGTGTGTATGGAAACCAGCTGGAGTTCAGGGGATTGTAACCTCTGGTGGTTGTAGGGAGACCTGTGACCTGTGACTGTCACATTTGTAAAACAAACCAACAAACAAAAACAAAAAAATAGACAGTCAAGAAACAGTCAGATTTTAGTAAACTAGGATTGCTACAGAACAATAATCACTGTGATGGTCTTTTCTGACTGTAGTTTATTTTTAACATTGAGACTTAACTATTTTGTTTTCTTCACCATTTTTACTGAAATCCAGGATGGATATTTTTCAGCCCAAGTATTTACTACATCTCTAATGAAGGAAAGACCTGGATTGAGAGCAGACAGGACTGCAGAGGGAGAGGAGCAGACCTGATGATCATAAACAATGAAGAGGAAGAGGTAAGAGAGAGAGAGCTTCAGTATTGATATTGTGCTGTTATAAGTAGACAATTCACAGAGAGAAATAATTTAAAGTCGTATATTGTTCTCTTAATCCCAGGAGTTTATCACAACACATCTGGGCAGCAGACATGCTTGGATTGGTCTGAGTGACAGAGACAAAGAGGGGCTGTGGAAATGGGTGGATGATACATCATTGACCATTGAGTAAGAGAGTTGTATTTATCTATGTTTATTCCCAAATCTATTACCATTGTACAGATCATTAGAAATATCAGACAGTTCATTGCTGACTGATTTTGTACAACCTTGAAATAAATGCTAAGATATCATTCACTTTTATATTCTCATGACAATAATAACTATATTAGCGCTACGGGCGTTAAGGATCTCAGTAAACACAAGCTAATTTTATTTAAATGTGTGGAATTTAAGGTTACTGAACAATGATCTGTATTTAAACCTGCTTTACAGCTACTGGCAAAGTGGGGAACCGAATAATCAAGGTGATGAGGACTGTGCAGAGATTTGGGGCAATCTGCAAAAAAAGGGCTGGAATGACCGTCAATGCTTGACAAAATCATCATGGATCTGTGAGAAGTTATTGTGATTTAATCAGAATAAACAGTGGAACAGAATAGAAAAATTATATTCACAAATCAAGCTATATATTTGAAGTGGTTCAGTTTGGGTTTTATTCTATACAGTGCTTAAAAATGAATGCTTAAAGATGCTTTTATTGCTTGTAATGCCTAAAGATTAAAAAGTACAAAGATTTAAAAAATTGACATAAATAATAAAAAATTGAATAAAAATTTTTATTCTTTTGTGCTTGCATTTAATTACTGGATAATGTAATAGTCATGTTTTTTGGAGTAGTTTAGTAGTTCAAGTTTAATGTTTAAAAGATGCTTAAAAATGAATGTTTTAACAAAGAATGAACAATTTAAAATGCTTTTATTGTATATAATGCCGCCAAAAAAAACAACAAACAAAGATTAAAAAAGTTGACTAAAAAAGTGAGAAAACCGAATGCCATAAAATTTCCAAGTAAAGTAGCATATTAATTTTTAGTTTGCAAAGCTTACATATGTAAAGAAAATATGTACATCAAATATAATTAAATATTTATGACTCAAAATCATTATTTTACATTACTCGTAAATCATTAGGAAACTGATTTTTTTTAACTAAACTAAACTACAAAAATTAAGTAAGCAACAAATAAACTCAGGCAAAACTTTATTTATCAGTTGTCTTCAGACACTACAAATATATCAAACACGGCCATTCAGCCATTCTTAAATGCCAAAAATTATACTTCAATGTCATACTAACATTTTTTGTAACTTAAACGTGCAATGCAACTAAAAACAATCTTTCTTTTACTATAAGATAGAGCATTTAAAAAGGTTGATAGGTGGCCATTTAAAATCGTAGCACCCAAGAATCTTGACTTTTGTGCAACCACAAGGGTAACACAATCTCACACAGCCTTGACTTATACATCAGCAGAAGCGATGTGAAGTGACTGTAGTTTCAGGGATTCATCCTCAAATAAAATGAAAATTAAATTTAATATGTTCTAAAAAGTAGGCACATGGCATGTGGAAGATTTGAGATGATCCATCACTATGTCTCCATCTATGATAATTGCTCAGTGCGAATCCTCCAAATGCAGTGCTTGTGGAGAATCCTGGTTGTCCTCAAGTATCACGATCAGAAATCCGATGGAAATCTAAGGCGTGTCACACTCTTGACAAAAACCAGAAATATTCTAAAAATCCTATTTACATTAAAAACCCAAACCTCACAAATGTGTGTGAGGAAATGAACGGATGAAGCGGAAGCTGAATCCATGTGCAGAGTTGAATAGAAAATCAGCAAACAGTCCAAAACAGTAGGTAACATGCAGTCCGAAATAACACAAACACAGTCTGCGATGCAAAGGTACAGAAATGAGAATTTCGAAAGCGGTAATCCAGTAAACAGAGCAATTGTCGTAAGAGAAGCAGTGGTAATAACACGGCTCAGTAGAGTTGTGTAGACTAACAACACTTCCATGTTCAGTCTCAGAGTGGTCATGGCTTAAATGTGAGACAAGCCCGGAAGTGGCAATGAGATAATGCAGGCAACAAAGAATGTTGTAGCCGTTACCAACTCTCTCTGGAATTTCCTCTGGAAGTTAGACACACTACACACACACACACACACACACACACACACACACAAATCCGTCGCTCTTATATATTAACAGTGTGTTCAACGCCCTCTATTGAGTAACCTTAAAATCCCTGAACAACTGAAATTGGAAAGTGTAAGTAATCAGGACTGGCTACTACTGCAACATTTTCAGGATCTCCTAAAAGGGGTTGTGGAATATCTTTAAACGAGCTCGGAAGGTCGAGCAAGTGAAGTGTTTCATGATGAGTCGTTCAGTGAGTCGAGCAAGTGAAGTGATTCATGATGAGTCGCTCAGTGAGTCGAGCATGTGAACTGTTTCATGATGAGTCGCTCAGTGAGTCGAGCAAGTGAACTGTTTCATGATGAGTCGCTCAGTGAGTCGAGCAAATGAAGTGATTCATGATGAGTCTCTCAGTGATTAGAGCATGTGAACGAGGAGGTGGCTATTGCTCGATGTGTGTGTGTAGAGTGAACTGGATCTACTGCTGTATGTGTGTGTTGGGGTAAATGGATGTTGCTTGGTTGTGTATTTTTTTTTATTCCTCATTAGGGATAAATAGAAATTTAAATTATAAACTTTTCATAATTTATGGATTTTTATATTCCAGTAAATCTGCTTTATTCACATAAAATTGAACTGAACTGAATATGTGTGTCTCTGTTTACCTGCTCAGGAACCATAGTTGGAAATGAGCCAGTCGCTATCACTGTTATCTTTTCTCAGTTGATTGTCATTAAATGTACATGTACATGCTCACCACTAGATGGCCAACAAGCTTAGGTTTACGAACTTTATGGAAGAAAAAAACAACTGAGATTTATACAGAAATTTGTATTTTACTTTTCAAACTTGAGCAAACATTAATGTAAAATCATTACAATTTCATTCATTGTCTACCGCTTTATCCAAACTATACTCGGGTCACAGGGAGCCTGTGCCTATCTCAGGCGTCATTGGGCATCAAGGCAGGATACACCCTGGATGGAGTTCCAACCCATCGCAAGGCACACACACAATACGGACAATTTAGAGATGCCAATCAACCTACCACGCATGTTTTTGAACTAGGGGAGGAAACCCCCGAAGCACGGGGAGAACATGCAAGCTCCACACACACACGGCGGAGGTGGGATTCGAACCCCCAACCCTAGAGGTGTGAGGCAAATGTGCTAACCACTAAGCCACCGTGCCACCTCAGTACAATTTAAATAAACTAAATCCAGATCAAGAAAAATATAAGAAATCAAAAATTTGTATAAATTTGTATTAAAAGTTAGAGATAAATTCCTGTTACTGACAAGTGTCTTGCATTTTAGACTACTGAGCATCATGCAAATCCTTATAAATACAATCACACAATATGAATAAACAATAACAATTTAAAATCATGCCATTGTCACCTTTTTTTGTATTTTTGAGTTCTCAAAAATATAGATACAGTTGTACTAATAACACATTTTTAAAATCTCATTTCAGAAGAACGATCCATGCTCGATTCATGCTCTCACCTTGCCCCTTGTATTTCTGTCTGTGTTTTTTCACCCCCGATCTGGTTAGTGTTTTGGATCTTGATTTTTGCCCTGTCTCATTGGATTGTGACGCTCTGTGCTCTTCTGCCTTCAAACCCCTTTTCCGGACCTGTGGTTGCACGGCTGTTGCACCCCTGTTTCATCTCGTACAGCAGTAAAAGATCTTGGTGTGATTATTGACTCTTGTCTTTTGTTTGAAGCTCATGTAGATAATATCACTAGGGTAGCCTTCTTCCATCTTAGAAACATTGCTATGATAAGAAATATGATGTCAATTCATGATGCAGAAAAACTAGTTCATGCTTTTGATACCTCTAGTTTGGATTATTGTAATGCCTTACTGTCTGGATGTTCCAGTAGGAGCATGAATAAGCTCCAGTTAGTCCAGAACGCAGCAACTAGAGTCCTAACTAGAACCAGATGACATGAACACATCACTCCTATTTTAGCTACACTACATTGGCTCCTAGTCAAATTTCGCATTGATTATAAAATACTGTTACTGACCTATAAAGCACTAAATAGTCTCGCGCCACAATACCTGATTGACATTTTGGTTGTTTATGATCCGCCATGCCTACTCAGATCAAAGGGTGCAGGTTATTTGGTAGTACCTCAAGTAGCAAAGGCTACAGCAGGGGGCAGAGCTTTTTCTTACAAAGTCCCACAGTTATGGAATAGCCTTCCAATTAGTGTTCGGGATCCAGACACAGTCTCAATGTTTAAGTCTAGGCTGAAAACACATTTGTTTAGTCAAGCCTTCAATGTATAGCTTTTCTTAGGTAAAGAAGCAGATCTGGAAGGTTCATGGGCATAGAGTGTTTAGTGTACTGGGATGTCTGGATGCTGTCGCCTCACACCTCTCGCAAGTCGCTCAGGTTTGCTGACTGTGAAGTGGTTGGACACTTTATGTCACGGGAAGCCTTCATGTCTGTGACCTTCTGACAATCCCTTTCAGTTATGCTGTCATAGCTAGTTCTGCCGGAGTCCCTGCCTGCACTTTACACATAATCTACATTGTCTTTAAACATCACATTATCACAATCATACTTAATATCTTTCTCTTTCTCTTTCTCTCTCTCTCTCTCTCTCTCTCTCTCTCTCTCTCTCTCTCTCTCTCTCTCTCTCTCTGTCTGTCTTTCTCTGTCGAGCTATATGTCCCACTCCCGAGCTCCCAATGTTCAGAGTTTCCATTGTGACCACTCGCTCTACCCGTGGTCGGAGTCTCGTCACTTGGTGGTGCTCACTGTTGCTGTGGATGGATCTGTGTGGAAAGCCTGTGACCAGGAGACAGCCATGGACAGAGCCACTTTGGGACTATAACACCATCACAGGTCTGCTGTTACATCTGTCAGCTTTGACAGCAAGGAATTAGTGTCTATAATGAACTCAGAAATTACATTGACCTAATAGTTCCTATTAGGACCTGTCTTGGGATGCCATATTGCTGCCTTCCTGGCATTCATTCACATTCATATCGAGCTCCTGGGTGATGAATGTGTTTTCTGAATTCGTCATTCTTTGTATGCATTCTGCTTGTAGCACAAAAGGCTAACGTTGATAGCACTGTAAGCTGCAGCCTCAAAGTGAGCGTAAATAGGTGTTCAACACATCTGCCTGAGAAGTGTCTGGATTCACCATTCTGTAGGATGGTGCTTTATGGACTGTTATTGTTCTTAGTCCCTGCCATGGGCAAACTAGAGCCTCTGTGTTGAAACTGTGACTCTAGTTTCTTTCCCCTTCTTTCTCTTTTGCACCACTCTGTGCATGCTCTAGGATGCAGACTTGTATTCATCCATGTTCCTGATTGGGAGCCCCACATTGTAGGCAGTGGAACGGGACCTCAGAGAAAACAATGATGATGATAGTTCTGATGATAGTTTTTTTAACTGTATCATCCGCTAGTTTCCCAAAAAGTCACAGAACTGCTAAGATAAAAATGTTGACCTCATCAGAGGTGAGATTGCATCAGCCAGAATGTCCTGCAGAGGATGATGGCAGCATGATCCAATGTCTTTAAACTGAGTGTAGCAGTGGTCCAGTGTATTCTCACGTGTATTCAGGTGATTTGCTGGTTTAAGTTTATCAATGTGCATTTGAGGTTGATACTCTTAAAATCCTCTGCCACAGTAAGTGCAGTGACATGTTGTTGTTTGATACAGAGTGAAAGCTTCATGTAGCTTCCATAAAGCAGTGTCTGTGTCTGCCTGAGGTGAATGTAAACAGCGAGCTGAATTCCTGACGATGGTAGAAATGGCGACATTTGAGGGTCAGGATCTGAGATGGTAAGTGTGTGGATTGTAAACCAATAGAAATAAGAGTAACTGACGATGCCCATGATGCAAAGAAAACAAGGTTAAAGTAGTCACAAGTGCAGAAAACATTCATTCATTCACTCAAACAGTCATTCATTCATTAATTCATTCATTGTCTTCCGCTTATCCGGAGCCGGGTCACGGGGGCAGCAGTCTAGGCAGGGATGCCCAGACGTCCCTCTCCCCAGACACTTCCTCCAGCTCTTCCGGAGGGACCCCGAGGCATTCCTAGGCCAGCCGAGAGACATAGTCTCTCCAGCGTGTCCTGTGTGTTCCCTGGGGTCTCTTCCCAGGGAGACGTCCCAGAGGCATCCGAAACAGATGCCCGAGCCACCTCAACTGTCCCCTTTTGATGTGAAGGAGCAGCGGCTCTACTCTGAGCTCCTCCCGGGTGACAGAGCTCCTTACCCAATCTCTAAGGGAGCGCCCCGCCACCCTATGGAGGAAGCTCATTTTGGTCACTTGTATCCGGGATCTTATCCTTTTGGTCATGACCCAGAACTCATGATTATAGGTGAGAGTAGGAACATAGATTGACTGGTAAATCGAGAGCTTCACCTTCCGGCTCAGCTCCTTCTTCACCACAACAGACAGGTACATAGACTGCTGTCACTGCACTGATCCATCTGTCAATCTCACGATCCGTCCTTCCCTCACTCATAAACAAGACCCCAAGATACTCAAACTCCTCCACTTGAGGAAGGAACTCCCCTCCAACCTGGAGGGTGCAAGCCACCTTTTTCCGGTTGAGAACCATGGCCTCAGATTTGGAGGTGCTGACTCTCATCCCAGCCGCTTCACACTCAGCTGCAAAACACCCCAGTGCATGCTGTAAGTCCTGGCTTGAAGAAGCCAACAGGACAACATCATCTGCAAAAATCAGCGATGAAATCCTCCTGTGGTCCCCAAACCGGACTCCCTCCAGCCTCTGGCTGCGCCTAGAAATTCTGTCCATAAAAACAATGAACAGAACTGGTGACAAAGGACAGCCCTGTCGGAGTCCAATATGCACTGGGAACAGATCTGACTTACAGCTGGCAATGCAAACCAAGCTCCTGCTCCGGTTATATAGAGACCGAACAG
This sequence comes from Hemibagrus guttatus, assembly GCA_033459395.1. Classification (NCBI taxonomy): domain Eukaryota; kingdom Metazoa; phylum Chordata; class Actinopteri; order Siluriformes; family Bagridae; genus Hemibagrus; species Hemibagrus guttatus. Next base: position 13,023,691 of record JAUCMX010000029.1, on the reverse strand, counting down.
CCCTTAACAGAGGTCCACGGACCCCGTACTCCCAGAGCACCTCCTACAGAATTCCATGAGGGACATGGTCGAATGCCTTCTGCAAGTCCACAAAACACATGTGGACTGGTTGGGCAAACTCCCATGTACCCTCGAGCACCCTATGGAGGGTATAGAGCTGGTCCAGTGTTCCATGACCAGGACGAAAACCGCATTTCTCCTCCAGTATCTGAGGTTCGACTCTCCTCTCCAGTACTCTGGAATAAACTTTCCTTGGGAGGCTGAGGAGTATGATCCCCCTATAGTTGGAGCACACCCTCCGGTCCTCCTTCTTAAAAAGAGGGACCACCACCCCGGTTGCCCAGTCCAGAGGCACTGTCCCTGACCACCACGCTGTGTTGCAGAGACGTGTCAGCCAAGACAGCCCCACAACATCCAGAGTTTTAAGGTACCCAGGGCGAATCTCACCCACCCCTGGTGCCTTCTCACTGAGGAGCTGCTGAACTACCTCAGTGACCTCAGCTTGGGTGATGAATGAATCTATCTCTGAGTCCTCAGCCTCTGGTTCCTCTATGAAAGGCGTGTCAGTGGGATTGATGAGGTTCCCGAAGTGTTCCTTCCACCGTCCGACAGTATCCCCAGTTGAGGCCAGCAACTCTCCACCTTCACTGTAAACAGTGTTGGCAGAGAGCTGCTTACCCCTTCTGAGGTGCCGAACAGTCTGCCAGAATTTCCCCGAGGCCGTCCGATAGTCCTTATCAATGGCCTCACCAAACTCCTCCTAGACCTGAGTTTTTGCTTCCGAGACCACCCAGGCTGCAGCTTGCTTGGCCTGCCGGTATGCCTCAGCTGTGTCTGGGGTCCCCTGAGCCAACTAGGCTTGATAGGACTCCTTCTTTAGCTTGATGGCATCACTTACTTCCAGTGTCCACCACTGTGTTCAGGGATTGCCGCCGCGACTGGCACCAGAGACCTTACGTCCACAGCTCCGGATGGCTGTGTCAACAATGGAGGAGGAGAACATAGTCCACTCAGACTCAATGTCCCCAACCTCCCTCGGGATCTGGTTGAAACTCTCCCGGAGGTGGGAGTTGAAGACCCCCCTAACAGAGGGATCAGCAAGACATTCCCAACAGACCCTCACAATATGTTTGGGTCTGCCAAGTCTGTCCAGCATCCTCTTCTGTAAGCGGATCCAACTCACCACCAGGTGGTGATCAGTTGACAGCTCCACCCCTCTCTTCACCCGAGTGTCCAAGACATGTGGCTGAAGGTCAGATGACACGACCACAAGGTCAATCATTGATCTCTGGCCTAGGGTGTCCTGGTACCACGTGTACTGATGGGAACCCTTATGCTTGAACATGGTGTTTGTTTTGGAAAAACTGTGACTAGCACAGAAGTCCAACAACAGAACACCACTCAAGTTCAGATGAGGGGGGCCGTTCCTCCCAATCATGCCCCTCCAGGTATTACTGTCATTGCCCACATGGGCATTGAAGTCCCCCAGTAAAACTATTGAGTCCCCAGTCGGAGCAAATTCCAGCACCCCTCGCAGGGTCTCCAAGAAGGTTGGGTACTCCACACTGCTGTTTGGCCCATAAGCCGAAACAACAGTGAGACACCTATCCCTAGCCAGAAGGTGCAGGGAAACAACCCTCTCGTTTACCGGGAAAAACTCCAACACTTGACGGCTGAGCCGGGGGGCTATAAGCAAGGCCCAACAACATGGCTCCTAGGTTCATTTGGGTGCTCAAACCCCTCCACTACAGTAAGTGGGCTTTTCGAGGAGGGAAAATTCAAAAGTTTAAAGTTAAATTACTATTTTATCCCTAATGACCAAGCCTGTGGTGACTGTGACACAGAAAACCTGCCTGAGATGATAGGAGGAAGAAACCTTGTGAGGAGTCAGGCTCGGAACCTATCCTCATTTTGGTGACACTGGAGAGTAAATAATGTATCTGTTGATAATGTCCTTTCTGCAACAGCAACCAAGAGCTCTTGAGGAACTAGTAGGTCAGTGTAGTTTCTGAGTCTGTTATTGACTTAGTACTAATTCCTTCCTGCCGAAAGCTCACTAATGCAACAGCAGTTCAAAGATGATGTGATAGTCTCCAAGTGGTTCTATCCACAGCAGTCTCCTGGGACACAGGCTGTCCATGCAGATCTATCCACAGCAGAAGCATTACTGAGTGTTTTTCTCACCAATGTGCAGTCTCTGGTTAAAAAAAAAAACTGGATGAATTCAGAATTTTGACACTCAGAGACTGAAAACAAACTGCAATATTATGGCCTTCTTGGAAATGTGGCTTAACAATGGCATCCTGAACAGTGTGCTGGAGTTAGAGGGGAGCCCTATCTTCAGGCCTGACAAAAAAGCAGCAGTTACAGGTGAAAACAGAGGTGGGGGTCTATGTATTGATTTAAACAAATAGTGGTGCACTGTCTCTATCACAGTTGGTTCTGTAAGAAAAATAAAACGAAGAGCGTTGAAGATCTTAATGAAGAAGAAGTTTATTGCAGCATCACAGTGACAAAATACATAAAGTACTTTGGGTTCATCTGAGTCAAAAAGAACGCAGGACAAATCCTGCTCAAACATTTTATACAGTGTTTCCTGTGTGTAATTGAAATGAGTTTCACTTTAAATGTAAATTACTGAGTACCCCGCAAATGGCTGGGTGATACTATCATCTAGCCGGATGTCCTTAAATGGTAATCACAGTCATGTACACCTTGGCTTGGTATTGTTAAAGGTGTTATCACCCAAATTGTCAGGTGATACTGAATGGTAATTATGGTTACACATGCCCTTTGTTCAGTGATGGTCCTTGATGTCTTGCTGCTGCTCCCATCCTAATAATTGATAGGATTAAGTGTTCTAAATGTTTGGTAAGGCTGCTTTATGCCAATGTAAAAATACCCAACAGATGAAGTGAATTGAATTAAACATATTTCTATATGATATGTAAGCCTTTTTGGGGATGAGCTCTTTCAGAGGTGTACTGTGGAGTGGAATCTGGATTGAGGCAGTCTGTAGTTTCTTACAGTTTCCACTGCTCTCCTGATCTTGAATTATTAAGTGCAGGCCCTTTTATTTGCCATGAGAGATCACATGTATTGTTGTGATAGTGCAACGGTTGTCCGTCAGAGGTGGAAGCGATAGGATCCATGTGCAGAGAGGGAAGTGACAACAGGTGAAGAAACGTGGTCAGGGGCAGGTGGAGATCAGGAAACCAGAAGATCAGACAAACAGGCAGGATAATCCGAATGGCAGCAACAATACAAGGGAACGAGAAAACAGGTGAGGGTCAAGCACAGCGAAAGGGAATATCAGAGGCGAAAAGCAAAACTCGAGAATGGGAAAAACAGTCCAAGGTAATACACAAAAACACAGTAATCCACAGGCAAAAACAAGGCTTGGTAAGTCACTAATGACGATACTTCGCGTAGTACCTCACATCCGTTTCGCTTTTATGTCCAGGCGAAAACCTGGAAGTGAGTCTAAACTCGGGTGAAAGCTCCCTCCTGTGGCCGGATCTCGGAGGTGGCATGACAGATAGCAGTGTATGTCCCCCTTGATGCTAAAGCTGACATAGCTATAAAAAACTCAGTGCTGCTATTAACAATCTGCAGAGAGTACATCCTGATGGTATCATTTCTGGGGATTTTAATCACTGCAATTAATATCTGTTCTGCCAAAGTTTCTTCAAAACGGCTCCTGCTTTACTCAAAGCATGCAACACAACATTCAGGTCTGGAGACAGGGTGTCTTACAGTGTTGCCAGGGCCAATATAAGAATCTAATCTGCAAAGCCAAATCTGAACACAAACTGTGGATTGAGGCTGTGAATTAAACTCTGCTGACCCGAGGTGCATGTGATAAGAAGACAACCAGCTCTGACTCACTCCCCAATGAGCTCAACTGCTTCTATAGTTGTTTTGAAAAGAGGAGGAGCCCATGCTCCAGGCTGAGCTACTACCGGGTGAACAGCCCCTCACACTCTCCACCTCTGAAGAATGTGCTACTCTGAGCAGGGTGAATGCACAAAAAGCAGCAGGCCCTGATAGCATCCCTGGCCAAGTGCTTAGAGCCTGTGCAGAACAACTGACGAGGGTCTTCAATGACATTTTTAACCTGTCTGTAGCTCAGGCTGTATACAGTCTACAACCATCATGCCGGTGCCCAAGCACTCTGCTGCAACGTCACTCAGTGACTTTCATCCTGTTGTGCTCATCCATCATAGCTAAGTGTTTCAAAAGACTGGTCCTCACCTACCTTAAAGCCCGTCTGCCTCCCACTCTGGATCCACACCAGTTTGCTTATCACCCAAATAGGTTAACAGAGGATACCATCTCCACAGTGCTCCATTCTGCTCTGACTCACTTGGACAATCCCAACACTTACGCAAGGATGCTGTTCATTGTTTTTAGCTCAGCATTTAATACAGTCAACCCCACCTAGCTAATCTTGAAGCTTAAACAGCTTGGCATCAATGACATCAATGATGAGGCGGCTTATAGGGAGGAGAAACAGCACCTAGTGGCTTTTTGTGGGGACAATAACCTGGAACATAACACCAGGAAAACAAAGGAGGTCATTGTGGACTTCAGACATGTTGGGAATCACACCCATGCTCCCATCCGCATCAGTGGAGTTGCTGTTGAGCATGTACCCAGCTTTAATTTTCTCACCAGGTCCCTGAACTCCTCCTTTCTGGTGCTGTCATGCCTTTATTTTCTGATAAGACTTAAAAAGGCCCATCTGCACTCCACTATTCTGGTGAACATTTACCACTCTACCATTGAAAGTATCATCACAAACTGCATCTCAGTCTAGTATGGCCCAGCGGGTGGTGAAAACTGCCCAAAGAATCAGTGGTACCCAGCTACCTACCATCAACAGCATTTACAAGAAACACTGTCTGCAGAGGGCAAAAGTCACTATCAAAGACACCTCTCATCCTAATTATGAACTGCCCTCCTCCCATCAGGAAGGTGCTACCAGTGGCTCAGTGCCTGCAGAATAGATTTTTTCCTGAAGCTGTTTCCACACTGAACAGCTAATCACACTGCACATCTGTTTATATACTTACTTCTTAACACACTGTCAACTATGCATGTTTGCACAACACATAACTTACTGTATAATACAATCTTGTATTAATGTATATTTCATTTCTCTCTCTCTCTCTCTCTCTCTCTCTCTCTCTCTCTCTCTCTCTCTCTCTCTCTCAATATATACAGAGTTGCATGAAAGTTTGTGCATCCTCCAAACATGGTCATTGTTTTTGTGTAAAAAAAAATTTAAATAACCTTATTAAGTGTACATCCAAACCCTAATTTGAAAAGCACACTTTCCAAATAATGCACACAAACAAAAAAAAGATCAGTTGTCCACATCAGTTATTTATTCAACAAAAGTAGTTTATCTCACAAAAACTGAAAATGTGACTTGTGCAAAAGTATGTGAACCCTTTTATTAAGTAGATTGTGGCACCTTATTTTGCAGCCATTACTTCAACCAAACATCTTTTCTCGGAATACAGTGTTTTTTTCTGATATAATCTAATCTAATATGGGTGTGTGGATAGGACCCATCCTGCTGCAGCACAAATATCTGGGCAGGGGAACACCCCTATCCAGAGTTCTGGACAAGACGATACACCTAGTGGAGCGAGATAAAGACACACTGCCAAAGCACATTTGGTCATGGTATAATCTGCTCCATAACCTTTGTCAGCCTCAAGGGGAATGCTTTTGAGATCAGCTTGCTGTTAATGCACAGAAGTGATGTGTGGCAGTTCTTCAAGAATGTCAGGTCTCCCTTTTTTGGCAAGGTCAGGATGGCCCACCTGCAGCGTAATTGGAACAGATCCTCCATTCACACTGTCCTGTAGGACATCTAGCACATCCTGCCCTAATACTGCATAGAAGGTTTTGTAGAACTCTACAGGGAGACCATCTATGACTGCCAACCATCTGTTCTCCATATATCCGAGTGCCTCATGAACTTCTGCCAGACAGTACAGGACCCCACAGAACTTGATCAGGCAACTGATTCCTTAGAGTCAATGTTTCACTATACATTAGATAATGTAGCTTCACTAAGAAAGAAATAATAATTAGAGAGAAAAAACTAGCACCTTGGTATGATGAACACACATGCACCTTAAAACAGACCACTAGGAAATTGGAATATAAATTGTGTCAAACTAAATTGCTGCTTGATCAGCATATCTCTCCACCCTAACTAAAGATAAGTAATAAATCCACTGTAAGAAAATGCACACAATCAATAGATAGACTTATTAGCAAGGAATAATTTCAATGGCAAAATTGAGAATATCAGGCAAAAAATTCAGACTATTAATTTGATAGCTAATCCTGTAGATAACAATATTACTATATCAGAGTACTGTTTAGAATGTTTTGCTACGATATAAGAGGTCCATTTAATTTCACAAATTTTTTCTTTAAAATCATCAACTTGTTCTTTTTTAAACAGCAACTGAACCTCTTCTAAAAATCAATTCTTCCCTTAAAACTGGCTATGTGCCTAAATCTTTTAAACTAGCAGTTATCAAACCCCTGATTTAAAAACCTGATCTCAACCTCTGTCAACTATCAAACTACAGGCATAGGCCAATATCAAACCTTTCCTTTAAAAGGGAAAAGGTCATAGTAAAGCAGTTATGCTCATACCTATATAAAACAAAACCAAAATAAAAATTCTTTAATGCATGGTTAACAGCTGTTAACTATGCCTTCTGAGAATCAAAGTTAAGCACAGAGTCTTGAATACAATCATCAATGTCTGATTCTCTTTTCTCTACTTTTGTTTCTTTCTTTGCCTTTATCTTCCTTTGTCCCTTGTTTTTTCCTCTTAGTCTGTATTTTAAACATGGGCTCAACCTTCATCTCCATGTCTCTCCTGTCCCCCTACACTGGTGTTTCTGAATGGTAGCTCTGCACCCCTGTGTCTGCCTCTGCCAGCTCTAGCATTGCTCCAGAATTCACCACAGCAGCTGAAAAGGAACTCTCCCAGTCTGGTTCAGCTGAGATGGTCCTCTGCCGGTCCAGTTCAGCCATGCCAGGCCTCCTCCAGTCAGGGTTTCACTGGGGCCACTTCAGCTGAGCAGGGCTTTTCTGCATTCTCACTGGTCTTGCTCCAGTGGGCTTCTGGGCTTGGCTTGGGGGTCACTCTCCTGCTAAAGCCAGCTAAACTATAGCCTGAGAGTTAACAGCTGCAGCAGGCTCAGCTGTGACTTGCCCACAAGTCACAAAACCGGGGTCACTCTGTCTCTCAGGACAGGCATAGACAAGATGCCGTATTTTACTGCATTTAAAACTGTTCATGTCTGCATCAGAGGATACGAGGATCAACACCATCAACACTGAACTTAAACACCACATTTAGCTCTTCTATACCATCTTTAAAAAATAATAAAACTCAGTCTCCTAAAAGATACCAAATGTTTAACAAGTGGGGACTAGATGCCAATCATTCTCACATGCTCTAGGGAGGTTAGAGAGAGAAAGAGAAAGAGACAGACAGACAGAAAGACAGACAGAGATAGGTAAAGATACAACTATTAACGTTAGCGCTATTCTTTTTTTCCCCAGAGCTTGAACTCTTCAACACATCAGTTAGAAACATACAGAAAATGGTAGATTAATACATATTATTCTGTGTCCATATAATTTTTTAACCTTGTCTGGGTAAGAGTTTACAACTGTAGCACAAGAATTTCAGTATATATAGATGCTTAAAAAACTCTTTATGCACATGATAGTAAAGTTGAAACTTGAAACATGATGGCTACACTGGAGTATATTTCAATTGTGTAGTTGCTGATCAAGATTAGATCTAGATCAGATACAGACATAAAGTGCATCTAATCATTCCGCATTTAACTGTACCATTTTTGTACTGTATTGTTTACTATATATAATCTAGCCATGGGGGTCACAGTCCAGTGACTTCTGTGCCGGTCCCAAGCCCGGATAAATAGAGAGGGTTGCGTCAGGAAGGGCATCCGGCGTAAAACATTGCCAAATTTAACCATGCGAATCGTCAGTACGAATTTCATACCGGATCGGTCGAGGCCCGGGTTAACAACGACCGCCATCGGCGCCGTTGACCTACAGGGCGCCGGTGGAAATTGGGCTACTGTTGGTCGAAGAAGTAGAGGAGGGAGGAGAGTGCACAGACAGAGAGAGAAGAGGAAAGGTAAGAGTGTAGGACTGAGAATAGGAACTCTGAATGTTGGTACTATGACAGGGAAAGGTAGAGAGCTGGCTGATGTGATGGAGAGAAGGTGGATATACTGTGTGTACAGGAGACCAGGTGGAAGGGTAGCAAGGCTCGTAGTATAGGAGCAGGATTCAAGCTGTTTTATTATGGTGTGGATAGTAAGAGAAATGGGGTAGGTGTGGTCCTGAAGGAGGAGTTTGTGAGGAATGTCCTGGAGGTGAAGAGAGTGTCAGACAGGGTGATGAGTCTGAAGTTAGAGTTTGAAGGGGTAATGTTGAATGTTGTTAGTGGTTATGCCCCACAGGTAGGTTGTGAGTTAAAGGAGAAAGAGAGATTCTGGAGTGAATTAGATGAGGTGATGGAGAGTATTCCCACGGGTGAGAGAGTGGTGATAGGAGCGGATTTTAATGGACATGTTGGCGAGGGGAACACAGGTGATGAGGAGGTGATGGGCAAGTTTGGAGTTAAGGAAAGGAACCTTGAAGGACAGATGGTAGTGGACTTTGCTAAGAGGATGGACATGGGTGTGGTTAACACTTATTTTCAGAAGACGGAGGAGCATAGAGTGACTTACAAGAGTGGAGGTAGGAGAACACAGGTAGACTACATTCTATGTAAAAGAGGCAATCTGAAAGAGATTAGTGACTGTAAAGTGGTAGTGGGAGAGAGTGTAGCCAGACAGCATAGGATGGTGGTGTGTAGGATGACTTTGATGGTCTGTAAGACGAAGAGGTCAAAGATAGAGAAGAAAACCAAGTGGTGGAAGCTGAAAAAGGAGGAATGTTGTGAGGAATTTAGACAGAAGTTGAGGCAGGCTCTGGGTGGTCAGGTAGTGCTGCCAGATGACTGGGAAACTACAGCAGAAGTGATCAGGGAGACAGGGAGAAAGGTGCTGGGTGTGTCATCTGGAAGGAGGAAAGAAGATAAGGAGACTTGGTGGTGGAATGAGGAAGTTCAGTATAGTATCCAGAGGAAGAGGTTAGCCAAGAAGAAGTGGGACATGGACAGGACTGAAGAGAATAGACAGGAATACAAGGAGTTACAGCGCAGAGTGAAGAGGGAGGTGTCTAAGGCCAAGCAGAAGGCATATGAAGAGTTGTACACTAGGTTAGACACTAGAGAAGGAGAGAAGGACTTGTACAGGTTAGCTAGGCAGAGGGATCGAGATGGGAAGGATGTGCAGCAAGTTAGAGTTATTAAGGATAGAGATGGAAGGGTGCTCACAAGTGAGGAGAGTGTACAGAGGAGATGGAAGGAATACTTTGAGGAGCTGATGAATGAGGAAAATGAGAGGGAAAAAAGAGTAAAAGGGGTGAACTCTGTGGAACAGAAAGTAGATAAGATTAGAAAGGATGAAGTCAGGAAGGCTTTGAAGAGGATGAAAAGTGGGAAGGCAGTTGGTCCTGATGACATTCCGGTGGAGGTCTGGAAGTGTCTGGGAGAGGCAGCAGTGGAATTTTTAGCTAATTTGTTCAACAGGGTTTTAGAGAGTGAGAGGATGCCTGAGGAATGGAGAAGAAGTGTGTTAGTGCCGATCTTTAAGAATAAGGGTGACGTGCAGAGTTGCAGTAACTATAGGGGGATAAAGTTAAGTAAAGAAGTGAGTGCAGGCAGGATGGAAGAGAAAGGTGTCAGGATTCTGTGTGATAGAAAAATATCAGCGAGAGTCAAGGGGAAGGTGTACAAGACATTGGTGAGACTGGCCATGCTGTATGGTTTAGAGACAGTGTCACTGAGGAAGAGACAGGAGTCAGAGCTAGAGGTAGCAGAGCTGAAGATGTTGAGGTTCTCTTTGGGAGTGACAAGATTGGACAGGATTAGGAACGAGTACATCAGAGGGACAGCTCATGTTGGATGTTTGGGGGACAAAGTTAGGGAGGCCAGATTAAGATGTTTTGGACATGTTCAGAGGAGGTAGTGTGAGTATATTGGTAAGAGAATGTTGGACATGGAGCTGCCAGGCAGGAGGCAAAGAGGAAGGCCAAAGAGGAGGTATGTGGATGTAATAAATGAGCATATGAAGCTAGTGGGTGCAAGTGTTGAGTATGCAGAAGATAGGGATAGGTGGCAAGAGATGTTTCACTGTGGTGACCCCTTAATGGAAAAGGCAAAAGAAGATGAAGAAGAAGTGCATGATTGAGAAGCAGGCTTTCTGCTGAGGCCCAGGGAATGGCATCTCCACCTGTGGGTGGTGGAATGCATATGGCAATTTTTGTCCAAGTAGCTTTGTTCACCTCTGACAAGTCTTCACTGATTTTCTCTTTTCACCAGACCCTGGATGCCATGGAGCAAACATACAGTCGGGCAAAAAAGTATTTAGTCAGCCACCAATTGTGCAAGTTCTCCCACTTAAAAAGATGAGAGAGGCCTGTAATTTTCATCATAGGTACACTTCAACTATGAGAGACAGAATGAGAAAAAAAAATGCAGAAAATCACATTTTTAAAGAATCATGATTTTTAAAGAATTTATTTGCAAGTTATGGTGGAAAATAAGTATTTAGTCAATAACAAAAGTTCATTTCAATACTTTGTTATATACCCTTTGTTGGCAATGACAGAGGCCAAACATTTTCTGTAAGTCGCCACAAGGTTTTTACACACTGTTGCTAGTAGTTTGGCCCATTCCTCCATGCAGATCTCCTTTAGAGCAGTGATGTTTTGGGGCTGTCGCTGGGCAACACGGATTTTCAACTCCCTCCAAAGATTTTCTATGGGGTTGAGATCTGGAGACTGGCTAGGCCACTTCAGGACCTTGAAATGCTTCTTACGAAGCCACTCCTTCGTTGCCCGGGCGGTGTGTTTGGGATCATTGTCATGCTGAAAGACCCAGCCACGTTTCATCTTCAATGCCCTTGCTGATGGAAGGAGGTTTTTACTCAAAATCTCACGATACATGGCCCCATTCATTCTTTCCTTTACACGGATCAGTCGTCCTGGTCCCTTTGCAGAAAAACAGCCCCAAAGCATGATGTTTCCACCCCCATGCTTCACAGTAGGTATGGTGTTCTTTGGATGCAACTCAGCATTCTTTCTCCTCCAAACACGACAAGTTGAGTTTTTACCAAAAAGTTCTATTTTGGTTTCATCTGACCATATGACATTCTCCCAATCCTCTTCTGTATCATCCAAATGCTCTCTAGCAAACTTCAGATGTGCCCGGACATGTACTGGCTTAAGCAGGGGGACACGTCTGGCACTGCAGGATTTGAGTCCCTGGCGGCATAGTGTGTTACTGATGGTAGCCTTTGTTACTTTGGTCCCAGCTCTCTGCAGGTCATTCACTAGGTCCCCCTGTGTGGTTCTGGGATTTTTGCTCACTGTTTTTGTGATCATTTTGACCCCACGGGGTGAGATCTTGCGTGGAGCCCCAGATTGAGGGAGATTATCAGTGGTCTTGTATGTCTTCCATTTTCTAATACTTGCTCCCACAGTTGATTTCTTCACACCAAGCTGCTTACCTATTGCAGATTCAGTCTTCCCAGGGTCTTACAATTTTGTTTCTGGTGTCCTTTGACAGCTCTTTGGTCTTGGCCATAGTGAAGTTTGGAGTCTGACTGTTTGAGGTTGTAGACAGGTGTCTTTTATACTGTTTTAACGGTTAATACTGGTTTAAATACTAACTAACCCTTTGGGTTACAGGTCTGTGAGAGCCAGAAATCTTGCTTTTTTGTAGGTGACCAAATACTTATTTTCCACCATAATTTGCAAATAAATTCTTTAAAAAATTTAAAGACAATGTGATTTTCTGGAATTTTTTTTCTCATTCTGTCTCTCATAGCTGAAGTGTACCTATGAAAAATTACAGGCCTCTCTCATCTTTTTAAGTGGGAGAACATGCACAATTGGTGGCTGACTAAATACTTTTTGCCCCACTGTAGCTAAGGCTCCATCTGTATGTTTTCCATGATAGCTCTGCTCACGGCAAACCTAGCCAGGGTAGACTGCAATTATCCAATCACTCAATCACGTTGCATCAGCTTATCATTTTTAGAGTTTTATTATCATACATCAGACTAAATTTCCAAACATGTTAGAAAAATATTTTAGAATCCTTCAGACCATTTCAATTAAAAGATCAAAAGATTATTTCTAAAATATATTTGTGAATATTTAACATTAAAAAAGTACTGTCATTCTGATTAGAAAGGATAACTATTTTCCAATATTATTCCTTGTTTATTAGAGCCATTTTATAATTAAGGGTACATTTCATGTCCATGGAATCTATTATCAATTTTACAAATTTTTCATTAACTTTTCACTTCAAGCAATGGTCACTTTATATCAGGGGACATTTCTAATTCATTTAATACAAAGATCCAACAGATATCAAACTTTTATCTTGAAAGAATGTCATATTCTATACTAGATCTTGCTGTTTTCATGCTGTCCAATTTGGTAAATGTTTGGTTTTGCTCTTCAGATTAGCTCTAAAATACATGTTTCTGTATATATTTCTTCTAAATCTTTGTCCAAAATAATCATTAAATTATGAGAAAGATGTTTTAAAAAAGATTTTGCTCATACATCTACATTAAATCACCTATTTTGTGTATGTCCGAGAAATCCATGTCAACTGTGTTACTCCCTATAAAACCGCCCTATGAATCAGCAATGGTTTGTTCCAAAGTCACATGTCCAAACTCATGTGATGTAATTTCCTTTTTGGAGGGAAATTTGAAAACAGTGTGGTAAGTCATAACCAACACTCTTATTGGAATTATACATTTGACATATGTCTATTTCTGCTTTGTCATGACTGATAAAGTGTTATGATGTTATTGTAAGTCCTTACAACTTGAAGTGTCATGATGCATTATAAAACTTCATCTACCTTTATAATAATATAATATATTCATTAATGTTATAATATATATTATTATGTATGTGTGTTTAAAATGCTTTATGGAGTAATACTTTAACACTATATGTTACAATAATTTCATGGAGTATTCCTAAGCTTGATATGACTCCATGATTTGACTCCATGTTTTCTCTTTTTCTTCTAATGTGTCCTGTCAACTGTGTTACTCCTGTCAACTGTGTTATTTTGTCTGTCAACTGTGCTATGTATAGTTTTTATGTCATAAATCTTTTAAATGTGAACTAAACCATCAGTAAAAAAAGATGGGGACATCTCTGGAGATGGAAGTCTTGGGTAAGGATGGCGAATAACACTAAATTCAGCATACTGTGGATTTATGTTGGAGAAAAGTTTCATCCTTCATGATAGCATCCCACAGAACGGCATTATGAAGCCCCAAATTCATATTTTCAAATCAATTAGACAGATAACCTAACAAACTCTGGTGAATAGATTCAAAAACCTTCAAACAAATGTGTTATCAAACATGTGGTACTTCATCCATGTTTCATTTGACACAGCATTTGTCTGTAACACAGTTGACAAAATAATGAATTAAATGTTAATTTTAACATATTTAAAAAGTTATTAGAGCTTAAGCTGGCCAAATAATTCATTTAGCACATTAAGGGGACATATCATTCAACCACCTGGTTTATTTATCAAAAAAGAATACTCAGTAATATCTGTTGTTTCTCTTTTTCTGACCGTTTGGTTTGTTTGTTTGCTTGTTTATTTGTTTTACAAATGTGACAGTCACAGGTCATAGGTTCCCTACAACCACCAGAGGTCACAATAGCTGGTTTACATACATACTTGCATCACATTAACACATGCATTCAATCACTGACCACTTTATTAGAAACAGCAGTACACCTGCATTACTCCAATCAGTCAATCATGTTGCACCAGTGTGAAGATTTGTTACTTGTTAACAAGTTACTGTATTATGGTAAGCATTGCTCACCCAGTTTAGAAAACCTCAGGAGTTCTTCTTTATCTCTGCAATTTCTCTCTCTCTTTAGTCACAGTGTTGTATCTGGTCTGTAACTGGTCTCGCTCTGTAGTCACGGGTTTTTGTATTTAGTCTGTAACTGATCTTTATCTTTAGTCAGGGTGTTGTAACTGGTCTGTAACTGGTCTTTTTCTCTATTCAGGTTGTTGTATTTGATCCAGAGCACTGTGACGGCTGTCAGCAGGAGAACACACAGCAGCAGCACACACACTGCAGTCAGTCTGTAAAACCTGCCCCTTGTATTCTCTCCTCCTAATGGGGAATGGTCACAGAGATGTGTGTGTGTTTTCGTATCATTTACACATTTAAATTACAAAAAAAATAACAGATTTAAAACAAAAAACACACACACATACACAAACTTCCACATATGATGGGTTATTTTATGTCACACTCTTTATTATCTAAAACCAGTTTGAAGCACATATTCATGATATTTTTCTCTCAGTTGTATCTAGAACAATATATCCTGTTATTCTTTTTCTACCACCACTGATCAGGAGTTATGCTGCCTTAAATTCATGCTGAACATTAGATTAGAAAAAAATAACTCCTGTGCCTGGACACTCTGACCCCTCACATACTGGACCAAGTGGACAACTTGAGGGCCAAGTTGTGTACATATGATCATAATTTTGAATAAACTTTGAAAGGTTTTGCCATCTGAAAATCTAATCTCTCTGTCTCTTTTAGAAACTTTCCCAGGCCTGAAAGGGATCATGTAAAGGGTGTTCTATAGCTTATCTTTTAGAACAAAAATAGAAGGGGTGTTGGGGTTTTGGTCAATTACTGCTTGTGAATGAAGGGTCATATTTGAATGAAAGCATTCCTATTAATACAGACTGTGCCTTGCAGCAAAGAGAGCCTGAGCTCAGCACCAGAATGTTTAAAAGGACTTTTGTTCACTGAGTCACTTTCGTTGACAATGCTGCACACGGGCAGCATTCAGTGGATCCCAGCTTCAAAGTGGAACATCTCTCCCAGGTCATTGGTGCCTCCATGGCATCCAGCTCCAGCACTCATGCTCACTCTGTCTTACCAATACCAACACCTGACACCAACACTGATGCCCATGCTAAGGGTTTTTTAACATTGATTTTTATTTGTATTTTGCTAGTCACAGGGGGAGACAGAAGAAATCTCAATTTCCTGACTCTGCTCACTGGCAAGACACTGAAGTGAGCTTCCACAGGAAGCGAGGCCACTAACTCCTACACTCAGCTTGCTGAGCTGTTTTGCAGTGTGCCAACTACAGAACTATTGTTAAACACCCTGACACTATTTTGGTACTCTGAGTTAGGAGTAGGGGCCGTTTTATCCCAGCATTTTGGGGAAAGTCCAATCTATGCTGTTTCCTCTGCCCTATCACCCTTGCTCTAAACATTTTAAGGGTGATGCCCTTTCACGCATGCACTCTTAAGAAACCCACAAGAACAGAGAGTAACTTTTGTTCCCCTATCCTGTGTTGTGGGAGCCATCCAATGAACCTCATTTTTTAATGGATAGAATACATTTTAATGTAATATATTTATGCTAGTAAATGAAATTATGTAGATCATTGCATGCACACATATTTCTAAATTTGACTGTGTTTTACCTGAGTTCTCTGACTGCTTCAAGCTTCCGGTGAACTGGGTTTGCAAATTGTCCTCATTCACATGAACATCTTCATATGAATGTTCACTGTCACTTGACTCAGCTTTTTTGTCTTCTGCAACTTCTGCATTTGCATAAATCTCCTCATTCATCTCCATTCTTCTCTTTACAGTAATCCCGATCGTTCACTGCTGTAGTTAACAGTCCTTATAAACACACTTGTTCCACTATATAATTTTCTAAGACTACATTTCGAGCGGCTACTTGAAAGAACGCTGCCTAATGGAATGTATATGTTGCTGGTATGTTCAAACCCTATTTCCTGTTGTATTTTTTTACACTTGCAACATGGCGCAACTGCAATTGCATTGTGGGAAACTGAGACTCCATGAAGATGCTAAAAATAAGGAAGGCTTTAATGCAGAAGTGACATATGTCCTTACATAGTTATAAAAGTCATGAGAGTTATATTCTAGTCTTCATCTGCATTAGGCCTTGCATCATTCTCATTATTTGCTCTGTAGTCATTCATGGCTTGTTTTGCGCAGGTCTCCCATTATGTCAGAACTAACAAATATATGTTCAAAACCAAACAATCTGGTATTTTTTATCCTAAAAAATAAATAATTCATAATAAAACTAAATAAATATCAATAATAATTATAAATAATAAATCATTTTTATGTGATGTCCGGTTTAGCCTTACTTAGCTGTTTGTTTTTCAAAGGGGAGAAAAGGGTTGTGCAGTGTGTAGCATTGTATCCTCATATCTACTGGGTCTCCATTTTGATTTCTGAGTTTAGGTTACCACCTCTCTGATGTTCCTGCACATACTCACTTAGGTTTACACCAAGCTGTGTGTGTATGTGTGCGTGTTTGTGTCTGACGTATAGAGGAAGTAACAGTAAAAGCCATGTTATTCAAGGCAATGTCATTCAAGTTGGCCTGCACTGTGTGTCTGTATTTGCTGGAGTGTTGAGCTACAACTGTCATTATTTTAATGGAGTCAAAGAAAATAAAAACCCAGAATAAAGTAAGGAATAAAACACTTGATACTATGCCATTACAGTTGTGTACAAAGTGACATGTTTTAGTGGTTGGTTTGATGGTTGATTTATTTACTGATTAGTTTGATGCACTGAGGCACCTGTGATTTTTTTTGTTGTGTGTGTGACAGGTTCGGGTAGGGAGAGGAAGCTGGATGCAGGCTTGGAACAATTCAAAAGATGCTTTCAGTTCTCACTTTTTTATTTAATACACATATGTGTGATCGAACACAAATGGCTCTGTGCTAATTGGCTCTCCCACCCAAGGTGCTCATCCCTTTTTGTCCTCACCATAACTGTTGATAGTGTCATTATAGCATAATAATTATGTTTGTTACATAATAATTGTGGCGGCAGATGCTTTTCAGCTGCAGCTCCTCGCAGAAGTCCCACCAGGGTGCTGAAGAGGTGAAGCAGTGAGCCACCAAAGAAAACTCCCCCCACTCTGGCCCACCTAGAGAAGCTTCCAGGGTCCAGCCTTGTCTCAGCTCCAGCACTACTGAGGGTCTCGCACACCACCAGCACCTCCACAGCTTCACACTAGCACTTTTACACCACATCTGCTCCATTCACTGAAGTTACATAGTCTATATTTTCACCATTTTCTTGCACTAATTGTTAAATTAATCTTTACTGTTTTCGCTATTTTTTGTCTTTATCCTTATCTTTCTTTAGCTGCTATCCCTTTGTCATTGTAACAAATAAAGGATTATCTTATCACATCTTATTTTATCTTATCTTTTTTTCCCATTTATAGTTACACTTACATGTTGTGGAATATCCAAAATAAGTTACTTCTTGTTCCTTTAATCAAGCACATTATGTAGAAGTATATAGAGTTGTTATAAATAGTTGTTTTCTCACAAGCTTCTCTTCGTTTTGCATCAGCTTGGCTGCACCATTTCCAGGAATAGTGGTCACCTACGGGATGAACATTTTTTGTCACCCTACTTAGAAGCCATATAAGAATTTTGATGCATAGGCACTAACATTAATGCTGATGGCAAATGTATCAGTCACTGTCTTCAACTACACCAGGTATATTGTCAGTATTTTTGGTCTGTGGTTCTAGGTTTTGACCTCTAGAGGTCCTCATTGAGCTCCTCTGTTCAGATTTCTCCTTTGTAATTAGTGTCATTGTGTTCACATTCAGTCTCATTCAGTTATGTGTATTTAAGTGTCTTTGTCTCTCAATTTCTTTGCTTGGTGTGTAGTTGTTCTGAATCCAGCCTTCAGAGTAAGTCTCTAGCTCTCTGACTGTTTTGGTCTCTAGACTCTGGATTTGCCTCTTCTCTGTATTAATTTGGGTTTTTTTTTTCTCCTGTGGGGTTTTGCTTAAGTTTTCTTGTTCTCTTGGAGTTTCCTGAAGACTGCCCTTTTGGATTATTCTGTTCCCTTGATGTTTTTTGTTCTCCTTATGAATTTTTGATGTCTGAAGTTTTATTAAAATATACTGCATCTTAAACTCTCACAAGTGTGTGTCTCACTATTGGGTTCACCATCCCCCTGTGGCTCAGTGATTGAAATCAGCCTCTCACACCGGAGATCCGAGTTTGAGCCCTGGCTCTGACAGCAAATGCTGTATGCACTGATACACCTAGAAGAAGTCAGTCAAGATTCAGTGAAGGAGCTTCAAAACTCCTGCAGAAATAATACATGCATCTGACTGCTTGCACAAGTCTGACCTGTCTGTCTGTAGGATCCTTAACAAATGACGATCTTAATGAATCTAAATTGTTCTAGTATAATGCTTTACAACACTGATTCATAGATAAATGGCAGCTAAAGGAACCAAGCAAGGAATTAATTGTGGGACACTAACACTTTATTCTTTTTATGTTCAGGTGGCTCTCTCCCTGAAACAAACCTGAATGGGAAAATAGGCTCCAAAAGAAAAGCAGGAAGCACCCTGAAGGTTACAGACTTAAAAATAATGATGAGGGTGTTTCAGACAAAACACACAGATCTACACATATACACTGTAAATTTAATTAAATGCTTTTCAAATACATACAGCATTTCAGTTAAAGATTGTATTCTCACAGATACAAATAAATTTAGAATCATAGGAATAATCAGCCCAGTTCCAGAGAGGATCAGACATGTCACCTGTTAGAACACAGTCTTCATTTCCTGCTTTACTATTAGCCCACGTCCCCAATACCTGATGGAGAGAATCAGGAGGTCTGGTGTGTTTCTCAATGAGACAGTAACTCATTAACATTAGAACATTTCATTTCAGTGAAACTTCTTCTTCTTCTTTCGGCTTCTCCCTTCAGGGGTCGCCACAGCGAATCATCTCTCTCCACCTATCCCTATCTTCTGCATCCTCAACCCTTGCACCCACTAGCTTCATATCCTCATTAATTCCATCCATATACCTCCTCTTTGGCCTTCCTCTTTGCCTCCTGCCTGGCAGATTCATGTCCAACATTCTCCTACCAATATACTCATTCTCCCTCCTCTGAACATGTCCAAACCATCTTAATCTGGCCTCCCTAACTTTGTCCCCCAAACGTCCAACATGAGCTGTCCCTCTGATGTACTCGTTCCTAATCCTGTCCAACCTTGTCACTCCCAAAGAGAACCTCAACATCTTCAGCTCTGCTACCTCTAGCTCTGACTACTGTCTCTTCCTCAGTGACACTGTCTCTAAACCATACAGCATGGCCGGTCTCACCACTGTCCTGTACACCTTCCCCTTGATTCTCGCTGATATTTTCTGATCACACAGAACTCCCGACACCTTTCTCCACCCATTCCAACCTGCCTGCACTCGCTTCTTTACCTCTTTCCCACACTCTCCATTACTCTGGACTGTTGTACTTGGACCCCAAGTACTTAAACTCCTGTACCTTCTTCACCTTTTCACCCTGTAACCTTACTGTTCCACTTCCCTCCCTTTCATTCACACACATGTACTCAGTCTTACTACGACTGACTTTCATTCCTCTTCTCTCCAGCGCAAACCTCCACCTCTCCAGGTTTTCCTCCACCTGCGCCCTGCTCTCACTACAGATCACAATGTCATCTGCAAACATCATTGTCCAAGGAGACTCCTGTCTGACCTCCTCTGACAACTGGTCCATCACTATAGCAAACAGGAAGGGGCTCAGAGCCGATCCCTGATGCAGTCCCACCTCCACATTGAACTCCTCTGTCTGACCTACAGCACACCTCACCACTGTCCTGCTCCTCTCATACATGTCCTGCACCACTCTGACATACTTCTCTGCTACTCCTGACTTCCTCATACAGTACCACAGCTCTTCTCTTGGCACCCTGTCATACACTTTCTCCAAGTCTACAAACACACAGTGCAACTCACTCTGACCATCCCTATACTTCTCCATCAAAATTCTCAGAGCAAAAATTGCATCTGTTGTGCTCTTTCTGGACATGAAGCCATACTGCTGCTCACAAATTTCCACTACCTTCCTTAACCTAGCTTCCACTACTCTTTCCCATACCTTCATTGTATGGCTCATCAACTTTATCCCCCTATAGTTGCTGCAACTCTGCACGTCACCCTTATTCTTAAAGATCGGCACTAACACACTTCCTCTCCATTCCTCAGGCATCCTCTCACTCTCTAAAACCCTGTTGAACAAATTAGCTAAAAATTCCACTGCTGCCTCTCCCAAACACTTCCAGACCTCCACCGGGATGTCGTCAGGACCAACTGCCTTCCCACTTTTCATCCTCTTCAAAGCCTTCCTGACTTCATCCTTTCTAATCTTATCTACTTTCTGTTCCACAGAGTTCACCCCTTTTACTCTTTTTTCCCTCTCATTTTCCTCATTCATCAGCTCCTCAAAGTATTCCTTCCATCTCCTCTGTACACTCTCCTCACTTGTGAGCACCCTTCCATCTCTATCCTTAATAACTCTAACTTGCTGCACATCCTTCCCATCTCGATCCCTCTGCCTAGCTAACCTGTACAAGTCCTTCTCTCCTTCTCTAGTGTCTAACCTAGTGTACAACTCTTCATATGCCTTCTGCTTGGCTTTAGACACCTCCCTCTTCACTCTGCGCTGTAACTCCTTGTATTCCTGTCTATTCTCTTCAGTCCTGTCCATGTCCCACTTCTTCTTGGCTAACCTCTTCCTCTGGATACTATCCTGAACTTCCTCATTCCACCACCAAGTCTCCTTATCTTCTTTCCTCCTTCCAGATGACACACCCAGCACCTTTCTCCCTGTCTCCCTGATCACTTCTGCTGTAGTTTCCCAGTCATCTGGCAGCACTACCTGACCACCCAGAGCCTGCCTCAACTTCTGTCTAAATTCCTCACAACATTCCTCCTTTTTCAGCTTCCACCACTTGGTTTTCTTCTCTATCTCTGACCTCTTCTTCTTACAGACCATCAAAGTCATCCTACACACCACCATCCTATGCTGTCTGGCTACACTCTCTCCCACTACCACTTTACAGTCACTAATCTCTTTCAGATTGCCTCTTCTACATAGGATGTAGTCTACCTGTGTTCTCCTACCTCCACTCTTGTAAGTCACTCTATGCTCCTCCCTTTCCTGAAAATAAGTGTTAACCACACCCATGTCCATCCTCTTAGCAAAGTCCACTACCATCTGTCCTTCAAGGTTCCTTTCCTTAACTCCAAACTTGCCCATCACCTCCTCATCACCTGTGTTCCCCTCACCAACATGTCCATTAAAATCCGCTCCTATCACCACTCTCACCCGTGGGAATATTCTCCATCACCTCATCTAATTCACTCAAGAATCTCTCTTTCTCCTCCAACTCACAACCTACCTGTGGGGCATAACCACTAACAACATTCAACATCACCCCTTCAATCTC
Organism: Hemibagrus guttatus; assembly: GCA_033459395.1. NCBI lineage: Eukaryota > Metazoa > Chordata > Actinopteri > Siluriformes > Bagridae > Hemibagrus > Hemibagrus guttatus. Next base: position 13,002,111 of record JAUCMX010000029.1, on the reverse strand, counting down.
TAACTTCAGACTCATCACCCTGTCTGACACTCTCTTCACCTCCAGAACATTCCTCACAAACTCCTCCTTCAGGACCACACCTACCCCATTTCTCTTACTATCCACACCATAATAAAACAGCTTGAATCCTGCTCCTATACTACGAGCCTTGGTACCCTTCCACCTGGTCTCCTGTACACACAGTATATCCACCTTCCTTCTCTCCATCACATCAGCCAGCTCTCTACCTTTCCCTGTCATAGTACCAACATTCAGAGTTCCTATTCTCAGTCCTACACTCTTACCTTTCCTCTTCTCTCTCTGTCTGCGCACTCTCCTCCCTCCTCTACTTCTTCGTCCAACAGTAGCCCAATTTCCACCGGCGCCCTGTGGGTCAATGGCGCCGATGGCGGTCGTTGTTAACCCGGGCCTCGACCGATCCGGTATGAAATTCGTACTGACGATTCGCATGGTTAAATTTGGCAATGTTTTACGCCGGATGCCCTTCCTCACGCAACCCTCTCTATTTATCCGGGCTTGGGACCGGCACAGAAGTCACTGGACTGTGACCCCCATGGCTAGATTATTTCATTTCAGTGAAACTGTTCTTACCTAATGGTCAGTGATATATCATCCAACAACTTCCACACTCCCTCTGTGTCTCTGTCATTCAGACCAATCCAAGCTCCTGGCAGGGTTGTAGTAAAGTATGAGAATTAATAGGACTCTCTCCCTTTTTAAAATTATTTTAAAATATATATTCTTATTTAAAAAATTCTATTACAAAAATAGTGTTATTCTGGTTAGAAAATATAACTTTTTTTTTTTTTTATAAATCCTTGTTTATTAAAATCTGTTGTCGCCCTTTTTCAGACTATTTTGTCTTTTGGTTTGTTTGTTTAACAGATGTGAGTCACAGGTTCCCTCAAACCACCAGAGATCACAATCCCCTGATGTCTAGCTGATTTCCATACACACTTGCTTCATATTAAAACACGTATACAATCACTGGTCAATTTATTAGTAACATTAGTAAGTACACCTTTAATTATCCAAATCAGTCGATCATGTTGCACAAGTGTAAAAATTTAGTTACACTAACTATTAGTTAGTGGTTAACATGTTTTGATTAACATCCCTGCACTTTTTATTCGACTTCCAGATTTTTTATATATTAATTTTCACTTAATACTCCAGTGTTTTATAAAACTTGATGGTGAAATTAGACTAAATTACCAACCATCTTTTAAAAAAAGAGACCTTAGGACCTGTCTGTTTGAAATAACAGAGTGTATAAAAGTGCTTTGACATTGGAATAGGAAAAAAATAAGAGCTTGTTTAATTATTTCAGGAAGAGGTAGGTTTTCACCTGTCATTTGAAAACAGTTGACTGAGTCAGTAACTCTTCTGTTTGGACATCTAGGGGAAGTTCCTTCCACCACCTCCGTGCCAGAACAGATAATAGTCTCAATGCATACCTACCTCTTACCCTGAGAGATGGTGGGACCAGTCGAGCAGTGCTAGAAGATCTGCAGTGCAAGGAGTGATAAGAGCTTTGAGGTAAGAGGGTGCTGGTTAATTTTTGACATTGTAGACAAGCATCAGTGTTTTGAATCTGATGCGTGCAACTGCTGGAAGCCAGTGAAGGGACTGCAGCAATGGGGTGGTGTGGAAGAACTTAGTAAGGTTGAAAACAAGTCATACAGCTGCTTTTTGGATCAATGGCAGAAGTCAAATTGTGCATAGAAATATCATAGCATTTACAAATTCACAACAGTATAGTGATTACACTAAATTGCACTAAAGATGAACAGAACAAAAATGTATAATAATAACATGAATAATAATAATTATGATGATGATGATGATGATGATGATGATGCAGTATGATAACAGGTTTCTTCTGTTGTTGAGATTTTCCACATTGTCCTCATTTCTATAAATGCCTTCATCTGAGTGAGATGTGTTTTGTGCAGTAACTCCTGTATCTGTTTATATGCCACGACTCATCTCCACAAAGCAATTATCCTAGAAGGAGCTATAGCGATGGATGATCTCAAATCTTCCACATGCTATGTGCTTACTTTTTGGACTGTTAAATGCACTAAATTTAGATCCCGTGACAACTAAAGAACATCTTTAATTTAATTATTTTTTAAATAATATTTGGACATGAATCCTTGAAACCAAAACTACAATCACTTAAAAACTTTCTGCTGATGTATAAATCAATGCTGTGTGAAATTGTGTTAAGCTTTTGATTGCACAAATGTTAAGATTCTTGGGTGCTAGTTTTAATTGGTAACCTATCAACCTTTTTAAAATTTGCTATATTATTGTAAAATAAAGATTGTTTTTAGTTGCACTGCATATTTGAGTTTATATATTGTAGTGTCTGAAGACAATGGAAGATAAATAAAGTTTTGAATGATTTTAGTTGTTGCTTGCTTAATTTTTGTAAAGTTCACCTTACTTGTAAATGTAATTTATTTATCTGTTTGCAAGTAATGCGAAATAATGATTTTGACTCATCAGTACTTAATTATACTTGACGAAACAAATTTTCTTTACAAATTTAAGATTTGCCAATTACAAATTAATATGCTACTTGGACATTTTCCTCAATTTTTCTAACTAAAGTCTATGTATTACATTTTACAGTGTATATATAAATGATTATTACATTATCCAGTACAGAAATGCAAGCATAAGTGACTAAAATTCCTTTTTTAATCTTTGTTTTTGTTTTGTTTTTGGCATTACATACAATAAAAGCATTTTTAATTATTCTTTGTTTAAGTATTCCTTTTTAAGCATCTTTTAAGCATTGTATAAGAAAAACACCTGAACTAAACTACTCCAAAAATTCAGCTTGATCTGTGAAAACTGTATCATTTTACTGTTCTGTTTCACTGTTTACTAAACTTAATTCATAAAAATAACTTCTCACAGATCCATATTTTTTTATTGTTGCATTAAGTCATTCCAGCCCTTCT
>JAUCMX010000029.1:12863904-12998636 GCA_033459395.1 Hemibagrus guttatus | reverse complement strand
TTCCTGCAAAGCCATCAAATGTTCAATGATGGCAAACCAAGTGTGGTAACAGCAGTTAGCCACTGCAATAGTCTCCAAGTTGTACTATTCACAGCAGCCCCATATATCTCCAGGCAGTGCATGTGGGGACATCCTCAACAGTAGTGAGCACCACCAAATGATGAGACAACCAGAAGCAGGGCACCAGGATGGATCAGGCAGGTCTGGACAGACAAAGTGGTCAGGAACACCAGGAGCTCAAGAGTAGCAGGTGTAGCTTGAGACAAAGAGAGAGAGAGAGAGAGAGAGAGAGAGAGAGAGAGACAGAGAGAGTGAGAGAGAGAGAGATAATTGTAGCTATGCGTGTGATTATGTAATGGTTAAGGACAAAGGGTTCCATAACTCTCTCTCTCTCCCTGTGGCGACCCTGAACAGGGAGCACCCGAAAGCAAATTCTTCTACATATGTAATTTACATGTGCTTTTTGATGCTTTATAAACAGAAAGGGATTAAAATGACTAGGGGTTCTAAGTAGTTGTTAATAAGTGGCATGTAAATTTAGCATGATTTGGGATCAAGTTAAAAAATCATGTCACAATTTAATATAGGTACACACACACACACACACACACACACACACACACACACGGGTCCAGTTTACATTGCAATTGTGGAGGGCTTTCTGCAACCTCATGAACATTAACCTCATTCTCACCTCAGGATACCATCCCCAGTTAAAAGGTCAGGCAGAGCAGATAAACCAAGAAATCAATCAGCTCTCACGTTCCTATTGTAGCCCTATTGTATTGTGAACAAAATTGGTGGAGCAAGTTCTTTCCATGGACCAAGATTGCTCAGAACTCTCTGACACATTCCTCCATGGGTCTGATCCATTTCCAATGCATACTCAGCTTCAAACCCACTTTGTTTCCATGGTCGGGGGAACCATCCATTGTAGAAATGTATAGGAAGGCACTAACATGCAGCTACAGGACATGCAGGATGACCGATGACAACATAACCCAATCCTCATCCCAACTATCAACCCGGTCAACTAGTATGGTTTTATATATATATATATATATATATATATATATATATATATATATATATATATATATATATATATATATATATATATATATATATAATGTGCTATTACAAATAGCACATATATATATATAATATATATAATATATATAATATATATATATATTATGTATATAATATATATTATATACAAATGTGCTATTGGCATGAAATTATGTCCAGAAATTAAGTTATGTGTAATTATGTGAAATGACACAGTGACAAAAGTATTTAACACATGAAGAAAAGGAGGTTCAAAAAGGCAAGGCAAGCTAAGACACCAGCTGAAATCAATCAGTTATTAGAAAGCAATCCTGTCCCTTGTCAGTGCAATTTAATATCAGCTGGTTCAGTCCAACTGATGGCCTATAAAAAGGTGTCTCATTACCAAGGTGTCACAAAAAAGCATCTCATGATAGGTAAAAACAAAGGGCTCTCTTCGCAACCGTATTGTTGCAAAACATACTAATGACACTGGTTACAGAAGGATTGCAAAATGCCAAACATTATACTTCAATGTCATGTTAACTTTTTAGATGTTTCAACTTAAATGTGCAATGCAACTAAAAACAATCTTTCTTTTACAATATAATTGTCAGGAACAGCTGAACAGTTCCCTGCCAGGCCCGGAGAGGGCGCTGCCAAGTGAATTTTGGAAGCCTGCTTGTGTGTATTTTGTGCCATGCCCTTTCTATTGTTCTCTCTCCTGTTGTGTCACTTGTTCCCTAATAACCTTGATGTTTTGCCATATAAATAGGGATACCTGTGTTCCTGTCTTTGTTGGTCATTGTTTATCTGTTTCGTGGTTTTGTTATGTTTTGGTTAGGTGGTTTTACCATAGCTTATGTTGAGTTTCAGTTTTGTTTTGTTCCTTTGCCAAGTTATGTCTAGCATTCTGTTAGTTGCCCTCTGTCCTGTGTTTATGTTAATAAAGCAGTGCTTCTTAAAATCTAGCATTTGGGTCTAACTCCACGGTGTGTGGATGCACGCACTCCCACGGAAGCCTGGGTTCGAGCCCTGCACAGGGCTGGGGTGCCCAGATGTTGCAATAGTAGTGCATTGTCAACATGGAACAAACTGAGGAAATCTCAGGGTAAACAGGGGATACAGAGAATGCATGGATTCCAGCAAATATTAAACTGCTAATTTTGATTGTAGTTGCTGTTTTTTTTTTTCTTCATTTGGGCAAAAAAACCTTAATACCAGTAAGCAATCCACAGACAGAAAATGCAGGCAACAAGTAATATTGTAGCCATTATCTGATTCTGTAACTTCCTCTGGAATTTTCTCTGGAAGTTAGACACACACATACACACACCCACACTTACGTACAATAACTTGAGAACAAATCATAGACCTAGACAGAAGTCAGGACTGATACAGTTTTAAATATAGGCTGATTTGTAAAAGGTGTTTAGTACAAGATGGCAATTACTGAGGAGCACAGAATGGAGATGAGTCATGGCATATACAAATATGCAGGAGATACTCCACATAACACACCTGATTCAGGTGCAGACATTTTCGAAATGAAGACGAAGGGGAGACTCTCAGGAACAGAGGAAACTGAGAACCTGCGGAATCAGGTACAACAAATACACACACACGCACTCTTCCTAGTGTCATCATGTATCATTTCATACTACTCACTTCACTCCAAAATACTTTGATGGGTGCCTTTTTTTTTTTTTTTCATTATCATACATTTTTTTATAACAGCACAAATAATCACCACTGGGGTAATGACAATATCTCTGCTTTGCACTGGGCAACATCTCACCCACTTACCATCTTACCATTTTCATTGGTAAATAATGTATATTAGTAGAAATGTAAAAAAGAAATGTTTTTTGAGTGAAACATTGACATGCAAAATGTACTTATAGATGTAGGTTTTATGTAGCTCACAGCAGTGTTAATTTTGACATCCATTTTTGATTTAGTCTTAGTCTTTAACTTCAGACAAAAATGGTTATTAGTCTTATTCACATTTTAGTGATTTTAGACTTTCATAGTTTTAGTCTAGTTTTAGTCGACGAAAAGTGGGTGATACTACCAATAACTGGGCTGATTATCCCTGTGTTACGGGCGGCAGGTCCCAGGTTGGACCACTAGGGCGGGTTGCTAACGGGGATTGGTTTTGTTTATGTTTTGTATGCCATGTGTTTGTGTTAGCCCCGCCTTGTTCCTAATGTGTCTCAATGTTCACCTGTTCCTAATGTGTCCCGTAATTATGTTGAATATATATAGTGGCCTTTTGCCAGGGTTCGGGGCTAGTCCTCGTCTTTATGTAGCGTCTTCGTGTGGTGTCGTTCTTGTGCTCATGTTTGTTTGTTTTAAGTTAAAATAAATCCCTGTCTTCGTCCATCCTCGCCTTGGGTCTGTTTTCCTTGTGTTTTGGATTCCGGAAACGTGACACCCTGTAATCATACATTTATTTGGATCTGTGAGAAGACAATCTTTATCTGAATTTCTGTATGTGAATGAAAAGCAGTAAATTCCATGAATGTAAATGTGGTTTAATCTGATCAATCTTTTTGTTGTTCTGTGATGACAAAATGACTCAGCGTTTACTCAGCGTTACATTTGCCCTTCTTCTGGCTTTCGTCTCTGTCCTTTCTTTTTGTTATCATTTTTAGAAATTATACAAGATCACGGGGAAAGAAACACCCGAACAGAAAAAGAATAAAATGTCGGTGTCCCACAATTCATTTGTCTTTGCTTTTATTTCATTTGTCTCTGCTTGCTTTTCATCTATGAAACACTATTGTAAAGCATTATACGACAAAAATATACTGAACTATTTATGGATACATTAAGGTTCATTTGTTTTATTCCTTACTTAAACAGTAATCTATGAGATCAATATTTCAGATCAGTATCAATATCTGCTGCTAACATCTTGGTGCCAGATACCACAGCACACCTTCAGGGATCTACTGGAGTCCATGCCTTAACAGGTCAGTGCTGTTTTGGTAGCAAAAGGGGGACCAACACAATATTAAGCAGATGGTCAAAATATTATGCCTGATTGGTGTATATAACTACAAATATTGGGATGAAAACTGTCTGACACATTATTAAAACCTGAACCATCATCTTAGAGAATGAATTGTGGTCAGAAAAACAATCTTGAATGAGGTGACGTGATCAGAGATCATTTAAATGTTTTCAGAAATCAAATGTTAAAAAACAAACAAACAGTAGAGCTCATGACTATGTATAATTGTGAAAGGAAGATCATTTCCACATATGCAAAGAGAACTTAAGGGTTTGGCTAAGTAATCAGCTGTATAGCCTTAGGAAAAAGGCTTCAGTATGCTAGGGAAAATAATCATTGGACTTTGGAGCAATGAGGCAGTATTATTCAATTCAATTCAATTCAATTTTATTTGTATAGCGCTTTTAACAAAGAGCATTGTCTCAAAGCAGCTTTACAGAACATAAGAAACAATAAACATACAAACAAACAGTCCTAGATGTTAGACAAATTTTCCCTAGTGAGCGAGCCTGAGGTGACTCAGGCGACTGTGGCAAGGAAAAACTCCCTCAGATGGTATTAGGAAGAAACCTTGAGAGGAACCAGACTCAAAAGGGAACCCATCCTCATCTGGGTGACACACGGAGAGTGTGATATGAACAATGTCCTTTCTGCATTAGTTGTGTGATGCAGATACAGCATGTGTTATGTGTAAAATGTCCACATAGTGTTGGCAGTGCTGCTTTGATTACTCCAGTCCTCAGAAAGCAGAACCTGGCTGGAGCTGGTCCATCTCTGGATGCCACCGGAGCTGGCACAATCTCTGTGTGACTCGGGGGTGGGTAGAAGAAGGGAAACAAATGGAAAGGGATTAGCATAGCTGCTATTTATAATATTAGGAGGCACTAGATGATAATGTGCATTTAATCGGATATATTGGAGTACAAGGTTATGGGATTTATTAGGTGTATGCCTGGCTAAAGAGATATAGTCTACATTTAGTCTACATTTGAACTGGGAGACTGTATCTGAGCCCCGAACACTGTCAGGAAGACTGTTCCAAAGTTTAGGAGCTAAATATGAAAAAGCTCTAGACTTTGATATTCTGGGAACTGCCAGAAGTCCGGAGTTTCAAGATCTTAAGGAGCGTGGTGGATTGTAATGTGTTAGAAGACAGGCTAGATACGTGGGAGCTAAACCATTTAGGGTCTTGTATGTAAGTAGAGCTAGTTTATAATCAATTCTAAATTTAACAGGTAGCCAGTGCAGGGATGATAATATTGGTGTTATATGGTCATACTTTCTTGACCTGGTAAGGACTCTAGCAGCTGCATTCTGGACTAACTGTAGCTTGTTTATTGAAGATGCAGGACAACCACCAAATAACGCATTACAATAGTCCAGTCTGGAGGTCATGAATGCGTGAACTAGCTTTTCTGCATCAGATACAGGTAAAATGTTCCTAAGCTTGGCGATATTTCTGAGGTGGAAGAAGGCTATTTTTGTAATATCGGAAATATGTTTTTCAAAGGACAAACTGCTGTCTAATATTACGCCCAGGTCTTTCTCTGTAGAGCTAGTAGTAATAGAATATCCTTCTAAGTACAGGTTGAATTTTGAGAGCATCTGTGTACTGGTTTTTGGACCAATCAGTAATATCTCCGTCTTATCAGGATTTAGTAATAGAAAATTATCAGTCATCCAGTCTTTAATATCTTTAACGCACTCTGTTAATCTAGACAGTTTAGATATTTCATCTGGTTTTGATGAGATATATAACTGTGTATCGTCAGCGTAACAATGGAAACTAATCCCATGCCTTCTCATAATGTTGCCTAAGGGAAGCATGTATATTGAGAAAAGCAGAGGTCCTAAAACTGATCCTTGTGGGACCCCATATTCCACTGGCATTACACTGGACATTTCTCCATTTAAATCTACAAAATGGTATCGATCAGACAGGTAGGATCTGAACCATTTTAATGCCTGTCCCTGAATACCTATGTGATTTTGTAAGCGGTCTACGAGAATGTTATGATCTAAAGTGTCGAATGCAGCACTAAGATCAAGTAAGACTAATATTGAGATGCAGCCTTTGTCTGAAGCTAAAAACAAGTCATTTGTGATCTTAACTAGTGCAGTTTCTGTGCTATGATGGGGCCTGAAACATGACTGAAATTCTTCAAGGATATTGTTTTCCTGTAAGAAGGAGCATAATTGAGTAGACACAAACTTTTCTAATATTTTAGATATAAAGGGAAGGTTTGAAATCGGTCTGTAATTTAATAAGTCATTAGGGTCTAGTTTAGGTTTCTTAAGAAGAGGCTTAATAACTGCTAGCTTGAAAGGTTTAGGGACGTGACCTAAACATAACGAGGAATTAATAATATTGAGGAGAGGCTCTCCAGCTGTGTGTATCACTTCTTTCAGTAATCTAGTTGGAATTGGATCTAACAAACATGTTGTTGAATTAGCCGTGGTGATAAATTTATACAGCTCTTCCTTCCCTATACCTGTAAAGCATTGTAGCTTTGAGTTGGACTAGCTCACCGGATGCTGTCAAAGGTTGAACATCAATTATTTTATTCCTGATACTATCGATTTTGTCGGTGAAAAAGTTCATAAAGTCCTCACTATTAAGCTGTGATGGAGTATTCTCTTCAGATATTTGATGTTTTGTCAATCTAGCCACTGTACTAAATAAGAATCTGGGATTGTTTTGGTTTATTTCTATAAGTTTGCTCAAATGCTCAGCCCTAGCAGCTTTTAAAGCCTGTCTATAGTTAGACATACTGTCTTTATACGCAATTCTAAAGACTTCTAATTTAGTTTTTCTCCATTTTCGCTCTAGGTTACGGGTTGCTCTCTTGAGGGCGTGAGTGTGACTATTATACCATGGTGCAGATGTTTTATGTCTGACCCTTTTTAACTGGACGGGGGCAACAGTATCTAGTGTGCTGGTGAAAATAGTGCCTATGCTGTTAGTTAATTCATCTAAGTCATGTCCTGTATTTAGGGGTCTGGTGAGAAGTTGAGACAGATCTGGTAGATTACTTGTGAATCTGTCTTTAGTGATCGGGATAATAGTTCTACCGAGTCGATAATGAGGAGAGACATGTCTTATATGTTCTACAGGTAGAGTGTACACTAAGAGGTGATGGTCTGTGATATCATCACTTTGAGGTAGAACAGCTATATCAGTGACATCTGTTCCATGTGATATAACTAAATCTAGTGTATGGTTAAAACGATGAGTTGGTCTAGTAATGTTTTGTTTAACCCCAAAAGAATTTAATAAATCCATAAATGCGAGTCCTAAGGCATCATTGGAATCGTCTACATGAATGTTAAAGTCTCCTACAATCAACACTTTGTCATAATTAATCAGTAGGTCTGAGAGTAAATGTGCAAACTCTTTAAGAAAATCGGCGTAGGGCCCCGGGGGTCTATATACGGTGGCCAGCGCAAGATATAGTAGAGATTTTTTATTTATGTCTGTGAGTGTAACATTAAGGACAAGCGCTTCGAATGAGTTAAACCTGGTTCCTGTTTTCTGAGTAACGTTAAGAGAGTTGCTATAAATAGTTGCAACACCACCTCCACGACCAGTCTGACAGGGCTCAAGCCTGACGGAGTGGACTCATTCAGACTAATGAATTCATTTGGTCTAAGCCAGGTTTCAGTAAGGCAGAGTGTATCAAAACTATAATCTGAGATCATTTTATTAACAATAAGTGCTTTCTGTGCAAGAGACCTAATGTTGAGAAGCCCAAACTTTAGGAATTGTTTTTCTTTAATTATTTGGCGTTTTTCAGGTATAACTGCGATTAGATTATTTCGAGGGCTATAAATGAATTTATTCTTTGATCTCTCTATTCGGGGAACAGACACAGTCTCTATAAGATGAGCTATGTGTGCACTCGTATCAATCTGGTGAGCTAAGCAGTAGCTATCATAATTGTAATCTGGGTTATGGCTTACCAGTCAGATGGTGCGTAGTGTCCTGGAGATGTTGTCTGAGAGGACTGCTGCTCCATCTCTGCTTGGGTGCAGGCCATCAGGACGGTAGAACCTAGGACGCTCCCAGAAAAGATTCCAGTTATCAACAAAAGGTAATTTCTGATCTTGACACCATGACTGTAACCATTCATTAAAAGCAAATAGTCTACTGAACCTCTCGATTCCTCTCTGGAACGTGGGAAGTGGTCCTGACACGATGATCTTTGTCGTGGGCGATGTGGCGTACCAGCTCCACCAGGCTCCTGAAGTCCTTCTTCAGGATCTCCGTCTGCCTCAGCCTGATGTCGTTCGTGTCAGCATGGAGGACCACAGCTCCGATGTTCTTCAGGATCGCGGGTACCTGTGCAGAGACAATTATGGTTGCTACAGATAGTCAGGTTCAACAATGTTATGTGCCCAAAAAAATGTCAGCTGACTTCCTGAATATTCTAATTGACCAGGTTTTTCTATCAGTGTATTTCTCCCTTCTCTGATGGCAGGGAATTATTCTACCTGGCGGAAATTGTGAAAGAGTGGTTCAATGAGCATGAGACATGGATTGAACCGACCTTAACCCCACTGAGAATATTTGAGATGTGCTGGACTGTGTTCATCTGGAGAGGATGTGTGTTCACTGCCATCATTGTGCTGTGGATCAAATCCAACAAACCTGATACTGAAAACAGCCAGTTACAGACCAATTACAACACCCTGACTAAAGAGAGACCAGCTACAGACTAGATACAACAACCTGACTCTAGAGAGACTAGTTACAGAGGCTTTCCAAATTGGGTGAGTGATAACAATCTACAAAACGATAATAATTATGTTATCTCTCCATTTTTCTAGAGAACAGAAAACACCCATGAACTCTGCTCATTATCATATAAACTATATAATTCTTAATATTAGCTATATAATAAATGTTGTGTGGTTTATTATTTCTCTTATTTTATACCACATCAATGTGCCAATCATAATACTTTTCTTAATAATTAAAACAATTATGCGTTATGAAACATCTACAAAAGAACTCACTTCCTTAACTATTCCTGTTTTCTGTTACTTACATTATAAGTATGTAAACAGTTCCTTTTTTCTCCCTGAGCTTCTTGTTTTTCATCTCCTGCAGTTGACCATCTGATCGACTGACCACTGGACGACTGCAGTAGCTTGAGAACAAAACATTATCCTAGACAGCAGTCGGGACTAATGCAGTTTTAAATTAAAGCTGATTTGTGCAAGGTGTTCAGGACAACATCCGGATGGCTGGCGAGTGCAGAATGGAGATGAGTCGTGGCATACTTACTCAATCAGATGCAGACATTTATATGAATGAGGACAAAGTAGACACTCTCTGGAAAAGTAGCAACTGGGAACATATGAAATCAGGTACAAAGCACACACACACACACACACACACACACACACACACACACACACACACACACACACACACACACACATACACTCTGCCTCTTGTCATCATGTATCATTTCATACTACTCACGTTGACTTTAATGGCTAATTTTTGATTACACATGCTGATTGTGATCAATAATTTTTTACAACAGCAGTCCTGACAATAGTTCACAGGTGTGCATTTTGTATTTAGCATTTTTTTTAACTGCTAACGGCTTTTGTGATTTACCTAATAGCAGGAACTAACCAGTTTCACTGATGTTTCAGGAATGTAACTATAAACATATGACAGATATGACATACTAGCATTAATAAAAAATGTAAATGTTGGCAATTTGCTGTGGTGTAAGAGGAATAAAAAAACTTATTCCCTTATTGGAAAATAATCGCCACTGGGGTAGTAACAGTAGTTCCGCTTTGCATTGGGTCACATCTCACCACCATAGGATTAATTATTATGTTTTATTAGTAAGTAATGAACATTTGTAGGAATGTAAAAAAAAACAATCAGCTAAATTTTGTGTGAAACACTGTCATGCAAAATGCACTTATTGTTGTATTTTTCATGTACCTTACAGATAAACAAAGAATAAATAGCAGTCTTGTGAGTCAATAAATTGGCTACTAAGTACATATTTTTTGTATATTCAGCATTTCTGTTCAGACTTGAGAGCTAAGCACAGCAGATTTTTATGACACAATCAACACTTCCCCTGAAAGGAAGAATTCCCCTTTCCTATTTTGGGCTGTTCTTTTAATATGGTAACTGTAGACTTTTAAGACTGTGTAGTTTCTAGGAAACAGATCATAGCCCTCTTTAGTAAAGGAATCATTAACTCAAAACACAAACAAACACACTTTTCAGCTTTGGGTGCTGCTGAGCTTGGGCTCTCTTTGCTGCAAGGCACACTGTGTATTAATAGTAAGACGTTAATTACACACAGGTATGCAACTGTTCATAAAAAAAAAAAAAAACTTGCCAAAACCCAGGTCAGGCACAAAACAAGCTCTAATCTCTGGTTAGTCTACTACAAAGCTGGAGTCAGCCCTGCAGGCCTCTGGAGACAGCTTTGTACTGGAGGCAGCCCTACTGGCCTCTCCTGGGGGCTTGGGCGTTGACCAAATTGGCCTTGTAATAGGTGATAAAAGGCTGGTTGGGCTTGCCCATCATGTTGGCTCTGTTCATGGTAGCCTTTTGAGTTTTCTCCCAGATCCTGGTTGCTGCTTGCAAAAAATTCCTCCACCCACAACTGGGAGGGGCTTCCTGCTTGATTGAGACAGTCTGCCCTCCGAAGAAAATGAGAAATGTTCGAAAGACAGCATTAATTCTCTGAATTAATTCATTTTTTAGCTTTGTTTTTAGTTCTGTTCATACATGTCCCTGTGGCCATTCCCCATTAGGAAGAAAAACTACAAGAAGCAGAAGTTACAGACTGACTGCAGTGTGTTTGCTGCTGCTGTGTCTTCTCCTGCTGACTGCTGTCACAGTGCTTTGGATCAAATACAACACCCTGACTATACAGAGAGACCAGATACAGATCAGTTACAACAACCTGACTAAAGAGAAAGACCGGTTACAGAAACAAAATGATGGATTTCAGAAGATGTTGACTAATTTGGGTGAGTGCATGCTTTAAAGATGTTAACTGTTTGTAACAAGATTTTTGGACAGGAACTGGGAGAATCATGGATTATGATACAATTAATGAGTTTAAAGGTTTGTTAGTGTTTCCATCAACATGCTAGAGAACAGCCCTAAATTTTCATTCAGCTATTGACAATGGATTACACAATTTGTCTTCGCTTTTGATATTCTACACTTTCTCACTTATTTTCAGCCATCTATTTATAATTGTGAGAGAAAATTTGATCCACAGTCTGCTTCACCTGCAAGAGTTTTGCAACACACTAGCTGAATATCCCACTATTTATTAGCAAGCTCAACTATATTATCCTCGCCCTGTCCAAATTTGCTGACTTTCCAAATTGTACCAAACTTCAGCTTCTTTCAACTGTCTTAACCACACAATACATATCTCATGTTCACATGTTCGTTTGCACCACTTCCTCACCGTCTCCTCACAACATCATCACCCTGGCTTATGCCTGTTTCATATAACATGTGAATGGCTTTTCCTTCTTTTATCAGGATAATAAAAAATTGCCACTAGGCTGCTCCTCGACTGACTTTGGTTGGCATATACTGTACAGGAGGTTACTAGATTCTCCATGGCCTCTTCAATTTATTTACTTACGTAATGAATCTTACACCCTGTGGGAACCTTATGCCATAATGATCTCCTACTCTCAGGGCTTGAATGGATAGTGGATGTCAGTAGTGGATGTATATACTCTGAAAACTTACTGTCAAACCCATACATTAACAAAGTTGATCTGTTAATGATAGGTAAACATCATGCCCTTTCTTTGCTGTTTTACATAAGTAATTTACAACACCACAGGCATAACTCTGAACAGTGCTCAAGTTTGTAGTTCCATCTAAGGTTCGAATACAGATGTGCACAGCTTAAATATTTACTTGCCACACTTTACCTAACTCTAGTCCTAAATGTCTTATTCTGTTTGATCAGTTTCACTTTTCAATGAGGGGTGGAAATATTTCAACTCTCATATTTACTACATCTCTACTGAGGAAAAAAGCTGGACTGAGAGCAGACAGGACTGCAGAGAGAGAGGAGCAGACCTGGTGATCATAAACAGCAAAGAGGAACAGGTGTGAGAGAGAGTGAGGCAGAATGAAATGAGTTTCTGTATTCATATTGTGTTGTTATAGTTACAACAGTTCACAGAGAGAGAGAAATACAATTAAACTGTTTATAATTCACTTGATCACAGGAGTTTATCTCAAAACAGCTGGGCAGCAATCGGGCTTGGATTGGTCTAAGAGACAGAGACACAGAGGGGGTGTGGAAATGGGTGGATAATACACCACTGACCACTGCGTAAGAGACTTGTATTTATCAGTGTTTATTCCCAAATCTCTTTCTATTGTACAAAGAGTTTTAGAAGTACCAGGTGATTTTCTGCTGATTGAATGTTTTATACGACTTTGAATTAACTGCTAAAATAAAATCATTCACTTTTATATTCACATCACAACAATCACTATATTATTGCTATGCTGGTTAAGAATCTCTGTGAACACAAGCTAACTGCATGATTTAAATGTGTGGAAGTGAAGGAAACTGGAAACTGATCTGTTTCTAACTTTCTGCTTTTCAGGTACTGGGATGAGGGGGAACCGAATAATGATGAAGATCATGAGGACTGTGCAGAGATTATGGGTTTTCCAGAAACGAAGAGCTGGAATGACAGGAAATGCTCAGATACTGAATTATGGGTCTGTGAGAAAAGTTATTCTTAGGAATTAAGTATAATACACAGTGGACCAGTACAGTAAAACAGTAAAATGCTGTATTATTCACAAATCAAGATGTGAGGTGTTATGCTACATTTACACATAGAGTGAACAGCTGCTACGAAGCCACTGGAGATCTTTTTTTTCAATAAGATCTGACCTCCAATGAAATGAGTGACAGCAATGTAAAAAAAAAAAAAGAGAAAAATTTAACTTCATGCAAATATGGAGCAACTTGGTGCAGCGACTGCCATAGAGAGTGAAGACAGTAGAGCACGCATGATCCATGGTAAAGAGCATATACTGCTTCTTCTTTATCACATATGATATGCACATATACACTGGTGAATTTTATGTAAAGATACCAAACCTCCTTCCAGAATGTTTCATTTTAGCTTCAAGAAAGCTCTCTTTTTTCTTTGCTAGTTGCACCACCTTATAATAAACATTATGAATACAGCAACCAGTAGTAGGAACACCTACTTGTGACTTAGTAGGCTTAGTAGACATAATAAAGCAACTTCAGTAAATCGCTGCATGTTTGAGTTTACCTTTATACTTCCTTGGGGTTGGAATTTGAGTTGCAAAAATGTTTGTGTAATGCTTCGTGTATATCATCTTTTTTTTAAAACTAAGATACATTTTTTTAATTTGTACTTGGTCTTTGACAAAAATGCATTTCCTACACAAATCATGTAAATTTCTACAAATAAATGTTTCCATGGAGTGACATTGTAAGCTTGTTAGTCATGAAGAAGCAGTGATTTCCATTTTATTCATTGTCTACCGCTTATCCGATCTATTCTCGGGTCACGGGGAGCCTGTGCCTATCTCAGGCATCATGGCAGGATACACACACACGACAACTTAGAGATGCCAATCAACCTACAATGCATGTCTTTGGACCGGGGGAGGAAATCGGAGTACCCGGAGGAAACCCCCGAGGCACGGGGAGAGCATGCAAACTCCACACACGGTGGAGGTGGGAATCGAACCCCCAACCCTGGTGGTGTGAGGCAAACATGCTAACCACTAAGCCACCGTGTCCCCCGATTTCCATTTTAGTGGATAAGAAATCATTCAGTGTTTTAGAGAAGTCTAGTCTTTAATAGACTAGAGATATTTCAGCATGTTTTTGCAAATGCCTAGAGATTACTGCTGCAAGAATTCCTACAAACTACCAGATCCTTGAATGTATCCTTGATGCCCAATGAAGCCTGATGCACAGACTCCCCATGACCGGAGAATAGATCGAATATTCGGTAGACAATGAATGAAAGGTACAACATGTAAGTGTAACTGTAAACAGAGAAAATATATTTTTTTGCGTCAGTTGCTGTGTAATAAAATAAGAGAAATAAAACACTACACAACATGCTAACACTACACAACACTAATAACATAGTTATTATAAAAATATCAACAATTATTTAGTTTATATAATAATGGGGGAGATTTTGTGTGAAATCTATTGAACATCTAAACTGTAATGTTGGAGGTCAGTCTGTACACTTCACCATACTAAACTATTTTAAACCACTCGGGTATGCAGTTGTTGGACCTTCAGTGTAGTATAAATAAAAACAGCTACAAACATCATAGAGAAAGAGAATTTAATGTACAAATTTTATTCACCATGTGAAGGTCACGGTAGCACAGTATCAGATAAACCAGTAGGATCAAACAAGTGAGCCATGTGAAAGAGAAAAGTAGAATGTAAATTCATTCATTGTCTACTGCTTATCTGAACTATTCTCGGGTCACGGGGAGCCTGTGCCTATCTCAGGCGTCACTGGGCATCAAGGCAGGGTACACCTTGGACAGAGGGCCAACCCGTTGCAGGGCACACACACACACACACACACACACACACACACACACACACACACACACACACACACACATCAAACCCCCAACCCTGGAGGTGTGAGGCAAACATGCTAACCACTAAGCCACCGTGCCCCCCGGGAGAATGTAAGTAGCAAATTAAAATAATACTGGACTAGGTATCTGTGAAGCGTTTGACCAAAAAACTTTCATGGCTACAATGATTCATGCAGTAACATATATATATATATATATATATATATATATACAGTGGGGCAAAAAAGTATTTAGTCAGCCACCAATTGTGCAAGTTCTCCCACTTAAAAAGATGAGAGATGCCTGTAATTTTCATCATAAGTACACTTCAACTATGAGAGACAGAATGAGAAAAAAAAATCCAGAAAATCACATTGTCTGATTTTTAAAGAATTTATTTGCAAGTTATGGTGGAAAATAAGTATTTGGTCAATAACAAAAGTTCATCTCAATACTTTGTTATATACCCCTTGTTGGCAATGACAGAGGTCAAACGTTTTCTGTAAGTCGCCACAAGGTTTTTACACACTGTTGCTAGTAGTTTGGCCCATTCCTCCATGCAGATCTCCTCTAGAGCAGTGATGTTTTGGGGCTGTCGCCGGGCAACACAGATTTTCAACTCCCTCCAAAGATTTTCTATGGGGTTGAGATCTGGAGACTGGCTAGGCCACTCCAGGACCTTGAAATGCTTCTTACGAAGCCACTCCTTTGTTGCCCGGGCGGTGTGTTTGGGATCATTGTCATGCTGAAAGACCCAGCCACGTTTCATCTTCAATGCCCTTGCTGATGCAAGGAGGTTTTTACTCAAAATCTCACGATACATGGCCCCATTCATTCTTTCCTTTACACGGATCAGTCGTCCTGGTCCCTTTGCAGAAAAACAGCCCAAAGCATGATGTTTCCACCCCCATGCTTCACAGTAGGTATGGTGTTCTTCGGATGCAACTCAGCATTCTTTCTCCTCCAAACACGACAAGTTGAATTTTTACCAAAAAGTTCTATTTTGGTTTCATCTGACCATATGACGTTCTCCCAATCCTCTTCTGCATCATCCAAATGCTCTCTAGCGAACTTCAGATGGGCCCGGACATGTACTGGCTTAAGCAGGGGGACACGTCTGGCACTGCAGGATTTGAGTCCCTGGCGGCGTAGTGTGTTACTGATGGTAGCCTTTGTTACTTTGGTCCCAGCTCTCTGCAGGTCATTCACTAGGTCCCCCCGTGCGGTTCTGGGATTTTTGCTCACCGTTCTTGTGATCATTTTGACCCCAAGGGGTGAGATCTTGCGTAGAGCCCCAGATCGAGGGCGATTATCAGTGGTCTTGTATGTCTTCCATTTTCTAATAATTGCTCCCACAGTTGAGTTCTTCACAGCAAGCTGCTTACCTATTGCAGATTCAGTCTTCCCAGCCTGGTGCAGGTCTACAATTTTGTTTCTGGTGTCCTTTGACAGCTCTTTGGTCTTGGCCATAGTGGAGTTTGGAGTCTGACTGTTTGAGGTTGTGGACAGGTGTCTTTTATACTGATAACGAGTTCAAACAGGTGCCATTAATACAGGTAACGAGGACAGAGGAGCCTCTTAAAGAAGAAGTTACAGGTCTGTGAGAGCCAGAAATCTTGCTTTTTTGTAGGTGACCAAATACTTATTTTCCACCATAATTTGCAAATAAATTCTTTAAAAATCAGACAATGTGATTTTCTGGATTTTTTTTTCCTCATTCTGTCTCTCATAGTTGAAGTGTACCTATGATGAAAATTACAGGCCTCTCTCATCTTTTTAAGTGGGAGAACTTGCACAATTGGTGGCTGACTAAATACTTTTTTGCCCCACTGTATATATGTTATTTAGTTAAAAATTCTCTTCTCACATATCCAATGTGACATTTTATTACATGGAAAATCAGCCCAGTTGTCAGGATTTGACCAATAGCCAGCAACAACACAATCCTCATCTCTAGAATTGTGGGGTTCTCCTTGTCCCCAGTACCTAAAGAAGAGAATCAGAGGATCAGACTTGTTTCTCAGAGCAGAGTCAGAAACTGCATGATGAACAGTTTTAAGTTCAGTAATTTCTTACGCAGTGATCAGTGGTGTACCGTCCACCCATTTCCAAATGCCCTCTGTGTCTCTGTCACTCAGACCAATCCAAACCTTGAAACTGCCACGTAACTGTTTCATGAACTCCTGTGATTGCAAGAGCAATAAGAAATCCTCCTCCTCCTCCTCATCATCATCATTATCATCATCATTATTATAATCTCTCACCTGTTCTTCAATGCTGTTTATGATCACCAGGTCTGCTCCTCTCTTTCTGCAGTCCTGTCTGCTCTCATCCCAGCTCCTACTTTCAGTAGAAATGTAGTAAAGACTAGAGCTGAAGAATCTCCATCCTTCATAAATAAAGGCATAGATCGAATATGAAATGTGTTATTATTAACAGATAGGAATTTTTTGTTCTTCTCCACTAACATTAACAGTAGCTAGGTAGAAATATAATTTCTTGGCTTGTGCAAACAAATTCAAAACATTTAGCACCTCATATGTAAGGTGAGTCCCAAATCACAGACTTATTCACTATTCTACACCAATGTGTAGTATAAATAGTGTGAAACTAGTGCCACCATATTACACGCTTTTGAAGTCATTTGCCACGGACTGAGAAGTGGCTTATTCTTCCTGTTAGAAAAACCTTGTGTTCTATTTGAGATGATACTAGATCGTAGAGTACATATTGCATAGCCAATCAGTTCTAGTGGGTTTGGAGCTAAGTTTACTTAAACAGCTGTGAATCTAGAATGTATGCAGGTTTGTAGACAAAATATTCAAATACAAATAATGAGAGTAACAATAAATTGCTGATAAACAAAATCCCTATTACATCTCTATTTGAATTCATTAATTTATACACCAGCATAATGCTCTTAATCATAAAACATGATATGCTGCTTTAGTTCTATTTTCTACCAGCTTGTATTACAGAATTGACATTAAAAGCTGTGGTCTGTGACCATTTGCAGCATGGATTAATTTGGTAGAAACAGTGACCAATTTATGCTGAAGGCTAGGTACATTTTCAAATTATTCAAGATTAAACAAAATAATGCATAAATACAGAGTAAACATTTGTTCATCAAAGCAGACAAAGCAGCAGTTTGAATACTGTATGAGATACTTTCACAGTTTTCCAAGAGAGGCATACAGAAAGTGTATTCACATATGTGGAACTTTTATAGATTGTTATAACTCACCCGATTTGGAAAGCCTCTGTAACTGGTCTCTGTCTAGAGTCAGATTGTTGTAACTGGTTTGTAACTGGTCTCTCTCTAGAGTCAGATTGTTGTAACTGGTCTGTAACTGATCTCTCTCTAGAGTCAAGTTGTTGTATCTAGTCTGGAGCTGGTCGTTTTCTTTAGTCTGGATGTTGTATTTGATCCATAGCACCGTGACGGCAGTCAGTAAGAGAACACACAGCAGCAGCACACATACTGCAGTAAGTCTGTAACATCTGCTCCATGTTGTGTCTCCTTCTGAGGAAGGAAAGGGAATGGATATAGACATTCGTGTACTTTTAAGAGAGACTATATTCTTTTAGTATACAAAGCGCTTGGTACACCAAGCCTACGTGCTCCAAAGCAACAGATGTGTTCCTACTGCTAATATCCTGATAATTAATACAGTAGATGTAAAAGAAGTCAGATCAGAAACGATTTTAAAGACCTGTGTGACAAGTTTGGTAGTTCCTCTTTGCGCCAGTATCCTCTGTCTGTGCATCGGGGTCATGGCCTTGAACAGCATCGGTACTCTCATAGATATCCACCATCATTTCCACTCGATCTCCTCTGTTGAGATCCTCAATACAGATCCCATCATCATACACACATTCAGACATCTCTAATTTATAAAAGACTCAGAAAATTACTGATTGTCTCTATGTCTGTGAGGAAGTGACTGTACAGCTCTGAAACTCTCTCTCTTTCTGTGTGTGTGTGTGTGTGTGTGTGTGTGTGTCTGTGTGTCTGTGTGTGTTTATGTGTGTGTGTGTGTGTGAATCTGATAAAGTTTCTTTATTACTGTGTCATTTAGCGGTTAAGGAAGTTGCCACAGAGAAGCTGAAGTGAAAAGTGTGCTTTAGTAAAAGTGTGAATACAACAGGCCTTATAGTACAAGTGAAAATATATTATATATATATATAAATATATTAACTCATTCATTAAAAATAAAATAAGAAAATAAGAAAACCTTAAAAACAAGAGTCAGTACAAAAATGTTTGTTCATTGTTTCACATCTTTTGACTCCCCCTATTGTGATAAAACTGTCCAGTCAAATCTCACAGAATGATGAAGCATGAAAGAGAGGCACAGTGTGTTTTCCATTGCTATATATTGAAAATGTGAAAAGTCTTTATAATTCAAGCTATCTAGCTAATATATACAACTTTAAACCTACAAAGTTATTTAAACAAATAAAAAATTCACTGATTTGAAAAGAATATAAGGCAATTTGCTGGTAATTTTGTGTGAAACCAAAGTTTTCAGCTATAATGGCATTGATTGGTCTCACACTGTAATACCTCACACCTACATGCCAAACCTACATCGATCAAAAGGTGCAGGCTGTTTGTTGATACAAAAAAAAACAGCTACAAATATTATAGAGAAAGAATTTCATGTAGAAATTTTATTCCCCATGTGAAGGTCATGATAGTACAGTATCAGGTAAACCAGTAGGATCAAACAAGTGAGCAATGTGAAAGAGAAAAGAAGAATATAAATAGCAAATTAAAATAACTGGTATAACTCTATAACTGGTTTTATGTTATAACTTCTATAACTGCTGTCAGGTTATTTGAACTGTTCTCAAACTTGTCAATCTATGTAATTACGTAACAGTAACTGGTCTGTAACTGGTCTCTCTCTCTATAGTCAGATTGTTTTAACTGGTTTGTAACTGGTCTTTTTCTGAACGTGGTTGGAAGGCGGTTGAACTTGATCCACAGCACTGTAATGGCAATCGGAAGAGAACACAGCAGCAGCACACACAATTCTGTAGTGCTGATCTTATTTACAATTTCATTATCCATAAAAACCCCCATCTTTTTTATTACAGATTGTACTTTTTAATATTTTTTTTTCTTAAACATTGTGGACCTGCTATTAATATAGCTTTAGATCATGTGTACTTTCTTCTGGACTTGTGTAAACCATTACATTTCAAACATCAACCATGTTTCTCAGAAGGATCACTTGTCTTCTAGATGCAAGATTCTTTTAGAACCCACATTTCATGTGAATGGCAGGGAAGGAGTTAAGGTGAATTATGGGAAGGTCACATGGCTAGGCTATAGCCAAAGAGAAGTGAACTCTTTCCCACTCAGCTGTTTGCTGTTGATGCAGAAACAAGTTCAGTCACTAGAGGTCCTCAAAGTAAATTCAATGTAGGTAGAAAGCTTTCCAAAATCCAGAGATTTTAACTGTCTTTTATAATGCAAAACTTTAATAATTTAAGAGCGTTCAATAGAACTAGATTTAAGGTGAACATACATGTGACAAGCTGCAATTTTTGTCTTACTGTCTTTCAGGAGAAAAAAAGAGGCTAGCGAGGGAATAATAGTTTATAGGTGCTGGTTCCCCTTGTGTTCCTTGATTTAGAATAATGTTAACTGACCTCTGTATCATGTTCATTTCTAAGACCTTGTATTAACAGCCATGTGTGAGTGGAGAGACAGATTCTTCTCACATAAACTGAATAGCTAATTACAAAAATTACATTAGCGCTAGGATAAATGCTAGGGGTGAAACGGTTCACAAAATCCTCGGTTTGGTTTGTATCACAGCTCTGTGGTCATGGTTTCGGTCAGATTCGGTATACATTGTTAATTTTTTTTTCCTTTTTAACAATTTAGAAATACCATACATTGGCATAAAATATATAGCCTTATAATCGACCATTTACAGTATTTAAAAAGTTATTCTCAAGGACATGTAATCAGAAAACTGAAAGAATGAGGTAGCTTGATCTTAGGAATAGACACATTTTTGTGACACTGACCATCATAAATTAAATCTGTGAGATTCTGATACAGCAAGATGGGAGATGTTGTTCATTACAACAGGCTTTTCATTTATTTGTAGAAAAAAAAAAAAAAAGTTTACAACTGTTGGCCTTAAACAAATTGTCAAATATAAAAATAACTTAAAGCTATAGATTTTTAAGGTGACATTTAGGCCACCAACATAAAAAGAAACATAACATAAACCAGCACGATACTTTCCTTTCTTTAAAATAAACTCAACCACTTGAAATGAAAGTGCAGTAAAGAAAACCAAACAAATAAATACTGCTGGAATTTGTATCACAAGTCAATGTGCCACTGTGTTAATAAATAAAACACACACTGCACTCTTTCAAAAAACATTCATGCTTTCATGCAAACTTTCATGTTCTATTGCAAGAAGATTAGTATGTCCATGTTTTCTGCTGAGAGACAAGACCTAATTGCAGTGACAATGTCCCCTGTTGTGTACACGACGCTGAAGTGTTTGTGGGAGGGAATATTATTTCTTTCACTGTCAGTTGACACACTGGGGTGATGTCTCCGCAGATCAGCTAACATATTGGAAGTGTTTCCATTAGCATAAGCAACACGTCTTGCACAGTGCTTGCGAACTGTCGCGGTTTTGTCCACCACTTTCTTACCGCCGTCGTCATATGTAGCACTGAATTCAAAATGATCCCATACAGTAGACCGAAATGACACTGTCGGTGTCACGACCAGCCGCCACTCCCGCCCTAGCGGGGCTCGAACCCGGACCTCCGTGGTGTGGCGTGCACCCGCACGCCATGAACGAGCAGACCCAAACGCAGGGATTCAGTGAAGTACTGTTTTTTATTACATACACCCGATACAGGGGAAAGACGAACATAACATGAGACTCCATGGTACATTAAACTAAACACACAAACATAACCCCAAACCTAACGTAACACCCACGGGACAGCTATACACAGAACATTGACCCACGCCACACATGCACACCAGGATCCCTTTTATAGGGAAACACATCAGGGTAATCAGGGACAGGTGACGCAATCAGGGTGGAGAACAATGGGCAGGAAATCACACAGACACAAACAGGCTTCCAGGATTCTCCTGCCAGCGCCCTCCCCGGGCCTGGCAGGGATCTGTCCAGCTACTCATGACAGTCGGTGCCTCCTCTACAAACTTTGAGCCGGTCGCCGTTTCTGCAGTTGACACTGCAGCACTCGACACTCCTAATATTTGTCTCCATGCTGCACGTTACACTGTGCGTGGCCGGACCCAAACAATACACACCTGTCTCGAACCATGATAAGTGACTTGAACGGTTAGGATTTTTTTCATGAACTTTTCCACCCCTAACAAATGCAGTAATTTTTTTACTTAAGTACAGTTGGATACCAGTACTTTTGTACTTTAACTCAAGTAGAAATTCAAACTGAGGACTTCTACTTTTACCGGAGTAACATTTTAACTAGGGTATTTGTACTTTCACTTAAGTACAGAAGATGTGTACTTTACCCACCACTGGCAATTGGTGAAAAATAAATTTTATGAAAAATATATTTTACTTGATAACTGCTCAAATATTAACAATAAAAGTTGAGCTATTGGTTTATTGTTTTCTGAATAACATCAGTAATGTTAATATAGACTGCTGATCAAGAGTTAATGATTACTTACTTAGCTGATTACTTACTAGTTACTGGTTACTTACTTAGCTAACTAAAGTGTAATTAGCCATGCACAACATAGTTAATATAATGACAGATTCACATACACAAATAAATACTTCAATGCAGCGAGCTAACATTAGATTCATATTCATATTACAATTCGCCATTATGATTATCACAGGACATGCTCACTTCTACGTTTTCGCTAATATGATGTTGAATTCTTCTGTTCTACAACTTAAAACAAATCCTGCAGGTAAAGCCATGGGCAATAGGTGTGCAGGTGGCGAGATGGGGTCAGGGTTTTCTTCCACATTTCAGGCTGTAACACTGCAATTTTAATGCTCTACCGAACCGGTTGCGCTCGCTGCATTTTAATGCAAACAAAATGATACATTACGTTGGCTCAAAAATAATGCACATGCTCTAGCTTGGTTTGCTGTACTGTACTGTATTGGACAACACAAAATTGCCTTTTTTTTTTTTTTTAAATACAAGTAACAAGAGATGTGGGATAATGTAGTGGAATAGAAAGTAAAATGTAGTGGAGTGAAATTAAAAAGTCTCAAAAAAAATTATACTTTAGTAAAATACAGATACTGGAAAAAGATACTTCAGTACAGTAATTAATTACATTTACTTCGTTACTGCCCACCACTGAAGAAAAGTAACACTACTTTTTGGTGGTAGACTTGATATGATCCACTTTGGACCACTGACACAGAGTGTAATGTTTCCATCTCACAGGTTTAGGCTCAATCCTGAGCTTAGGTTCATGTCCTTCTCTTGTCCTTTCCAGTTTTTTCCATCAGATAAAATCATAGTCCTCTACAACCCTGACCAGAACAAAGTGGTTACTAATGATGAGTGAATGAAGAGCCTATGTCCTAAGATAGATGGATGCTGTCTTTATCAGTTTGTATGCAACAGATTGTTATCCATCTCATATTTTGCCTGTTTGCCAAAATTCAGTATTGGGTCATCTGACAAGTTTTCTCTCACAAAGGGGTAAAGCTGCATAATAAGTAACTCATAAACAATTCAAATTTAAACATTTACCTGCCGACTGCTTACATTTTACATCCTACTCTGGTACTGGGGAAAACTGAGTAGTGAGTTTATTTTGCATAAGCTTTATTAAAGGAAGTTAAGCACAGAATGCAGGGAACTGTTTCACGGTGTCAGTTTGCTGAAAATATAAGTCAACCTAGTCATAGGGAATTGAAAATACTTTACATATGGTTACAGAAAAATATTATATAACATATAGAAGCAATATGAAGACCTAAACAACTAAAGGATCAAATATTGGCCCTGTGAAGTGTATAAGAAGCATAACGTCATACACTGTAAAAGCTGTAATGATTTAAAACTGACAAAGGATGTCAATAAGCCCAGTTTATCCATTTTAAAGCTTTATTGTTAATTCTCACCTCTTGGTGCTCCATATTTTTCCTCTATGGCATAGGGTTCCAAGTACAACTCCTCAAATAAAATACAAATACAAAGGATTAATGAATTATGTAACTTTTATTATTGTAAATCAATTTATATTGTGTTTATTGATCTTCTTCTTCTTCTTCTTTCGGCTTTTCCCTTCAGGGGTCGCCACAGCGAATCATCTCTCTCCACCTATCCCTATCTTCTGCATCCTCAACCCTTGCACCCACTAGCTTCATATCCTCATTAATTCCATCCATATACCTCCTCTTTGGCCTTCCTCTTTGCCTCCTGCCTGGCAGCTCCATATCCAACATTCTCCTACCAATATACTCACTGTCCCTCCTCTGAACATGTCCAAACCATCTTAATCTGGCCTCCCTAACTTTGTCCCCCAAACGTCCAACATGAGCTGTCCCTCTGATGTACTCGTTCCTAATCCTGTCCAATCTTGTCACTCCCAAAGAGAACCTCAACATCTTCAGCTCTGCTGCCTCTAGCTCTGACTCCTGTCTCTTCCTCAGTGACACTGTTTCTAAACCATACAGCATGGCCGGTCTCACCACTGTCCTGTACACCTTCCCCTTGATTCTCGCTGATATTTTCTGATCACACAGAACTCCCCACACCTTTCTCCACCCATTCCAACCTGCCTGCACTCGCTTCTTTACCTCTTTCCCACACTCTCCATTACTCTGGACTGTTGACCCCAAGTATTTAAACTCCAGTACCTTCTTCACCTCTTCACCCTATAACCTTACTGTTCCACTTCCCTCCCTTTCATTCACACACATGTACTCAGTCTTACTACGACTGACCTTCATTCCTCTTCTCTCCAGCGCAAACCTCCACCTCTCCAGGTTTTCCTCCACCTGCTCCCTGCTCTCACTACAGATCACAATGTCATCTGCAAACATCATTGTCCAAGGAGACTCCTGTCTGACCTCCTCTGACAACTGGTCCATCACTATAGCAAACAGGAAGGGGCTCAGAGCCGATCCCTGATGCAGTCCCACCTCCACATTGAACTCCTCTGTCTGACCTACAGCACACCTCACCACTGTCCTGCTCCTCTCATACATGTCCTGCACCACTCTGACATACTTCTCTGCTACTTCTGACTTCCTCATACAGTACCACAGCTCTTCTCTTGGCATCCTGTCATACGCTTTCTCCAAGTCTACAAACACACAGTGCAACTCCCTCTGACCATCCCTATACTTCTCCATCAAAATTCTCAGAGCAAAAATTGCATCCGTTGTGCTCTTTCTGGGCATGAAGCCATACTGCTGCTCACAAATTTCCACTACCTTCCTTAACCTAGCTTCCACTACTCTTTCCCATAGCTTCATTGTATGGCTCATCAACTTTATCCCCCTATAGTTACTGCAACTCTGCACGTCACCCTTATTCTTAAAGATCGGCACTAACACACTTCTTCTCCATATTGTGTTTATTGATCAACACCTTAAAATAACTATACTTAAAAAAGACAGAAGTTAATTGCTTCTCTGTGTCTCAACATGTCTCAACTGTGGATGTAATGTTTCCTGTTTATGACACATCATGTTCAGCTGAGGATTTAGAGACAGTGTCACTGAGGAAGAGACAGGAGTCAGAGCTAGAGGTAGCAGAGCTGAAGATGTTGAGGTTCTCTTTGGGAGTGACAAGATTGGACAGGATTAGGAACGAATACATCAGAGTGACAGCTCATGTTGGACGTTTGGAGGACAAAGTTAGGGAGGCCAGATTAAGATGGTTTGGACATGTTCAGAGGAGGGAGAGTGAGTATATTGGTAGGAGAATGTTGGACATGGAGCTGCCAGGCAGGAGGCAAAGAGGAAGGCCAAAGAGGAGGTATATGGATGTAATAAATGAGGATATGAAGCTAGTGGGTGCAAGTGTTGAGGATGCAGAAGATAGGGATAGGTGGAGAGAGATGATTCACTGTGGTGACCCCAGAAGGGAAAAGCCGAAAGAAGAAGAAGAAGATGTTCAGCTGAGGATCATAAAACATGTCACTCTGTGCGACGGAGTTGAGATTCATATTTTTACTTTTTGAATTTGAACAGGTTCTATAAAAGTATTGAAATTGAAATACATAGGAAAGATAAGAAAATAGATTTTATATTAAAAGGTAGAGATAAATCCCTGTTATTATCCTTTTTTTCCTCAAGACATGATTTCAGGCAATTACTGATACCTACATTCTCACAAGCATACAATATGAATAAACAATAATATTTTACTTTAGGTTTATCCCACATTATAGACTATCAAGTAACTTCATAACATTCATGACCTTTATTGTATTTTTCATTTTCCAATAAATATAGCTCCGTTGCTCAAATAACACATTTCTTTCTGCATAATGACAGCCTGATAAGTGAAAATGAACTAAACTTGATCAACAAAAACTGAAACTCATTCACATAAAATATTCAGCATTCATAGTCAGATTTCATCCAGAATAAACATGAAACACTTTGTGTTACAGATTTTGTCTCAGAAATGTTTTAACTTACAGAATCTGTGTGCAGGGATTATTAAAAAATTCATACAAAGAACTATTATCATTTTAAGACCTTTAATTTTAGCCATTGACCTCCAATTGTTCAGTTAAAATTTTTTCATCTCACAAATCCCAAATACAGAGAATTCACAGGGATAATCAGCCCAGGTGAAAATGTTAGAATAAGCCCATTTATAACCTGTTATAGCACAGTCCTCATTGTTCAGATCATTGGGTTCTGTGTTCCACCAGAACCTAAAAACACAGAGTCAGAATGCCTGTTATTTCACATCTGAAGCTTCAGACTGAGAAAAAACTGCATCATGGGTAAATTTCAGTTTACTGATGAGTTACTTAGTGGTTAGTGGTGAGCCATCCACCCATTTAAATTCTCCCTCTGTGTCTCTATCAGTCAGACCAATCCAAGCTTCAGTAAGGCCGAAAGATTTACTGATAAACTCCTGTAATTGTAACAGAACAATATGAATGTGACTTTGACTTTCTCTCTCTCTTTCTCTCTCTCTCTCTCTCTCTCTCTCACCTGTTCCTCTGTGCTGTTTATGATTACCAAATCTGCTCCTCTCTTTATGCAATCATGTCTGCTTTCATTCCAGTTCTTCTTTTCAGTAGTAATGTGGTAAACACTTGAGTTGAAATCTCTCCATTCTTCTATAACGTATCAACAAATGTACTAACCCACACTATGTAATTAATCATTCACAATGCATCAGAGATAAGTGTAAATCTGAGATTTTAACTTACCAAGTTTAAAAAGCACATTGTGCAGGTCAGAGATCTCCTGCTGTAACCGCTCTCTCTCTGCACTCAGGTTGCTGTAACTGGTCTGTAACTGGTTCTTTTCTATAGCCAGGGTGTTGTATTTGATCCACAGCACTGTGACAGCAGTCATTAAGAGAGCACACAGCAGCAGCACACATACTGCAGTCAGTCTGTAACATCTGCTCCATGCAGTGTTAAGTCCTGTTGGAGATCTCCTTCCTCCTTTTTTAACAGCAAAATAATCTGAACTACTACATGGCACTTCTTCATTTTCTTTATTTTTGTTAATATTTCTGGTGTGCGATAAAATTTTGTTTTCTTTGTTGTTGCACTGAAGTTAAATATTTTATACAACACTGTGTCAGGATATTTTGAAAAGAAGTTTATTCAGAAGTTGGTCAGCAAAGTCTTTTAGTGTTAGTGCTAAACTGCACTGGACTGAATTCTCCTGACCTGCTCCTAAGTGTTACAGTATAAAATGAATGAATGAACGAATATATCAAAAGTTTTATTAAACCTTAATCCATTTAAATAAATGAATCTGATCAGTGTGAGGCCAGGTTTTATATGTTATCAGATCATCTTCTTCTTCTTTCGGCTTTTCCCTTCAGGGGTCGCCACAGCGAATCATCTCTCTCCATCTATCCCTATCTTCTGCATCCTCAACACTTGCATCCACTAGCTTCATATCCTCATTTATTACATCCATATACCTCCTCTTTGGCCTTCCTCTTTGCCTCCTGCCTGGCAGGTCCATGCCCAACATTCTCCTACCAATATACTCACTCTCCCTCCTCTGAACATGTCCAAACCATCTTAATCTGGCCTCCCTAACTTTGACCCCCAAACGTCCAACATGAGCTGTCCCTCTGATGTACTCATTCCTAATCCTGTCCAGTCTTGTCACTCCCAAAGAGAACCTCAACATCTTCAGCTCTGCTACTTCTAGCTCTGACTCTTGTCTCTTCCTCAGGGACACTGTCTCTAAACCATACAGCATGGCCGGTCTCACCACTGTCCTGTACACCTTCCCCTTGATTCTCGCTGATATTTTCTGATCACACAGAACTCCCGACACCTTTCTCCACCCATTCCAAACTGCCTGCACTCGCTTCTTTACTTCTTTCCCACACTCTCCATTACTCTGGACTGTTGACCCCAAGTACTTAAACTCCTGTACCTTCTTCACCTCTTCACCCTGTAACCTTACTGTTCCACTTCCCTCCCTTTCATTCACACACATGTACTCAGTCTTACTACGACTGACTTTCATTCCTCTTCTCTCCAGCGCAAACCTCCACCTCTCCAGGTTTTCCCCCACCTGCTCCCTGCTCTCACTACAGATCACAATGTCATCTGCAAACATCATTGTCCATGGAGACTCCTGTCTGACCTCCTCTGACAACTGGTCCATCACTATAGCAAACAGGAAGGGGCTCAGAGCCGATCCCTGATGCAGTCCCACCTCCACATTGAACTCCTCTGTCTGACCTACAGCACACCTCACCACTGTCCTGCTCCTCTCATACATGTCCTGCACCACTCTGACATACTTCTCTGCTACTCCTGACTTCCTCATACAGTACCACAGCTCTTCTCTTGGCACCCTGTCATACGCTTTCTCCAAGTCTACAAACACACAGTGCAACTCCCTCTGACCATCCCTATACTTCTCCATCAAAATTCTCAGAGCAAAAATTGCATCTGTTGTGCTCTTTCTGGGCATGAAGCCATACTGCTGCTCACAAATTTCCACTACCTTCCTTAACCTAGCTTCCACTACTCTTTCCCATAGCTTCATTGTATGGCTCATCAACTTTATCCCCCTATAGTTGCTGCAACTCTGCATGTCACCCTTATTCTTAAAGATCGGCACTAACACACTTCTTCTCCATTCCTCAGGCATCCTCTCACTCTCTAAAACCCTGTTGAACAAACTAGCTAAAAATTCCACTGCTGCCTCTCCCAGACACTTCCAGACCTCCACCGGGATGTCATCAGGACCAACTGCCTTCCCACTTTTCATCCTCTTCAAAGCCTTCCTGACTTCATCCTTTCTAATCTTATCTACTTTCTGTTCCACAGAGTTCACCCCTTCTACTCTTTTTTCCCTCTCATTTTCCTCATTCATCAGCTCCTCAAAGTACTCCTTCCATCTCCTCTGTACACTCTCCTCACTTGTGAGCACCCTTCCATCTCTATCCTTAATAACTCTAACTTGCTGCACATCCTTCCCATCTCGATCCCTCTGCCTAGCTAACCTGTACAAGTCCTTCTCTCCTTCTCTAGTGTCTAACCTAGTGTACAACTCGTCATATGCCTTCTGCTTGGCCTTAGACACCTCCCTCTTCACTCTGCGCTGTAACTCGTTGTATTCCTGTCTATTCTCTTTAGTCCTGTCCATGTCCCACTTCTTCTTGGCTAACCTCTTCCTCTGGATACTATCCTGAACTTCCTCATTCCACCACCAAGTCTCCTTATCTTCTTTCCTCCTTCCAGATGACACACCCAGCACCTTTCTCCCTGTCTCCCTGATCACTTCGGCTGTAGTTTCCCAGCCATCTGGCAGCACTACCTGACCACCCAGAGCCTGCCTCAACTTCTGTCTAAATTCCTCACAACATTCCTCCTTTTTCAGCTTCCACCACTTGGTTTTCTTCTCTATCTCTATCTTTGACCTCTTTGTCTTACAGACCATCAAAGTCATCCTACACACCACCATCCTATGCTGTCTGGCTACACTCTCTCCCACTACCACTTTACAGTCACTAATCTCTTTCAGATTGCCTTCTACATAGGATGTAGTCTACCTGTGTTCTCCTACCTCCACTCTTGTAAGTCACTCTATGCTCCTCCCTCTTCTGAAAATAAGTGTTAACCACACCCATGTCCATCCTCTTAGCAAAGTCCACTACCATCTGTCCTTCAAGGCTCCTTTCCTTAACTCCAAACTTGCCCATCACCTCCTCATCACCTGTGTTCCCCTCACCAACATGTCCATTAAAATCCGCTCCTATCACCACTCTCTCACCCCTGGGAATACTCTCTGTTCTAACACTCTCCATCACCTCATCTAATTCACTCCAGAATTTCTCTTTCTCCTCTAACTCACAACCTACCTGTGGGGCATAACCACTAACAACATTCAACATCACCCCTTCAATCCCTAACTTCAGACTCATCACCCTGTCTGACACTCTCTTCACCTCCAGAACATTCCTCACAAACTCCTCCTTCAGGACCACACCTACCCCATTTCTCTTACTATCCACACCATAATAAAACAGCTTGAATCCTGCTCCTATACTACGAGCCTTGCTACCCTTCCACCTGGTCTGTGTACACACAGTATATCCACCTTCCTTCTCTCCATCACATCAGCCAGCTCTCTACCTTTCCCTGTCATAGTACCAACATTTAGAGTTCCTATTCTTAGTCCTACACTCTTACCTTTCCTCTTCTCTCTCTGTCTGTGCACTCTCCTCCCTCCTCTACTTCTTCGACCAACAGTAGCCCAATTTCCACCGGCGCCCTGTAGGTCAACAGCGCCGATGACGGTCGTTGTTAACCTGGGCCTCGACCGATCCGGTATGAAATTCGTACTGACGATTCGCATGGTTAAATTTGGCAATGTTTTACGTCGGATGCCCTTCCTGACGCAACCCTCTCTATTTATCCGGGCTTGGGACCGGCACAGAAGTCACTGAACTGTGACCCCCATGGCTAGATTATATGTTATCAGATCATAATTTCAAAAATGTTTTTCAGCTCATTTTAACATACACACAATAATCATCCACTGAGTGTACAGAAAAGCAAACACCTGTCTTTTCATCAGAAGTCAGTAAGCAAAGTCTTTTAGTGTTAGCGCTAAACTGCACTGGACTGGTAACCGATTTGGGGTGAATTCCCCTGACCTTCTCTCAAGTGTTACGTTTAAAATGAATAAATGAATGAATAAATATATCAGCACTTTTAAAACTCAATTCATCCGAAAATGATAAATAAAAATAAATAAACATTCGCTGAGTGTACAGAAGAAAAAAACTAAAACCACTTATCGTCACTAAGGGAAGTCTTTCAGTGTTATGTCAGTAGAATGAAATGATAAACTGTGTGTGTGTGTGTGTGTGTGTGTGTGTGTGTGTGTGTGTGTGTGTGCTCCGCACCTGAGTTTGTGAAATCCTGGTTGTTTCTATTCTGCAGAGTCTCAAATTTCAGCTCAGTTTCATAAATGGCTTCCTCAGAGTGAGATGTGTTAAATGCAGTAACTCCTGTGTTTACGTATATTTCCTGCCTCATCTTCATTCTGCACTTGCCACTAATCCCAATCTTATCCTAAAAAGTGTCTTCAAATCAGCCTTACTTCAAACCATATCAGTCCTGACTTCTGACTAAGGCTGGGTTTTATTCAAAGGCTAGAAGAGGCTGTGTGTGTATGTGTGTGTGTGTGTGTGTGTATGTGTTTGTGATGCAAATAAAGTGGAAGTTACAGTGATATTGATAATCACGTCTATGCCACTCTATTAGACCTGCAACTTCTCTGTCTGGGTTTGTGAGTCTCTGTATTTGCAGGTCTCTGATGGAGTGTTGAGCTATTAATGTTGAAACTAAAGGCATTATCACAAATACATAGTATGAATAAACGACAACATTTTCCATTAAGCTTAGTTCACATTATAGTCTATAAAGTAAATTAATTTCATTAGTAAATTTCATCTTTAAAGTAAATTCATCACATTTGTGAGCCTTCTTGTATAACTGAAATGTATATCCATTGTTCTAATAACACATTTCTTTCGGCATAATGACAGTGATCTCTTCAGAAGAGCACAATTTGTTTTTTATTAGCTATGGTAATGTCATTAATTATTGTTTTTATTACTGATGTATCAAATATTAGATTTTTGATTGTATCAAATGGGGAGTATCCCATCAACCACTCTTGACTTCCCCAGACTTTAAAACAACAGCAACAACTCAAAAATGCAAATGAACTAAACTTTAACAATGAAAACCAAGACTCATTTACATAAAATATTTAGCATTCAAAGTCAGGTTTCCCCCAGCATAAACATGAAACACTTCCAACTTTCTTTCTGTTACAGATTTTGTCTCAGAGATTTTTTTTTTTACCTTACAGATTCTGTGTGCAGGGAAAGTATTAAAATAAAGCTGTTAAAAGGTTTTCAACATCAAATGCTTCAATGTCGAACCCGAGGAAGTATCTGCAGGTATGTAATATAGCCTTTCTTTATTTTATAAAAGCATATGTTTTTTGTCATTATTGTGAGTGTGCAGAAATAAAAACAGACCCTTTAGTTTGGAATGATATATTACTCATTTTTGTATAATAAAAAGTGACGGAGTAGTCAGTCGAGTTACTGTAGCTGCTATGTGGAAAAAATCCACCAAAACCATGCCAGCACGTTCATCGACCCCAAAGTGTATTCAAGACCTGTATTCAAAACATTCATAACAAATGAGCTAGTCTGCTAGCTTCCTGTACCAGGCACACTGCTATTTATCAACCCTTTGACAGAAAATATATAGTTCACATTTTTCCTCCTTATAAATGTGTTGGTAATGTCAGATCTAATGTAACTTAGTTATTTTAACATTGTAGCATACGTTACGATGACTAACAAAGTCATCGAGTTGTGAAATTCAGGGCACCAACAGACTCCTCTGGCCAGAGCAATGTTACGTTAAACCATTTTCATTTGGAGTGTCCTTTGTAAAATCAGTGCTTTAGATTGCTGCGTGATTTCCAACTGAAAAGTGACCTGAATGATGATGATCTGCTGCAGTTTCATTTAGAAAAATATAACCTCTTTTTCTTGAGGGTTGTCCAGTTTGATTTTTGGAGGATAAAGAGTGTACACACACACACACCAGTGTTTTTCTTTTATTAACTGTTTTAATAACTGATTTATGGCCTATTTGGGTTTATGTATATGTTTATTTCTTCAGATTATGTTTTTTTGTTCAAGGCATTGTTACTTGCCAGTGTGTCATGTCATAGCTATGCAAAGATTTGATTCCTAAAACAGTATTAAACAATTTTTGTTATGAAGTCTGGTGTTGTGGTGGCTGTGCTTAAAATTAAATTAATATAATTTTAATTCAAGTGGTGAAAGATTTTAAAATTCTAACAGTAAACAGAGTTGAGTACTACTGTAAGGTTAACCCTGACTGGTATAAATGTCTGGAAATGATTTAGTTGAAAATATCCATTAGAAACTTGAGGCATTGGTGGCTCAGTGGTAGGTTTCTCGCCTATCATGCGAAAGGCCCGGGTTCGATTCCCAGCCACTGGATGCAGTGCCGGTCCCAAGCCTGGAAAAATGGGAGGGTTGCGTCAGGAAGGGCATCTGGCGTAAAACATTTGCCAAGTTGATGTGCGGACCAGTTGGTCCGCTGTGGCGACCCCAAACAGGGAGCAGCCGAAAGCAACTTCTTCTTCTTTATCCATTAGAAACTTAAAAGCAATCAAAAGGCAATCAAATGTAATCAGTTACTTTACTTTTATGAAGTCATTGAAAAGGTACACTACTTATTACATTTTAAATAGGGTCATTTGTAATCTGTAACCTATTACATTTCCAAAGTAACCTTCCCAACACTGTTAATAATAAACTGCATGTATGTTTATAGTAAAAATGTATGCCTAAAAATCCCATTAAATCAAAGTGATTATAAAGAATTAAGTATGTGTACTGTTCATGTTTATCTAACCACAATTATTTAAGTTATTTGGCATCAGCAAGAGTATGGTTGTAAAATCCCGTATAAACTCACCATATTGTTTTTCATAAAAAAAAGCTCTTTAAACATCAAATATTGCGTAACTGATATTTTGGACTCACTATGGCTAAATTTTTTGTTTATTGTTGCTCTGTTAGTGGAAATACTTTCATAGTCCTTTGGTTAGCTGGCAAGGAAAAACAGGAACTTTTTCCACTTACGTTATAGCTTTCGTGCTTTTGAAATCTGGCTTCAGACTGTTCAGATTCCTTTATCATTTTAGATGGATTGAGCTTTTGAGAAGTGTTGATATATTCATTAATTTATTCATTTGACAACTAACACTTGGGAGCAGGTCAGGAGAATTCACTCCAGATGATATAATAGTCCAGTGCAGTTTGAAGAACCAAATGATTTTGGACACAATGAGGACTGTGCTTAAAAATGCTTTATCTAACATGTTGACCTAGAATGATTATCCCTGTGACTTTCCTGGGATTTGTGAGATGAAAGTATTTAAGGATTTGAGCGAGTTTGAAAAGGCCCAAATTGTCATGGCTAGACAACTGGATCAGAGGATCTCAAAAACTGAAGCTCTTGTGTGGTGTTCAAAAGTGGTCCAAGTAAGGAACAGTGGTAAACTGGCGACAGGGTCATGGGCAGCCAAGGCTCACTGATGCATGTAGGGAATGAAGGTTCTGATAGAAATGTGTCAATATACACAGTGCTGATTCTGGTTATGGTTCTGATAGAAAGGTGTCACTATACACAGTGCATCACAGTTTGTTGTGAATAGGGCTACATAGCCACAGACCAGTCAGGGTGCTCATGCTGACCCCTGTATACTGCTGAAAGCACCAACAATGGGCATGTGAACATCAGAACTGGACCACGGAGCAACTGAAGAAGGTAGCCTGGTCTGATGAATCACATTTTCTTTTGCAGAATGAAGCAGAATGAAGATGAGGCAGGAAGTATACGTAAACACAGGAGTTACTGCATTTAACACATCTTACTCTGAGGAAGGCATTTATGAAAATGAGCTAAAATTTGAGACTGAAGAAAAGAAACAACCACGATTCTACAAGCTCAGGTGCAGAGCACACACACACACACACACACACACACACATAGTCTATCATTTCATTCTACTCACATAACACTGAAAGACTTTAGTTAGTGATAAGTGGTTTTAGTTTTTTTCTTCTGTACACTCAGCGAATGTTTATTTACTTTTATTTATCATTTTCAGATGAATTGAGTTTTAAAAGTGCTGATATATTTATTCATTCGTTTTAAACGTAACACTTGAGAGAGGGTCAGGAGAATTCACCCCAAATCGGTTACCAGTCCAGTGCAGTTTAGCGCTAACACTAAAAGACTTTGCTTACTGACTTCTGATGAAAAGACAGGTGTTTGCTTTTCTGTACACTCAGTGGATGATTATTGTGTGTATGTTAAAATGAGCTGAAAAACATTTTTGAAATTATTATTTGATAACATATAAAACCTGGCCTCAGACTGATCAGATTCATTTATTTAAATGGATTAAGGTTTAATAAAACTTTTGATATATTCGTTCATTCATTCATTTTATACTGTAACACTTAGGAGCAGGTCAGGAGAATTCAGTCCAGTGCAGTTTAGCACTAACACTAAAAGACTTTGCTGACCAACTTCTGAATAAACTTCTTTTCAAAATATCCTGACACAGTGTTGTATAAAATATTTAACTTCAGTGCAACAACAAAGAAAACAAAATTTTATCGCACACCAGAAATATTAACAAAAATAAAGAAAATGAAGAAGTGCCATGTAGTAGTTCTGATTATTTTGCTGTTAAAAAAGGAGGAAGGAGAGAGAAATGAGGAAGAAAAAGACAAACAATCAGGGTGCTGTATTTGATCCACAGCACTGTCACTGCAGTCAGTAAGAGAGCACACAGCAGCAGCACAAATACTGCAGTCAGTCTGTAATATCAGCTCCATGTAGTGTTGAGTCCTGTTGGAGAAATGACGTACACTTTTTTGAGTGAGGAGTTCAGGATTCATAGATTTCATGGACTTATTTATATATTTATTATATATATATATAT
Source organism: Hemibagrus guttatus (assembly GCA_033459395.1). NCBI lineage: Eukaryota > Metazoa > Chordata > Actinopteri > Siluriformes > Bagridae > Hemibagrus > Hemibagrus guttatus. The sequence continues at coordinate 12,962,638 of JAUCMX010000029.1, read as the reverse complement.
ATATATTATTGTCACGTTTCCAGTATCCAAAACATAAGGAAAACAGACCCAGCGCAAGGATAGACAAAGACAGGGATTTTATTCAACTTAAAACAAACAAACAAGAGCAAAAGACCAACACCACACATAGACGCTACATAAAGACGAGGACTAGCCCCGAACCCTGGCAAAAGGCCACTATATATACCAAACATAATTAAGGGACACATTAGGAACAGGTGAACATCAATGAGGACACATTAGGAACAAGGCGGGGCTAACACAGGCACATGACAAACAAAACGTAAACAAAACCAATCCCTGTTAGCAACCCGCCCTAGTGGTCCAACCTGGGACCTGCCACCCGTAACAATTATATATATATTTTGACATTTGAACTTTTAAACGTTAACTTAAATGGTGTGACCTACAAACAGCGAACTTTAAATGACTGAATCAATTCTAGAGAAAATCATTTTAAGAAAAATCCGCTTATAAATCCATGAGAAATTTTGTCTTTCTCTTCATTTCTCTCTCCTTCCTTTTCTTTAAACAGCAAAACAATTAGAACTACCACATGTTATTTCTCCTTTTTGTTTTCTTTGTTGTTACACCTTGTGAAGTTAAATACATATATATATATATATATATATATATATATATATATATATATATATATATATATATATATATGTACTATAGTTTTCTATAGTCTGGGTGTTGTATTTGTTCCACAGCACTGTGACAGCAATCAGCAAGAGAGCACACTGTCTGTCTGTAACATCTGCTCCATGCAGTGCTGAGTCCTGTTGGAGGACATAGATGTTTATTTATTTAAGTGAAATTGAAATGAGAAAATAATTTTCAGAAAAATCTTCTTATGCACTCTTCTACATTCCTCTCTCTTTTTCAGTTGAATTACTGAAATAAATTAACTTTTCCATGACATTCTAATTTGTATGTATATATATATATATATATATATATATATATATATATATATATATATATATATATATATATATACATATTTAAAGAGAGAGAGAGAGAGAGAGAGAGAGAGAGAAACTCTGCATATAGAGTCTAACGACTCTGCCTCTTGCAGTATGATATATATATCTTCTTCTTCTTCTTCTTTCGGCTTTTCCCTTCAGGGGTCGCCACAGCGAATCATCTCTCTCCACCTATCCCTATCTTCTGCATCCTCAACCCTTGCACCCACTAGCTTCATATCCTCATTAATTCCATCCATATACCTCCTCTTTGGCCTTCCTCTTTGCCTCCTGCCTGGCAGCTCCATGTCCAACATTCTCCTACCAATATACTCACTGTCCCTCCTCTGAACATGTCCAAACCATCTTAATCTGGCCTCCCTAACTTTGTCCCCCAAACGTCCAACATGAGCTGTCCCTCTGATGTACTCGTTCCTAATCCTGTCCAATCTTGTCACTCCCAAAGAGAACCTCAACATCTTCAGCTCTGCTACCTCTAGCTCTGACTCCTGTCTCTTCCTCAGTGACACTGTCTCTAAACCATACAGCATGGCCGGTCTCACCACTGTCCTGTACACCTTCCCCTTGATTCTCGCTGATATTTTCCTATCACACAGAACTCCCGACACCTTTCTCCACCCATTCCAACCTGCCTGCACTCGCTTCTTTACCTCTTTCCCACACTCTCCATTACTCTGGACTGTTGACCCCAAGTACTTAAACTCCTGTACCTTCTTCACCTCTTCACCCTGTAACCTTACTGTTCCACTTCCCTCCCTTTCATTCACACACATGTACTCAGTTTTACTACGACTGACCTTCATTCCTCTTCTCTCCAACGCAAACCTCCACCTCTCCAGGTTTTCCTCCACCTGCTCCCTGCTCTCACTACAGATCACAATGTCATCTGCAAACATCATTGTCCAAGGAGACTCCTGTCTGACCTCCTCTGACAACTGGTCCATCACTATAGCAAACAGGAAGGGGCTCAGAGCCGATCCCTGATGCAGTCCCACCTCCACATTGAACTCCTCTGTCTGACCTACAGCACACCTCACCACTGTCCTGCTCCTCTCGTACATGTCCTGCACCACTCTGACATACTTCTCCGCTACTCCTGACTTCCTCATACAGTACCACAGCTCTTCTCTTGGCACCCTGTCATACGCTTTCTCCAAGTCTACAAACACACAGTGCAACTCCTTCTGACCATCCCTATACTTCTCCATCAAAATTCTCAGAGCAAAAATTGCATCTGTTGTGCTCTTTCTGGGCATGAAGCCATACTGCTGCTCACAAATTTCCACTACCTTCCTTAACCTAGCTTCCACTACTCTTTCCCATACCTTCATTGTATGGCTCATCAACTTTATCCCCCTATAGTTACTGCAACTCTGCACGTCACCCTTATTCTTAAAGATCGGCACTAACACACTTCTTCTCCATTCCTCAGGCATCCTCTCACTCTCTAAAACCCTGTTGAACAAATTAGCTAAAAATTCCACTGCTGCCTCTCCCAGACACTTCCAGACCTCCACCGGAATGTCATCAGGACCAACTGCCTTCCCACTTTTCATCCTCTTCAAAGCCTTCCTGACTTCATCCTTTCTAATCTTATCTACTTTCTGTTCCACAGAGTTCACCCCTTCTACTCTTTTTTCCCTCTCATTTTCCTCATTCATCAGCTCCTCAAAGTATTCCTTCCATCTCCTCTGTACACTCTCCTCACTTGTGAGCACCCTTCCATCTCTATCCTTAATAACTCTAACTTGCTGCACATCCTTCCCATCTCGATCCCTCTGCCTAGCTAACCTGTACAAGTCCTTCTCTCCTTCTCTAGTGTCTAACCTAGTGTACAACTCGTCATATGCCTTCTGCTTGGCCTTAGACACCTCCCTCTTCACTCTGCGCTGTAACTCCTTGTATTCCTGTCTATTCTCTTCAGTCCTGTCCATGTCCCACTTCTTCTTGGCTAACCTCTTCCTCTGGATACTATCCTGAACTTCCTCATTCCACCACCAAGTCTCCTTATCTTCTTTCCTCCTTCCAGATGACACACCCAGCACCTTTCTCCCTGTCTCCCTGATCACTTCTGCTGTAGTTTCCCAGTCATCTGGCAGCACTACCTGACCACCCAGAGCCTGCCTCAACTTCTGTCTAAATTCCTCACACCATTCCTCCTTTTTCAGCTTCCACCACTTGGTTTTCTTCTCTATCTTTGACCTCTTCGTCTTACAGACCATCAAAGTCATCCTACACAGCACCATCCTATGCTGTCTGGCTACACTCTCTCCCACTACCACTTTACAGTCACTAATCTCTTTCAGATTGCCTCTTCTACATAGAATGTAGTCTACCTGTGTTCTCCTACCTCCACTCTTGTAAGTCACTCTATGCTCCTCCCTCTTCTGAAAATAAGTGTTAACCACACCCATGTCCATCCTCTTAGCAAAGTCCACTACCATCTGTCCTTCAAGGTTCCTTTCCTTAACTCCAAACTTGCCCATCACCTCCTCATCACCTGTGTTCCCCTCGCCAACATGTCCATTAAAATCCGCTCCTATCACCACTCTCTCACCCGTGGGAATACTCTCCATCACCTCATCTAATTCACTCCAGAATCTCTCTTTCTCCTCTAACTCACAACCTACCTGTGGGGCATAACCACTAACAACATTCAACATCACCCCTTCAATCTCTAACTTCAGACTCATCACCCTGTCTGACACTCTCTTCACCTCCAGGACATTCCTCACAAACTCCTCCTTCAGGACCACACCTACCCCATTTCTCTTACTATCCACACCATAATAAAACAGCTTGAATCCTGCTCCTATACTACGAGCCTTGCTACCCTTCCACCTGGTCTCCTGTACACACAGTATATCCACCTTCCTTCTCTCCATCACATCAGCCAGCTCTCTACCTTTCCCTGTCATAGTACCAACATTCAGAGTTCCTATTCTCAGTCCTACACTCTTACCTTTCCTCTTCTCTCTCTGTCTGCGCACTCTCCTCCCTCCTCTACTTCTTCGACCAACAGTAGCCCAATTTCCACCGGCGCCCTGTAGGTCAACGGCGCCGATGGCGGTCGTTGTTAACCCGGGCCTCGACCGATCCGGTATGAAATTCGTACTGACGATTCGCATGGTTAAATTTGGCAATGTTTTACGCCGGATGCCCTTCCTGACGCAACCCTCTCTATTTATCCGGGCTTGGGACCGGCACAGAAGTCACTGGACTGTGACCCCCATGGCTAGATTAGTATGATATATATATATATATATATATATATATATATATATATATATATATATATATATATTATATATATATACCCGGGTATAGCAGGAATGTCAGGGAGTAAAAGTCAGTAAGCAACGTCTTTTAGAGTTATGTGAGTAGAATGAACCTCTAAACTATTTGTGTGATTTTGTGTGTGAGTGTGCTCTGCACCTGATTTTGTAGAATCCCAGTTGTGTCTTCCATCGCGTCTACAGTTACAGCTCATTTTAATAAAGGCCATCCTCTGACTGAGGTATGTTATATGCAGTAACTCCTGTGTTTACATATACTTTCTCACTCATTTTCATTCTGCACTCGTCACTAATCCGCATCTCATATTGAAAAAGGTTTTCAGATCAGCTTCAGTTTATCCCAGATCAGTTGTGACTGCTCAGTAAGACTGTGTTTCATATACAGGCTTAAAGTGACTGTGTGTGTGTGTGTGTGTGTGTGTGTGTGTGTGCGCGCGTGTGTGTGTGTGTGCGTGTGTGCGTGCGTGTGTGTGTGTGTGTGTGTGTGTGTGTAATGCCACTTAAAGAGGAAGTTACACCGATAATGTTATTGAAGGCTATTTCACACTACTATAACTGAACCTTCTGTGTCTGGGTTTGTAAATCTCTGTATTTGCAGATCACTTTGCTTTTATCCATTTATAGTTATATTGAACGGTTTGTAACATCACTGGAACATCATATAATTCACTGTTCTGAAAACTTTCTTGTGGCCCATAACTTCCTGATACTGGAGACTCCCGCAAATGTTAAAAAACCTTCACTATACCAATTGTTTTTGTAGGTTTATGTATTTTTATCTACACTCTCTTCATTATTAGTCTAAAATTGTGCTTTTTAAATATACATATATTTTAATTATAGATATATTTTTTATTTTTAATAATTTTTTATTTTAGTGTCAACGCTGCTGTTATAATTAACATATTCTGGCCTATAAGAATAGAGAATTCAACAGCGCTGTGGTCTAGTAACATAGACACTTGATGTACATGTAAAATGGAAATAAAATAAAATAAATAATAATAATAATAATAATAATAATAATAATAATAATAATAATAATAATAATAATAATAATAATAATAATAATAATAATAATAATAATAATAATAATGGGGCATGGTGGCTTAGTGGTTAGCACGTTTGCCTCACACCTCTAGGGTTGGGGGTTCGATTCCTGCCTCCGCCGTGTGTGTGTGTGTGTGTGTGGAGTTTGCATGTTCTCCCCATGCCTCGGGGGTGTCCTCCGGATACTCTGACTTCCTCCCCCAGTCCAAAAACATGTGTGATAGGTTGACTGGCATCTCTAAATTGTCTGTAGTGTATGATTGCGTGAGTGAATGAGAGTGTGTGCGCCCTGCGATGGGTTGGCAGGTATATCCTGCCTTGATGCCCAATGACGCCTGAGATAGGCACAGGCTCCCTGTGACCCGAGAATAGATTGGATAAGCGGTAGACAATGAATGAATGAATAATAATAATAATAATAATAATAATAATAATAATTGTCAGGAGTAGCTGGACAGTTCCCTGTCAGGCCCAGAGAGGGCGCTGCCAGGCAAATCTCGGAAGCCTGCTCGTGTGTCTGTGTGTTTCCCTGCCTATTGTTTTCTATCCTGTTGTATCACCTGTTCCTAATTTACCTTAATGTGTAGCCCTATAAATAGGGATCCTGGTGTTCATGTTTTTGTCGGTCAATGTTTAGTGTTTATCTGTTCCGTGGTTTTGTCATGTTTTGGTTATGCCCTAGTTTCGCCACAGATTATATTAAAGTTTTAGATCTAAGTTTCACTTTTATTTTAGTTTAGCTACGTAATGTCTTAGAGTTAGGTTCGTCTTCCCCCTGTATTGTGTTAATGTTAATAAAGCGGCACGCTGAAAACACCACCCACCTGCCACATACCACCACTGCCCCACACAGGCTTTTGTCACTGAAGCATTAAGACTAGTAATATCAACCTCATGGTCATCTGTCCTCAATTTACTTCTCTGCAGCCTTTCACACTGTGAATTATCAAATCCTCCTGTCAACTCTCAAAAACTCAGCCTCCCGTCATCCCTGCCTTCTGCACAACCAACCACAACCCCACCACACAATTAGGTTCAATCTTGGTTAGCACACTCAAGCCAACCAAGAAAGGCAGAAACCTTGGGGTGACTTTTGATCATAACTTGAACCTTACAGACAACATTTCAATGACTGCACAGCCCTGTGGATTAATTCTGTATAACATCAAGATAAAAGTCCCTGTAACTGATCATGCTGCACAGCTATTAGTCCAGACTATTTAAAAACTAGACTGGTGCATCTCCTGGGCCTCCCAGCCAGCTCCATTAGCCATAGAAGACACATGTTGCACCTTTCTTTATCTCCCTCCAATGGTAGCTTCCTGCATTAAATTCAAGACCTTTATGCTCAAATACCAGCCCTTGTCTGAAACAGCACCCCCTACCCTTAACACTCTCCTTGAGGTTCAGGTTCCCTCTCGCAACCTGCAATCAGTTAATGAACAGCGTCTGGTGGTGCCTACTCAGCAAGAGATGAGGTTCCTTTCCATAAGTTTAACTGACGGTGGTGAAATCTTTCAACCTCAATCCTGGCAGCAGAATATGTTACTATTTTCAAAAAATGGCAAAATATAGCAATACTGTCTTTTTAGAAATGATCGGGGCGGGTTTTAATTGGGCTCTCATTCCGAGGGTATAAAACTGGTGTCAGTGACAACGTTGGGAAATGCCCCTACATAGCATTACCTCATTTCCGGGATGCCATGTGAATGCCCCTGAGGTAAGAGTTATTGAATTTGCATGGCAGGTTGTCTGTTGGTTATGCAGGTTTTATTTGAGTCTGCTTTATTTCTAGTGTGGACTGAGGAGCCTGGAAGGATACTTGTAATTGTTATCTCTAGAGGGCATCCTCGTGTGGGTTAAACTGAGAGCTAACAGGTATCTCATTATTTTTAATAAAGGTATGTTTTAAATAGCTTAATTAGTAACTTTAAATTTGTCAGGGTGTTTTGTAGCTACCCACCTAATGGTTTCCGGCTTTGGGTTTCATATGACCATCTGGAAGATTTGCTTTCGCTTCCGCTTGTGGTAAACTACTCTTGAAAGATATTTAACTTCTCTTCATAACCGATCATCAGAAGAGTGTGAGATTGGCTGGTCCGGTTGCTCGGCTGGACCAGGCCATCGGTGCGGCAGTATTTGCTGCCATATCTGCACTTCTTTAACTTTTTCTTCTGTTCTAGCTTGCAAGATTTGTAGAACTGGACCGACCAATAATGGTGTTTGGTACTTTATAATCCTCCAGTTCAATGGTCGAAGGTATAACATTAAATTGAAGCTGGATGTGGCACATGTTGGTGTGTTCAGTCTGCACAGAAGATGTCACCATTTTGTTTTGGTATTTAAATTTCTGTTTTGTCTCTTTTATTTATTTTTTTCCTTTTTGGTTTATCTGTTTTCTTTTGTCTTTTTCTCAAGCAGTGATGTGTTTTTTGTTTGTTTTTTTCTTCTGACGAGTGCATTCAATTCAGTTTGTTACTGGTTTCTTGTTTTTTTTTTCATTTTTATTATTCAATTGTTACTGGTTTCTGTAAAACAGACCTAAAGGGTGGTGTAGTCGGTTACTTTAGTTAGTAGACCAAATTTACCTTATTACCTCAGTGTTTAGACCAATAAGCAAGACATAGATTAAGGCTGTTGGGATAATTAAGCCCTGTCTCTATGCACACCACCATTTTTTGCATAGGATACAGCATAAGAGTTGAAGCAAGTGATAAGACGTCAGCCTGCTGCAATTGTTAGAGATCCTTGGAGAAGCGATTCACTGTGAAAGAGAGGAGATGCCAGGTGAGACAAGGGGTCAGCCAGTACCTGTCTTAAGTTGGATACAATATGGGGTGCAGGAAGGTTCTGGGTTAAGTTCGGTTAATGGTGGTCCATTGTTTTAATTAAGCAAGCTGTGGGAGCTGCTGCGTCAGCAACAACAGCAGATAGATCAGCCTACTCGAGCCATAATCACACCACACCATAATCACACCTCGTTGGTACCACATTGGTACCACTGATGTAGTCCTCTATCCCACTACAGTTCTAGGTAAATTGCAGGAAGTGTATTTGGTAGATCTTCCCATTGGCTTGACTGAAGTACCATCAGCAAATGCTCAAGTATCTTCTTGTGATGCCTCCGCACATCTCATTGGGCCGTAATCACACCTCGTAATCACACCTCATTGGAACTACATTGGTAACATTGACGTGGTCTTCTGACCCACTATGGTTATAGTTTATTTTCAGGAAGTATATTTGGTGGATCTTCCTGTTGGCTTGACTGAAGTTCCATCAGTGAACGCTCAAATATCTTCTTGTGATGCCTCCGCAATGTGGTCATTTGTCTCGTCTTCTTCTTGTGATGCCTCCACTATGTGGTCATTCATCTTGTTCCACTTTAGTGATTTGTAGGCAGTGCCAACAACCAGGTCAGTTTGCTCGTGATTATTTTTTCAACAGGACGTATGGTATTTGGGCCATGTAATTTCATCCAAGGGCGTTGCAATGGCCCAAAATAAGGTCGAGGATCTGGCTCAGTGGCTCCACCCTAGGACAGTATCAGAGTTGCTAATCTTTTAGGGTTTCATTGACACTTTGTGGAAGGGCTTGATAAGTTGTCAGCCCCACTGCATAAAGTTGTGCAGACTAATCTGGGGCAAGTCTGGTAAGTGTAGTCAGGAGTTGATGGTTGGCTAAGTGACGTTGCAGCAGGTAACATAGCACATAAAGACTCTTCCATGAACACTTAACTAATCCCTAACATGCTCCCACTCCAAAAATAAACAAACTAACAAATAAATAAATGTTACATCACTATTGCTCCTCCAGCAGTCAATTCAAATCTTATATGGTAGCACTACTTGTATTGTCTTCTGGTTGATATATTGCTTTGCTTCTATTTCCTAGTTCATTTGTAAGTAAATGAATACATTTAAATGTAAATGTAACTTTAACCCTGCCATGGCTAATTCCTTAAACATGTCTCTTATAATTTACAAGTTGTCACTTTTTTTATTTTGTGTAGTGAATGTGAAATACATCTGTGTGTGTTTTGGAAGACTAAACAAAGGGAATCATATTCTTTAAACTTACCACTACGTACCACTTACCACTATCACCTGCTTCCTGGAGGTTTGAGGCCCCTTTTCAAAACCATTTTAACTGGGTCACTGACATTATGTGAGCAGCGTAGAGGTGAATACTGAACTTCAGAAATGTATAATAAAATGCATCAACAATATAAAATGTACTGGGTTAAAGAAGTTTAACAGAAAGAGAGGAGAAAATAACACATAACGTCCACAATCTAGGGATGCCAGACAGAACATTCACAAACACACATACAGAATCTGAACCTGTAAAGAGAAATGAAATCCTATTCTCAAACCTTGACCACATGCAGACCGCAGTCTAAATATACAAAGACACAAAAGTGAACATGCACAGAGATGGGCTTCTGATTGAACTCTTACCTGGTTTATGTGGCTTTCAACTTAACTTCCTGTCCCTAAAACTGAGCACAGACATGCACATATATTTAACAACAGCACATGCACACAGTCATTTATAGCTGCAGTGGAGACTAGAAAGTTCTGTGCATTACCCTAGGCTGATCAGAGAAGTTAAAAACAGAGATGACTTTAAATGTTTATGCAAACTCAGGAATTTCAGCAGGTAACAGATCAGCTGACTCAGAAGACTTATACAAAGATATCTATGTGAATGAAGATGTTCTGGAGACTTGGGTGACCAGAAGTCATAAAGGAACTATGACCACAGGTAACAATTTTACAGTATTTGCCACTTATATAATTAGCTGTGTGTTAAGTGAACTAACTATAATTAAGTATTTGGATCTGTCTTGAAATATTTCAGGGAGAATTCAAACCCAAATCAGTTTAGAGTTATAGTTAATATAGTGGAAGTTTAGTGAAACAAGATTCTGTGATCAGGTAGAACCTCATCAGGTGTGCTTCTCAATATTGCAGCTTTTTCTGCAATACTTTAGGCACTACAATTCTATATGTCACAACTCAGTTACTCCAGGAAATGTTCTGGTAACATGCTCTTTGTTTAGACCTATCAAATTCTCTAATCTACTCTAAATCCTGTAATTGTCTGTTTATCAACAATGGATAGAGTACATCGTATCATATATTAGCATAATTGTATTTATCCCTAATGAGCAAGCCTGAGGCGACTGTGACAAGGAAAAACTCCCTGAGACGGTAAGAGGAAGAAACCTTGAGAGTACCCAGACTCAAAAGGGAACCTCATCCTCATTTGGGTGACACCGGAAGGTGTGATTATAAATTATTATAAATACAGGACAGTGTGAATTACCATAAACACCAGAGAGTGTGATAATGAATAATGTGTTTCTACAGCTATATACAGTCAGTTGGAGTTGTGTAACCAGGAGCTCCTGAGCAACTCAAATTAGCTCAACATCTGCGTTAATTAGAGATTCAATACCAACACCTCCATGCTGAACACATGAATAAGAAAACAAAATAAAAAGTCTTACTCTTAGCATCTTCATTAATTTTGTTGCTATTAACAGTTGTGTTATTGTTGATTATTTTGGTTACAAAACAACAGCACCACCAACAGTGATTAAAAAAAAAAAGTGTTAGGAAGCGAGGCTGGGGCTAATTTTTGTCTTTCCCAGAATGTAGATTCATGCAGTCTATTATAGGCCATCATTTTAGTCACTCCAATGGTTTGATCTCCAATCTAGCTGATATTTCTCAGCCCACTTCGTTGACACATCCATATGGAACAGAGTAAAAATAAATAGATAAAACACGTATTGTCCAAAGTTAATTGCATTAAAAAAACTGGGACAGAACTGTACAGATTTTCTGTTTATCCTCGCTTGCTATTTAGAGAAAACTTGCCATGAATCCATTAAGATTTTGATTATGAATTATGGACTTGAAAGTCGCACACATTAAACTAAATAAATCTACCAACAGACCAGCCACTAAAACGTCATTTTGCACAGAACTGTAATATGGAATCTATCAAAGTGTCTTCAGAGAGTGTCCATTTTACAGCTTAAAGTAATAGACGGATCACATTTGTGGCAAGCTGTATTTTTAAAATACAGGGTAGACTTGTAACGTCACCACCAGCGTCACGCCGCCAGCGGGAGCCCTTGCCCGAGTTTTAGCACCACCCTCGAAGAACACTTCAGGGGGTTCTTATGACCATTTTAGCAGCACTAATGCTACATGGCATTGCGAAGCATAGTTTCTCAGAGACTTACCAAGCCGTGTTTCTTGTTATTGCATTGTGGGATTACCGGTTTTGATTATTGGTTGGATCATATCGGTTGGATCATTGATTGGTTTCTCGTTTTCTCTAGTCTTGCGATTCGGATTTGTTTGCCTGGTTTGTTTTGTCTTTATGGTTTTTGACTTTTGCGCGTTTACTTTGGTTCACTATTTTGCTTTACGTTGGTTGGACTTTTTAAAAAAAAATTATATTTATTCAATTTGCATTTTAATTACAACCAACAAGTTGAAAACATAACGACTACACATTCAACACAGTACTCAAGCCACATACACCAAAAAATAGCATAATTAAATGATTGCACACATACTCTTTAAAATAAATAAATAAAAATAAATAAATAAACAAGGTACCCTCTGAAATTTTACACCGGTCACATTGAGCTGCAACAGATTGATAAATCTTGGGCAATTTGGATTTGGAATAGTGAAGACGGTGTACAACTTTAAACTGAATCAAATGGTGTCTACTATTAATAAGACAGGAGTATATTCTGGCCATGATTTCAATCCACAAGGGTTCAGACAGGTCAATGCCCAACTCACTACTCCAAGCCCTTCGCAGATGATGAGTAGATGTTTTAACATGATGGATAAAAACAGATACCAACAATGAGACCAGCTGTCTGGAGTCAGGGGGACGCACCAAGACATCAATAAAAGGATGTTGTATTGATATATTTTCAAACATTTTTATTTTATCTCTGACAGAACGCCTGACTTGTAAATAGCGGAAAAAATGTGAATTGGGAAGTTGGAATTTGTCCTTAATCTATATCTATAAACAGCGTATAGGCGTATAGCGTTTCAATGCCTCCCACTGTTAGGCCTTCAATATCAGGGTGACCTCTGATTTTTAAAGCAAGCAGCTTCAATGCAATAGCAAAAAGAGCAGGTGAAAGAGGGCAGCCTTATTGAACCGAACAATATAGGGGGAATAAAGGTTAAAACCGAGCACTATGGACTGTTATAGATGATTTTTACCCAAGAGATGAATAATTCGCTGACACCAAAACACCGCAAAGACTCGAGCATATACGACTATTCAATTTGATCAAAAGCCTTCTGCGCATCTAAGGATATATTAGCTGTTTGATTAGTCTTGCCATGACCTGCATATATTGTATTAAGTCGTCTAACATTAAAAAAGGAAAACCTTCTTGGGATGAACCCAGTCTGATCAGGGTGAATAATAGATGTGAGATGTTTACTTAATCTGTTTGCCAGCACCTTTGTAATAACTTTTCTATCAACATTTTGAAGAGCAATTGGCCTGTAACTGGCAGGGTCACTGTCTTCTTTCCCTTTTTTCAGTAAGAGACAGATATTGGCTTCATACAGAGTTTTAGGTAGTGTCTTCTCTTCTGTGGAATTACGGACCATTTTGAGTAATAGTGGAGTTAATAAATCTGAAAATGCTTCATAATATATAATATAATATAATTCATAATATAAGCTAGAAAATCCATCAGGCCCTGCGGACTTCCCAGAAGGAAATTATTTAATTACGGAAATTAGCTCTTCCTTGGTAAAATCAGAGTCCAGTTCTTCTCTAGCTGAATCACTGAGCTTTGGATTATCCAGAGAGTCAAAAAAGATATCTAGGTCAAATTGCATGACATTACATTTAGAGGACTAGAGGTCCCTATAGAACTCTCTAAACCTGTTGTTGATATCCTTAGGGTTGGAAAGAAAAACACCTGATTTTGGTTTAATTATATAAATTGACCTAGTAGCTTGAGAGCTTTTAAGTTGTCGTGCTAACAGCTTCTCTGGCTTGTCTCCTAATTCAAATTGCTTTTGTTTCAGTTTAAGAAGTGAATTATTAACCTGACATCCTAAAATGCAGTTATATTCGTATTTAAGCTTCACAATTTCGTTAAACTTCCCTTTCCTTTCTAACGGAGAATTCATAGGAAATGATATGACCACCTTAAACATTTCCCAAAGGATTGAATCTGAGACCTCACCTGTGTCATTTATTTCAATAAACTCCCTTATCTTCACTGCCATGCTTTCACAAAACTTATTGTCAGCTAATAGCAAGGGGTTAAAACGCCATGAGTAATGTTGTCTAGGAAGGGTAAAGTCAATGGTCATTAGTAAAGGACTATGATCAGAGATAAGTATACTATGATATTTGGTGTTGTTCACACTTTGAATTAAATTAGAATCCACCAGGAAGTAGTCGATTCTACTGTGGGACCTATGAATGTGAGAGTAATAAGAGTAATCTTTATCTGTGGGATGTTGAAGTCTCCAGATGTCAACACAGTTCCTAGATTTGATTAAATTATTTAAAATTTGAGGTGATGTAATATTGACAAGAGGACAATCTGTCTAAATAGGGATCCAAAACACAATAAAAGTGACCTCCAATTATAATGTTTGTTTTCTTGTCATCGGGAAGCAGATTAAACACCTTTTTAAAAATAATGGGTCACCAAAATTTGGACCATATATGCTGACGAAAATAACAGGGATTGAGTTGATACTGCCAAAAAGCCCTGTCTCTATGCACACCACCATTTTTTGCATAGGATACAGCATAAGAGTTGAAGCAAGTGATAAGATGTCAGCCTGCTGCAATTGTTAGAGATCCTTGGAGAAGCGATTCACTGTGAAAGAGAGGAGATGCCAGGTGAGACAAGGGGTCAGCCAGTACCTGTCTTAAGTTGGATACAATATGGGGTGCAGGAAGGTTCTGGGTTAAGTTCGGTTAATGGTGGTCCATTGTTTTAATTAAGCAAGCTGTGGGAGCTGCTGCGTCAGCAACAACAGCAGATAGATCAGCCTACTCGAGCCATAATCACACCACACCATAATCACACCTCGTTGGTACCACATTGGTACCACTGATGTAGTCCTCTATCCCACTACAGTTCTAGGTAAATTGCAGGAAGTGTATTTGGTAGATCTTCCCATTGGCTTGACTGAAGTACCATCAGCAAATGCTCAAGTATCTTCTTGTGATGCCTCCGCACATCTCATTGGGCCGTAATCACACCTCGTAATCACACCTCATTGGAACTACATTGGTAACATTGACGTGGTCTTCTGACCCACTATGGTTATAGTTTATTTTCAGGAAGTATATTTGGTGGATCTTCCTGTTGGCTTGACTGAAGTTCCATCAGTGAACGCTCAAATATCTTCTTGTGATGCCTCCGCAATGTGGTCATTTGTCTCGTCTTCTTCTTGTGATGCCTCCACTATGTGGTCATTCATCTTGTTCCACTTTAGTGATTTGTAGGCAGTGCCAACAACCAGGTCAGTTTGCTCGTGATTATTTTTTCAACAGGACGTATGGTATTTGGGCCATGTAATTTCATCCAAGGGCGTTGCAATGGCCCAAAATAAGGTCGAGGATCTGGCTCAGTGGCTCCACCCTAGGACAGTATCAGAGTTGCTAATCTTTTAGGGTTTCATTGACACTTTGTGGAAGGGCTTGATAAGTTGTCAGCCCCACTGCATAAAGTTGTGCAGACTAATCTGGGGCAAGTCTGGTAAGTGTAGTCAGGAGTTGATGGTTGGCTAAGTGACGTTGCAGCAGGTAACATAGCACATAAAGACTCTTCCATGAACACTTAACTAATCCCTAACATGCTCCCACTCCAAAAATAAACAAACTAACAAATAAATAAATGTTACATCACTATTGCTCCTCCAGCAGTCAATTCAAATCTTATATGGTAGCACTACTTGTATTGTCTTCTGGTTGATATATTGCTTTGCTTCTATTTCCTAGTTCATTTGTAAGTAAATGAATACATTTAAATGTAAATGTAACTTTAACCCTGCCATGGCTAATTCCTTAAACATGTCTCTTATAATTTACAAGTTGTCACTTTTTTTATTTTGTGTAGTGAATGTGAAATACATCTGTGTGTGTTTTGGAAGACTAAACAAAGGGAATCATATTCTTTAAACTTACCACTACGTACCACTTACCACTATCACCTGCTTCCTGGAGGTTTGAGGCCCCTTTTCAAAACCATTTTAACTGGGTCACTGACATTATGTGAGCAGCGTAGAGGTGAATACTGAACTTCAGAAATGTATAATAAAATGCATCAACAATATAAAATGTACTGGGTTAAAGAAGTTTAACAGAAAGAGAGGAGAAAATAACACATAACGTCCACAATCTAGGGATGCCAGACAGAACATTCACAAACACACATACAGAATCTGAACCTGTAAAGAGAAATGAAATCCTATTCTCAAACCTTGACCACATGCAGACCGCAGTCTAAATATACAAAGACACAAAAGTGAACATGCACAGAGATGGGCTTCTGATTGAACTCTTACCTGGTTTATGTGGCTTTCAACTTAACTTCCTGTCCCTAAAACTGAGCACAGACATGCACATATATTTAACAACAGCACATGCACACAGTCACTTATAGCTGCAGTGGAGACTAGAAAGTTCTGTGCATTACCCTAGGCTGATCAGAGAAGTTAAAAACAGAGATGACTTTAAATGTTTATGCAAACTCAGGAATTTCAGCAGGTAACAGATCAGCTGACTCAGAAGACTTATACAAAGATATCTATGTGAATGAAGATGTTCTGGAGACTTGGGTGACCAGAAGTCATAAAGGAACTATGACCACAGGTAACAATTTTACAGTATTTGCCACTTATATAATTAGCTGTGTGTTAAGTGAACTAACTATAATTAAGTATTTGGATCTGTCTTGAAATATTTCAGGGAGAATTCAAACCCAAATCAGTTTAGAGTTATAGTTAATATAGTGGAAGTTTAGTGAAACAAGATTCTGTGATCAGGTAGAACCTCATCAGGTGTGCTTCTCAATATTGCAGCTTTTTCTGCAATACTTTAGGCACTACAATTCTATATGTCACAACTCAGTTACTCCAGGAAATGTTCTGGTAACATGCTCTTTGTTTAGACCTATCAAATTCTCTAATCTACTCTAAATCCTGTAATTGTCTGTTTATCAACAATGGATAGAGTACATCGTATCATATATTAGCATAATTGTATTTATCCCTAATGAGCAAGCCTGAGGCGACTGTGACAAGGAAAAACTCCCTGAGACGGTAAGAGGAAGAAACCTTGAGAGTACCCAGACTCAAAAGGGAACCTCATCCTCATTTGGGTGACACCGGAAGGTGTGATTATAAATTATTATAAATACAGGACAGTGTGAATTACCATAAACACCAGAGAGTGTGATAATGAATAATGTGTTTCTACAGCTATATACAGTCAGTTGGAGTTGTGTAACCAGGAGCTCCTGAGCAACTCAAATTAGCTCAACATCTGCGTTAATTAGAGATTCAATACCAACACCTCCATGCTGAACACATGAATAAGAAAACAAAATAAAAAGACTTACTCTTAGCATCTTCATTAATTTTGTTGCTATTAACAGTTGTGTTATTGTTGATTATTTTGGTTACAAAACAACAGCACCACCAACAGTGATAAAAAAAAAAAAGTGTTAGGAAGCGAGGCTGGGGCTAATTTTTGTCTTTCCCAGAATGTAGATTCATGCAGTCTATTATAGGCCATCATTTTAGTCACTCCAATGGTTTGATCTCCAATCTAGCTGATATTTCTCAGCCCACTTCGTTGACACATCCATATGGAACAAAGTAAAAATAAATAGATAAAACACGTATTGTCCAAAGTTAATTGCATTAAAAAAACTGGGACAGAACTGTACAAATTTTCTGTTTATCCTCGCTTGCTATTTAGAGAAAACTTGCCATGAATCCATTAAGATTTTGATTATGAATTATGGACTTGAAAGTCGCACACATTAAACTAAATAAATCTACCAACAGACCAGCCACTAAAACGTCATTTTGCACAGAACTGTAATATGGAATCTATCAAAGTGTCTTCAGAGAGTGTCCATTTTACAGCTTAAAGTAATAGACGGATCACATTTGTGGCAAGCTGTATTTTTAAAATACAGGGTAGACTTGTAACGTCACCACCAGCGTCACGCCGCCAGCGGGAGCCCTTGCCCGAGTTTTAGCACCACCCTCGAAGAACACTTCAGGGGGTTCTTATGACCATTTTAGCAGCACTAATGCTACATGGCATTGCGAAGCATAGTTTCTCAGAGACTTACCAAGCCGTGTTTCTTGTTATTGCATTGTGGGATTACCGGTTTTGATTATTGGTTGGATCATATCGGTTGGATCATTGATTGGTTTCTCGTTTTCTCTAGTCTTGCGATTCGGATTTGTTTGCCTGGTTTGTTTTGTCTTTATGGTTTTTGACTTTTGCGCGTTTACTTTGGTTCACTATTTTGCTTTACGTTGGTTGGACTTTTTAAAAAAAAATTATATTTATTCAATTTGCATTTTAATTACAACCAACAAGTTGAAAACATAACGACTACACATTCAACACAGTACTCAAGCCACATACACCAAAAAATAGCATAATTAAATGATTGCACACATACTCTTTAAAATAAATAAATAAAAATAAATAAATAAACAAGGTACCCTCTGAAATTTTACACCGGTCACATTGAGCTGCAACAGATTGATAAATCTTGGGCAATTTGGATTTGGAATAGTGAAGACGGTGTACAACTTTAAACTGAATCAAATGGTGTCTACTATTAATAAGACAGGAGTATATTCTGGCCATGATTTCAATCCACAAGGGTTCAGACAGGTCAATGCCCAACTCACTACTCCAAGCCCTTCGCAGATGATGAGTAGATGTTTTAACATGATGGATAAAAACAGATACCAACAATGAGACCAGCTGTCTGGAGTCAGGGGGACGCACCAAGACATCAATAAAAGGATGTTGTATTGATATATTTTCAAACATTTTTATTTTATCTCTGACAGAACGCCTGACTTGTAAATAGCGGAAAAAATGTGAATTGGGAAGTTGGAATTTGTCCTTAATCTATATCTATAAACAGCGTATAGGCGTATAGCGTTTCAATGCCTCCCACTGTTAGGCCTTCAATATCAGGGTGACCTCTGATTTTTAAAGCAAGCAGCTTCAATGCAATAGCAAAAAGAGCAGGTGAAAGAGGGCAGCCTTATTGAACCGAACAATATAGGGGGAATAAAGGTTAAAACCGAGCACTATGGACTGTTATAGATGATTTTTACCCAAGAGATGAATAATTCGCTGACGCCAAAACACCGCAAAGACTCGAGCATATACGACTATTCAATTTGATCAAAAGCCTTCTGTGCATCTAAGGATATATTAGCTGTTTGATTAGTCTTGCCATGATCTGCATATATTGTATTGAGTCGTCTAACATTAAAAAAGGAAAACCTTCTTGGGATGAACCCAGTCTGATCAGGGTGAATAATAGATGTGAGATGTTTACTTAATCTGTTTGCCAGCACCTTTGTAATAACTTTTCTATCAACATTTTGAAGAGCAATTGGCCTGTAACTGGCAGGGTCACTGTCTTCTTTCCCTTTTTTCAGTAAGAGACAGATATTGGCTTCATACAGAGTTTTAGGTAGTGTCTTCTCTTCTGTGGAATTACGGACCATTTTGAGTAATAGTGGAGTTAATAAATCTGAAAATGCTTCAGAAGGAAATTATTTAATTACGGAAATTAGCTCTTCCTTGGTAAAATCAGAGTCCAGTTCTTCTCTAGCTGAATCACTGAGCATTGGATTATCCAGAGAGTCAAAAAAGATATCTAGGTCAAATTGCATGACATTACATTTAGAGGACTAGAGGTCCCTATAGAACTCTCTAAACCTGTTGTTGATATCCTTAGGGTTGGAAAGAAAAACACCTGATTTTGGTTTAATTATATAAATTGACCTAGTAGCTTGAGAGCTTTTAAGTTGTCGTGCTAACAGCTTCTCTGGCTTGTCTCCTAATTCAAATTGCTTTTGTTTCAGTTTAAGAAGTGAATTATTAACCTGACATCCTAAAATGCAGTTATATTCGTATTTAAGCTTCACAATTTCGTTAAACTTCCCTTTCCTTTCTAACGGAGAATTCATAGGAAATGATATGACCACCTTAAACATTTCCCAAAGGATTGAATCTGAGACCTCACCTGTGTCATTTATTTCAATAAACTCCCTTATCTTCACTGCCATGCTTTCACAAAACTTATTGTCAGCTAATAGCAAGGGGTTAAAACGCCATGAGTAATGTTGTTTAGGAAGGGTAAAGTCAATGGTCATTAGTAAAGGACTATGATTGGAGATAAGTATACTATGATATTTGGTGTTGTTCACACTGAATTAAATTAGAATCCACCAGGAAGTAGTCGATTCTACTGTGGGACCTATGAATGTGAGAGTAATAAGAGTAATCTTTATCTGTGGGATGTTGAAGTCTCCAGATGTCAACACGGTTCCTAGATTTGATTAAATTATTTAAAATTTGAGGTGATGTAATATTGACAAGAGGACAATCTGTCTAAATAGGGATCCAAAACACAATAAAAGTGACCTCCAATTATAATGTTTGTTTTCTTGTCATCGGGAAGCAGATTAAACACCTTTTTAAAAATAATGGGTCACCAAAATTTGGACCATATATGCTGACGAAAATAACAGGGATTGAGTTGATACTGCCAAAAATAATGATATATCTCCCATTAGGGTCTGCATGCAAATTGGTAAGCTGAAAGGGAACGCTTTTCCGAAAGAGGATGGCAATGCCATGGGCCTTGGAAGTACAGGCTGATTGGTAAACCTGTGAAATCCAATTGCTTCTTAGTCTTTGCTGTTCTGTGGTTTTAATATGGGTTTCTTGTAGAAAAATTATATCTGCTGAAAGGGACTTGAGATGTTTAAAGACCTTGCCCCTCTTAATAGCATGACCCAATCCCCTGATGTTCCAGGAAACCAGAGTGAGATAATGACTGCCCACCCTAATACCTTGTTGAAACCTGTGCATTTAAAAGAGATGGACAAGAAATTACATCCAATGCATGCGTACAATGAGAATGATGGTGATAACCTGGCAGCATTACGCAACTAAAGAAGGAAGAAAAATGAAAAAGTAAAAATACAAATAAAAACTCTGTGACAAAGACAACATATACCAACAATGACAAATGCCTGTATAGGCAAAGCACAACTCTTTTCATCAGAAAAAAGTATATAAAGTAATTGACCATAATAGGAATGTAATATAAATTACAGTCTGAAAGAAAACAATTATCATATTGATATAAAACAGTGAAAGAAAATGTAGATGCTCCTTTAGTGATGTAGTTATGAGGCTGTAGATTATGAAAAATCAATGTAAAGCCTGTAAATATTACAAGATTGTGCTCAACTGAAGACTCCCTTCTTTATCATAAATTGGACCAGGTCAACAAAGGTATTTACTTGGCACAACCAGTTCTTACTTGCCATGAATAAGAAATTATTTGTCATTGTCTGTACGAGAATAATTCGCTTCCACAAACAGTGTTGCGACTCTCAGCGCATCACGAGAAGCATGACGTTGCATCAATACCTTCTTTGTATAGTCTGGGAAGATTAAAATTCTCTTCCCGTTGTATTCCAGAGGTTGTTGTCTGCCAAGGCGAAGGATTGGTTCTTTCTGTTGATAATGGTGAATACGTGCCATGATAGTGCGTTGCATTTGCGCCCGGAGCCGGCTTTGGTTGGAGCGAACGGTGAGCACAGTCGATAGACACAGGTTTTGGGAAGTGTTCCACTGAGAACAGTTTGGAAATCAACTCTGTGGGCTTGCCTTCTTCTTCTCCTTCCGGTATGCCCACAATTTTGATGTTGTTTCTGCTAGAGCGAGCTTCCAAGTCATAAACTTTAGCTTGCAGTTGCTTGTTAGCATTGGTCAGGTCTGGCCTGGACTGACCTGGGCGCCAGACAGGAGTTAGGTAAGGGAGTTTAATAAGGGCAAAAGGGGAAACACAGTTCCAGCTAGCAATGGGTGGCAGACAGCATATTACCAAAATATCCCAGAGAGCACAAGGTGCACAAAGTAGCTGAATCTCCAATACATGCACAATAGTCTTTAATCCACAGAAGTAGCTGAATTTATACACAGTATTCCATCCTTGGGGCAAAAATCCAAAGTACATAACAAATGTCCTCACAAAATCGCATTCAGAAGAGTTCAGAAAAATCCACAGTATGCAATGAAACCAAGTAGCAAAGTTAACGGGCTATAATCCATGCAAGTGCTAAACACACCAGGCAAGAGATACACAGAACACCCGAAGAGCAAAAAATCCAAACAGACGCAATCAAAGTGGAAAAAAACTGAAAACAGTCAAACGCCAGTCAGAAGATGAATTCAGAAAAGTATCCACAATTCGGGGGAAACATAGTAGCAAGTTTTTTACGAGCAATAATCCATGCTAGTGCAAGAAACATACTTGGCAAAAATACACGGAACATCTATGGGGGGGTATCCAAACGGGTGAAATCGGAGCAACAAAAAATGGAAAACAGGCGTGGATCAAAAAACGGGAAAAACACTGTCGTGAAATGCAGCGGGATGACTCACAGAGCCACGGGGAAGCTGTTGAGACCATCTGGCGGTGAGTGAGAGATGGGAGCATCCTTAAATAATGTAAAAGAGTTTAAGAAGAAAGTGTCCGACCCAGAAGTGCTCGATCCAAGATGACCACTGGCCCAGAAGTGCTTGAACATAGTAGCTACATATACAGTCTCATAGGCAGTGTTCCTTCAGTCAGCCACTCTGAATGTAGTTTTAGACAATTATATACTGGTACAAGTGTGTTTATAAGGACTGATATCTACAGCAGTGAAAGATCAGGATTACTGTAAAGAGAAGAACTGAGATAAGTGAGCAGATCCTGAAATGTCAGCAGACAAGTGGCATCATGCGTGTCCATATTAGAGCCGTTGTGAAGCACACTTCCAGGTTCTCAACATCGCAGCGCTCACATCCGGGTCGGGTTTTGGTATTCTATTCTAAGGCTGGTTTATCTTGGTGAGCAATTTTCCTCTGCCTGAATGTACTATGTTCATCTGTACAAACAACAGTATGCACCTATAAACACCTTGGGACTCTGCAGCCTTCATACCACTCAGGAAGGAGTCTCACTCCTACAGATGGAAAAAGTTCAAATCAATTTCAGCAAAACCTTGTGAAGCTTCTGGAAAATAAAGGCAACCCACATGTATGTAAACTTCTGACACACTGGGAATGTGATGAGAAAAATAAAATTCTTAATATAAATAGTGATTCTAACTGACCCAAGACAAACAGTGTTTTCTATGCTTAATGTCAGAAATTGTGAAAAACAGAGTTTAATTGCATTTATCTAAGGTGTATGTAAAGTTCTGACTGCAAATATATATTATATGATCTACATATTTAAACAAGGTCTGCAATGTACACTGTGGTGGTAAATATTTACTCTTCTCATTTTGACTCCTGAGCAAGTAATTTACAGATGTAAACTAAATGTTTTCTATGCATAATGTCAGGAATTGTGAAAAACAGTTTAATTTTCATTTTGCCAAGGTGCATGTTAACCTCTGACTTCAAATACAGTATATATTTTCTAATCTATATATTTTACCAAGACCTGTGCTGGTATATATTTCCCAGTATGCCCTCATAACTCTTAGTTTTACTCCTGAACAACTAAATTGTAAAATTATTACATTACTCTCTAATTACAGGAATCAATCCTGCAAGGAAGAAATGTTACAGACTGCCTGCAGTATGTTTGCTACTGCTGTGTTTTCTCCAGCTGGCTGCCATCACGGTGCTGTGGATCAAATTTAGCATCCTTAGTAAAGAAAAAGTAGAGTTACAGACCAGTCACAACAACCTGACTATAGAGAGAGACCAGTTACACATCAATTACAACAACTTGATGAAAGAGAAACACCAGCTAGAGACCAGATACAAATTTCTGACTACAGAGAGAAACCAGTTACAGACCAATTACAACACCCTGACTAAAGAGAAAGACGAGCTACAGAAGCAGAACGATGAATTTCAGAAGTTGCTTAATTTGGGTGAGTGCATGTTTTAAAGATGGTCAGTGTTTGTAGTAGAATTCATGGACAAGAATGGCCAGAGACCATGGTTTAAGTTAGTCCTCAGCTGGTTATAGTGTACTATTTGTCTCACCAAACACACTGGAAGCACAGCATGGCAGCTTTCAACATTCTACCCCTTTACCCTATTTTACAGGCATCTAGTCAGAGTATATTCTTCTATACTTATGTCTGCTTCACCTGCATAATTTTTCCAACACTCTAGCTGAGGCTATGTGTTAAAATCCTTTTAATGTCTCACCACTGACTATGCCTTCTCTACACTTTTTGTGGCCTTCAGCAGTTTGGGCTCTCCCATCTCATACAAAGTAAACAACCCTCCACCTCTTTGGACTACATTTCATAGAAAATGTTCATCTGTCGCACCATCCATGCCTCTCAAATCTCATCTAAAACACAATGAAAAAACAATATCTCTCTACTTACTATAAATGTATTCTCACCTCCATCATCATTGGCTTCCTTGCCGCAGGTTTCACAAGCAGTTGTAATGAATGTTTTCCCCAATGAACAGTCCTCTGGTAACTCATTCAGCTTTCATTCCTTTAATATTGTACACTGTAATTGAACTTCTGACCTACCCATAGGGTAAGTGGTTGGCTCTTACAGCTCAAAAACCCTTAACTCTTTGTTTTTCTGTCAGTGCTTTTGTGAAGCTCAAATAAATTCTGGGACCATCTATTGAAATCAGAAATCATCTATTGTCTAGACAGGATATAGTCAGTGTTTGCCAATTAATTATTTAAATAATGCCATTGCTTTGTTAATTTGATCTGCTCTCCAGTAAAGGAAACATGCCAAAGGTTTAAAGGATGAACTTACAGCTCACTTTAAGTTAATTCATGAATTTACATTTAGAGTAATTAAATGTTGAAGATGAATTAAGTATTGGCCTTAGATCTGAGTAAAGATGTGCACAGTTTAAGTATTATTGTACATTTTACCCAATTCTGAATAAAGCCTCATATTATTCTATGTGATCAGTTTCATGTTACAATGTGGAGTGGAGATATTTCAACTCCAGAATTTACTATATCTCTACTGAGCCAAAAGACTGGACTGAGAGCAGACAGGACTGCATAAAGAGAGGAGCTGACCTAGTGATCATCAACAACAAAGAGGAACAAGTGAGTGAGAGAGAGAGAGAGAGAGAGAGAGAGAGAGAGAGAGAGAGAGAGAGAGAGAGAGAGAGAGAGAGAGAAACTGGGTTTCCGTATTCATATTGTACTGTTATATTTACAGCAATTCATAGAGAGAAATAATTTAATATTGTATATTGTTTTATTAATTACAGGAGTTTATCACGAAACAATTGGGCAGCAGCTGGGCTTGGATTGGTCTGAGTGACAGAGACACAGAGGGGATGTGGAAATGGGTGGATGGTACAAAACTGACCACTGAGTAAGAGACATATTTATCTGTGATTGTTTCCCAGAACTCTTCCCGTTGTACAGAAGGTTACAAGAACTAGATGGTTTTCTGCTGATGGATAATGTTATGCAATCTTGAACTAAATGCTAAGATCATCACAATAACCATATATTTCATAAATTCAAGATCATTTGTATTAAATGTGTGGAATTGAAGGTAATTGATCACTGATCTGTTTGCTTTTCAGGTACTGGAATAAGGGGGAACCAAATAATGTAGGTGACGAGGACTGTGCTGAGATTTCGGGTAATCCAGAAAAGAAGGGCTGGAATGACTATTCATGCTTCAATAAAAAAATATGGATCTGTGAGAAAAGTATTGATTTTAATAAGTGAGTATAGTATACAGTCAATCAGTTGAGTAAAATGACACAATATTCACAAATCCAGCTGAATTCATGAAGTAGTTCAGTTCAGGTTTTATCCTATGCAATGCTTAAACAATGCTTAAAAAGAATCCTTAAAGTGATTTTTTTTTGTATGTAATGCCTGATGCTTACAAAGCAGAAAGATTCATTTTGAGTCAATTCTGCTTGCATTATTTTAATTCTAATTACATTATTTTCCATTTTTATAAAATTTTAATTACTGGATATTTTAATAGTCATTTGTTCATGTTTCAACAGGTTTATGATTGCTGAATATAGATTCATATATCATATGTATCTTCCTTTAACAATTTGCATTCTATGTGAGAATTTATTCTGTAGATCATTAGAGTGCATATAGATAAATAGGTGTCTATTGCTGTGTGTGTGTGTTGGGGGTTGTATGCTATGTATTAATTGTAGTTTGGGGGAGATGGGGATGGGGGGTGTTATGCTCCATTCACACATATGGCGATTGACGTCATCTGCTAATACATTTTATTAGTATGGCAACGAGTAGTAGGAACACCTTGACGATTTGCTGTGTGTGGGTTGGAATTTGGGTTACAACAATGTTTGTGTAGCACTTTGTGTAATTCATTTTTTTTTTAACTGAGATTTGATTTTTTTTTTAATTCATGGTCCCTGACAAACTTTAAAAAGAATAAATTTCTAAAAAAAAAATAAAGTTTTAGTCATGAGTGAGCAGTGATTTCTATTTTAGCGGAACAGGAATCATTAAAGCCTTTTATAGATTAGAGATATTAAGGTCATGTCTCTCATTGGATGGTTGTGGATAGTTACAAGTGCAAATGCCCAGAGATTATTGCTACAATACGTTCTACAAACTACCGAATGTCATTTGTTTTTAACAAAGATTGTTGGTTCCAATGCTTCAGATGTTCACAAAGAAACAAAGAAAAACCTCTCAGTTTTGCAATACTAAAGTTCATCGTCATCTACCAGCCTTCTGATCCCCTAGGAGATGTCTTGGAATAAATGGTAGATTCTTCACTATTTTCCCTTCTGACAGCACTCCTTTTTACTTATTTTTTCTTGTTTGTTTTCCTGTTTAAAAGTAAATGTAAATACTTTTGAACAACCCTATGAACAAAGCTCACCTGCACTCATGATGAATTTCTGATCCAAATGGCAGTGCAGCAGTAGCATGCAGCAGCCACTTCAGATACTAGAGTATTCAGGCCCTCACAACCAGACTTTGTACCAGTTTCTTCCCTTTAAAACATCAGACTCAACACTTAAGGACTGGACTGACACACACACACACACTCACTCGATTTTACATCTTTGCACTCAGTCTGCAATTTTTGCACATCTCTGCTTTTTTTCTAAATGCTGCTACAACTGTTTTGTACGTTTTCTTTATGTATCTGTGTATCTTCATTGTATTGTCTGTTTTTGACTTGCACTGTTTGCACACACTTTATGTCAATCGGTTATTTTTTTTATTTTTACTCTTTAGCTCTAGTTATGTGTTGTTTTATGTAGCTCTGTGTTTTATGTAGCACCAGGGTTCTGGAGGAATGTTGTTTTATTTCACTGTTTACTGCATCAGATATATATGCTTGAAATGACAGTAAAAGCTTCTTGAATTAGTAGAGTTCCCAATGCCTTGCCTTAATATATTAGATTTTGATTTTAAAACTTTTGGTTGGTTCTGAACCAATGGGAAACCTGCGCAAAATGAGTGAGTCACCAACGAGTACAGAGCAAATAGAGAGAATGAGGTGAAGCTTAGTGGAGATTAAGATCTGCAGAGCTTTCATGAATTTCATAAATATGTGATATTTATATAATTTGTATAGAGTGATACAAAGAGCTTCAATTACAGTCTCCCAATAGGGAAAACTGGATCCCCAGCTGTTGATGGTGAGAAATTGTAAATGGCTAGGAAAAGTTAAACAAAAGATTCTGTATATTTGGTAGGTAACAGTCCATTAACTGGACTTTTCCCCTAATTTATTTAGTTTAAACGTGTGAATAAAGTGGGGCAAAAAAGTATTTAGTCAGCCACCAATTGTGCAAGTTCTCCCACTTAAAAAGATGAGAGAGGCCTGTAATTTTCATCATAGGTACACTTCAACTATGAGAGACAGAATGATAAAAAAAAATCCAGAAAATCACATTGTCTGATTTTTAAAGAATTTATTTGCAAGTTATGGTGGAAAATAAGTATTTGGTCAATAACAAAAGTTCATCTCAATACTTTGTTATATACCCTTTGTTGGCAATGACAGAGGTCAAACGTTTTCTGTAAGTCGCCACAAGGTTTTTACACACTGTTGCTGGTAGTTTGGCCCATTCCTCCATGCAGATCTCCTCTAGAGTAGTGATGTTTTGGGGCTGTCGCTGGGCAACACGGATTTTCAACTCCCTCCAAAGATTTTCTATGGTGATGAGATCTGGAGACTGGCTAGGCCACTCCAGGACCTTGAAATGCTTCTTACGAAGCCACTCCTTCATTGCCCGGGCGGTGTGTTTGGGATCATTGTCATGCTGAAAGACCCAGCCACGTTTCATCTTCAATGCCCTTGCTGATGGAAGGAGGTTTTTACTCAAAATCTCACGATACATGGCCCCATTGATTCTTTCCTTTACACGGATCAGTTGTCCTGGTCCCTTTGCAGAAAAACAGCCCCAAAGCATGATGTTTCCACCCCCATGCTTCACAGTAGGTATGGTGTTCTTTGGATGCAACTCAGCATTCTTTCTCCTCCAAACATGACAAGTTGAGTTTTTACCAAAAAGTTTTATTTTGGTTTCATCTGACCATATGACATTCTCCCAATCCTCTTCTGGATCATCCAAATGCTCTCTAGCAAACCTCAGATGGGCCCGGACATGTACTGGCTTAAGCAGGGGGACACGTCTGGCACTGCAGGATTTGAGTCCCTGGCGGCGTAGTGTGTTACTGATGGTAGCCTTTGTTACTTTGGTCCCAGCTCTCTGCAGGTCATTCACTAGGTCCCCTCGTGTGGTTCTGGGATTTTTTGCTCACTGTTCTTGTGATCATTTTGACCCCACGGGGTGAGATCTTGCGTGGAGCCCCAGATCGAGGGAGATTATCAGTAGTCTTGTATGTCTTCCATTTTCTAATAATTGCTCCCACAGTTGATTTCTTCACACCAAGCTGCTTACCTATTGCGGATTCAGTCTTCCCAGCCTGGTGCAGGTCTACAATTTTGTTTCTGGTGTCCTTTGACAGCTCTTTGGTCTTGGCCATAGTGGAGTTTAGAGTCTGACTGTTTGAGGTTGTTGACAAGTGTCTTTTATAGTGATAACGAGTTCAAACAGGTGCCATTAATACAGGTAATGAGTGGAGGACAGAGGAGCCTCTTAAAGAAGAAGTTACAGGTCTGTGAGAGCCAGAAATCTTGCTTTTTTGTAGGTGACCAAATATTTATTTTCCACCATAATTTGCAAATAAATTCTCTAAAAATTAGACAATGTGATTTTCTGGATTTTTTTTTCTCATTCTGTCTCTCATAGTTGAAGTGTAGCTATGATGAAAATTACAGGCTTCTCTCATCTTTTTTGCCCCACTGTATATAATTTCACTACATGTCGTACTGTGAATGATTTTTGTATGTAAAGTTGCTTTTGGCTGCTCCCTGTTTGGGGTCGCCACAGCGGACCAACTGGTCCGCACAACAACTAGGCACAGGTTTAATGCTGGATGCCCTTCCTGACGCAACCATCCCATCTTTCTGGGCTTGGGACCGGCACTGCATCCAGTGGTTGGGGTTTGGGCATTGGCTAGGAATTGAACCCGGAAAAGATTTCTTGCCTTTCGCATGGTAGGCGAGAGACCTACCACTGAGCCAAAAATGCCCTGAATGATTTTTGTATGTGATAAATAAAAATTAAATTTAATTAGAATTTTAAATCGCACTTTACCTTGCCTAGCAGGCTATTTAACAGAGAATGACACTTTCTTCCAAGGTTTATTTAGACTGAGTGAGCAAACTGAAAATACTAGTTAAATAAAACCAGAGAATCCTTTTAAAGGACTAATCAGAGTTTATCTTTTTAAACATTTTCTTTTATTTTTCTAAGTTTAACAAGAGTTCAGAGATTAAAATAAATGCGTTTTCTCTCTGATTTACTCTCAAATACCTGTATCAGTTTATCACTTAATAATAAACTGATCCGTTTTATCAATTTTTAACATTTTAACAAGCTGCTGAGATGACAATCAATTAGACCAAATATTGTTCACCAGTGCATTCATGTAAATGCTAAACCTAATAACCTTTAACAGTCCCACAATACACTTCTCACTGGCATAAATTCCTGTGTTTGAAACACTTACCGCGAGTTTCTTGCCTGTGTTAGTATTTGCCTCAATATTTTACGCTGTCACCTTTCGTTTTTAAATGTTTTACTTGCTTATTGCAGTTAATAGTTCTTTTTTTTGGGAGGAGCTTTCTGTTTTTTCGGTCTTCAAACATCAATCGGAGGAAACCCAATTCGGAGCTCTACAATATCCAGGTTAAATTCACTTAAAGGTACATAATCATAATCTATGGCAAAAATTCAGCTTGTACAGTGTGTGAGCTGCAGTATATTTAGTAATTCTTCCTCTGTTGTTAGTGTTAATTTTACTTGAGATAAGTGTATGCTAGTTAGTTCTCTGATGGAGAAGATATTAGCTTTAGAGATGTGCATCCAGACACTAGAAAGGGTTAGTGATAGTGAGAGTAGTGTAGTGTCTGTAGGGGGAAGTCTGGATGCCTTAGGTGGAGTTAGTAACCCCCCAACCTGGGCATTAGAGCCCTCACAGCGGGGCAAATGCGTGATGACTCGGCAGCACATGTGCAAAGCCAAGGCTAATGCTAAGGCTCGCCCATGGGAGCACCACTCTTCTCTGCTTCATATGTCCAACAGGTTTGCTCTCCTCATTTAAGAAACATGAAAGAGCTCTGGTTATAGGAGACTCTATCTAAGGCATGTGAAATTAGCTAGGCCTTTAGGGGCTCCAGCAGCACTGGTTAGGTGTATTTGGGGAGCCAGGGTGCCGCACATAGCAGGTCATCTTAGGGTCCTAGGCAAGCATAGGTTCTTGAAGATAGTCTTCCATGTAGGAGCTAATTTTGTGAGTCTGAAGTTACTAAAAGTAATATTGTGAAGGTGTATAAATTAGCTAAGGCATTGTTCGATGCTGTAATATGCTCTGTCCCCATTCCAATGCGGCATGGCAATGTAGCTTACAGCAGGTTATGGTTGCTGAACTGCTGGATGTCCAGGTGGTGCTCCGAAAACAATGTGGGCTTCATAGATAATATGAGCTCTTTTGAGGGCAAGGCTGGCCTGTTTGGACGGTACAGTGTCCATCCATGAGAAAGGTGCTTCTCTCATTTCTTGCAGTATAGCACATAGTCTTAGAGCAGGTCTAGTTAATCTGTGACAATTCAGAGCCAGAGCCACAACATTGAAACTGTGTCTGTTCCCTGAGCTAAACAAAAACGTATAAATAATCAGAAAATTTGTTTTAGTAAGCTGATTAGCATAAAACTAGGTCATAATGAATGCACAGCCAGCACCTTTGATCTGAAGCTAGGACTGTTAAATATAAGATCTTTTTCATCTAAAGCACTTATTGATAATGACCTGATTACTGATCAGAAGTTTAGTGTTCTATGTTTAACAGAATCATAGATTAAACCAATGGAGTATGTAGCATTAAATGAAGCTTGTCCTTCTGGTTATAGCTATTTGCATCAACCGCATCTAACAGGCAGGGGAGGAGGTGTCACAGTTATTCATGACGATAAGCTAGGCTCCACACAAAAACCCAGATATCAATTCAACACATTTGAAGTTCTTTATACTAACCTAACTTATGTAGCCACAAAAAATAAGTTCACAGAGTTGATTCCACTAATTGTTATTTACAGATCTCCAGAGCCATATTCTGAATTCCTCACTGAATTTGCTGATTTCATTATAGACCTCGTTGTTTCTTTAGACAAAGCATTAATTGTAGGAGACTTCAACATTCATTTTGATAAGTCAGAAGACCCTCCAAGAACAGCATTTGTATCCATCTTAGATTCAGTAGGTGTTCATCAGAACGTAATAGGACCCACTCATAATGCAGGTCACACTCTGGATCTTATTCTAACATTCGGCTTAAATATAGAAAACATATTCACTCTTCCACAGTCAGAAGCTATCTCAGACTACTATCTTGTTTCATTTAAAATGCGTCTTAGACATGCGATGAACAATTTGCCATGTCACCGTGTTAAGCGTACATTTACATCTGCTACTGCAGATAGATTTACCAATAGTCTCCCAGAATTATCATGCATGATTGGTTCGGCGTCTGATACCACAGAACTTGATCGGACGACTGCTTGCTTGGAGTCAGTGTTTTGCAACACCATAGATACTGTAGCTCCACTTAAAAGGAAAATAATCAAAGAAAAGAAACTAGCACCCTAGTACAATGACCTCACATAAACTTTAAAACAGGTACCTAGAACGTGAATGGCGTCAAAGTAATTGGCAACATTATATTTAGCATTGAAGGAAAGCCTTCTGAGCTACAAAAATTCAATTAGTACTGCTAGATCAACATATCTCTCTGCCCTAATCGAAGATAACAAAAACAATCCTAAATTTTTATTTAATACTGTAGCAAAACTAACTAGGAGTAAAACCACTGTAGAAAAGCACACCATCTATATGCAGCAGCAATGACTTCATGAATTTTTTCAATAAAAAAATTGATAATATTAGACAAAAAAATTCAGACTATTAAATTATAACCAAACTATTTGATAGATAAGCCTGTAGATAATATAACTATTTCTGATCAGAGCTTTGAATGCTTGTAGATCCAAAGACCCGCACAAAAATTTCAGCTAACACAGAACCACGTTTCAAAAATATATTCAGCTATTTTCATAAGACTGTTTGTTCTCATTATTTATAGGCAGCTATCCATCAGCGAAAATTTCCATATGCAAAACTAGGAAGATATTTCCATGAGAAGACACTGATGTTCGGTCCTTTTTTGTCAGGAAGCCTTTATCATCATTTCAACCATATAATATATCTGGTCGAATACGTAGTTAAATAAAACAACGTTCCACCACGACTATGCAGATTTGCTACATAATCCTAAATTACCAGGAGACCAGGAGAATGAATTCAGAACAGTCAGAAGGCAAGAAAACTGAAGCTTGTTGGAAAGGAGGTTGAGATCACCAAGGATTTCAATACAAAATTACAATAAACTACAGAGTTTAATATACATAAATGATCAGTTGAATATGAGTGTTTGTTTGTGTGTGTGGGGTGTTATGTCAGGTAGATACAGTATACATTAATACAACTTTCCATATGCAAATAAGCTGAGACATTTTCAAGAGAATGTTTGATCCCTATATTTACAATCAGATACACATCAATGAAACTTTCAATATGCAAAGCCAGGAAAATATTTTCATAAGAAAAGACATTGCTGTTTGGTTTCTTTATTTTCAGGCAAATAAAGTATAGGCCTGTTCACATCATATACACATCAATGAAAGTTTGTGGACCTTGTAACCTAAAATAAAGGAGAACAGAATTTTTGCTTTATCCAACTGTATTTACTCAGTGCAACTTATAACATCTAAGTGAAAGATATAAAATCAACAGGTCAGAAAAAATAATAATAAAATAATAATAATAATAATTAAAAAAACAAAATCAGTGAGTTGTATAAAGGATCACCCCCCTCCTATAAATGACTGGTAAACTCAATCAGGTGCAGCTAATCATCATCTCAATGGCACACTAAGCCATTTCACTTCCACCTGTGATCAAGTGTGATCATTTTCATTAACTCAGCATAAGAAGAGCTATTCGTGCAGCATTTCAGTCCATGGTAGTGCAACTGAAGCAAACAATTATGGGTGGAAAGACACTGTCAATAGATCTCCGGTATAAAGTTGTGGATTGGCACAGTTCAGGAGACGGATGCAAAAAAAAAAATTCAATCCATAGAAGGTGTTTGGTACAATTAAGACCCCCCCATGGATCAGGATAGCCCACAAAACTGAATGGAAAAGTGAGGAAAAAACTGATCAGAGATGCTACAAAGAGGCCAATTTGAAGCTTTAACTTTGACTACAACTCTGAAGCAGCTGCAGGAATTTATGACAAAGAGTGATCATTGTGTCCATGTGAAAACAAGATCATAAATTCTCTTGTATGGGAGGGTTGCAAGAAAAAAAGCCACTCCAAAAGAAAGGCCACATGCCATCATGACCAGGCTTTGCCAAAATGCACCTTGAAGATTCTGAGGTCAAGTGAAAAAGGGTGTTATGGTCAGATCAGACTAAAATCAAACTAATTGGCCTCAACACCAAATGGTATGTCTGGCAGAAAGCAGCTCACCATCCAAATAACACCAGTAAAGCATGGAGGTGGTAATATCCTGTTTTAGGGGTTTTTCTTTGCAGCAGGAACTGGAGCAGGATAGAAGAAAAAATAGATGGAGAAAAATACCCTCAAATTCTTAAGGAAAACCTGCTGCCCTCTGCCAGAAAGTTGTCAATAGGAAGGTTCACCTTCCAACATGATAATGACCCAAAACAAACAGCAAAATTTACCACACCGTGGTTGAAGGAGAAAAAGGTGAATGTCCTTGCATGGCCTACTCAGATTGTGTACTTAAACCCCATTGAAAATCTGTGGAATGACCTGAAGACTGCAGTCCACCAACAATTACCATCAAATTTAACTGCACTTGAGCAGTTCTGCAAAGAAGAGTGGGCAAATATTGCAAAGTGTAGATGTGAAAAGTTGGTAGAGACATATAACAACAGACTGATTAATTATATATATATTTACAATCAGATATACATCAGCACTCCCCTTCAAGAGCCTCAAAACTTTCAACCTGCATACTAGATCCCTTAGCCACATGTTTTCTTAAACAGTTATTACCAGTAGCTACCGAACCCCTTCTAAAAATTATAAATTCTTCCCTTAGCACTGGCTATTTGCTTAAACCTTTTAAACTAGTCATTATCAAACCCCTGATTAAAAAACCTGACCTTGACCCCTGTCAGCTGTTAAACTATAGGCCAATATCAAACCTGCCCTTTATCTCCAAGATCCTATTAAAGGCTGTAGCACAGCAGTTATGTTCATACCTACATAGGAACATTCATGAAATGTATCAGTCAGGATTTAGGACTCATCATAGCACAGAGACAGCACTGGTTAAAGTGGTAAATGACTTATTACTGGCCTCTGATCATAGTTGTGCCTCATTACTGTTGTTGCTCGATCTTAAATCTGGATGGTCTTTCTGTTTCATCATGTCCAGGGTAAAAGATCTTGGTGTGATTATTGACTCTGGTCTTTTGTTTGAAGCTCATGTAGATAATATCACTAGGTTGGCCTTCTATTATCTCCGAAATATTGCTAAGATAAGAAATATGATGCTACTTCATGATTCAGAAAAACTAGTTCATGCTTTTGTTACGTTTAGGTTGGATTATTGTAATGCCTTACTGTCTGGATGTTCCAGTAGGAGCATAAACAAGCACGCAGCAGCTAGAGTCCGAACTAGAACCAGAAGATATGAACAAGAAAGTAGCTTGTACCAATGCTTTAGCTTTAGAAAGTACAGCATTGCTGGAGATCCAAGTGATTTAAAATAGTTCAGGCTTAAGTGTCTTTATCAAGGGCCCACCAGTGGCAGCTTGGTGGTTTTCAGATTCAAACTCACAACTTTTCAATGAAGTATCCAATGCATTAATCACTGAGCTACTACTGCCCACATCATGCATGAAAGTAGTAGATCCAAAGACCCGCACAAAAATTTCAGCTAACACAGAACCAGGTTTCAAAAATATATTCAGTTATTTTCATAAGACTGTTTGTTCTCATTATTTATAGGCAGCTATCCATCAGCGAAAATTTCCATATGCAAAACTAGGAAGATATTTCCATGAGAAGACACTGATGTTCGGTCCTTTTTATGTTTTATGTGATCGAAGCCTTTATCATCATTTCAACCATATAATATAGCTGGTTGAATATGTAGTTAAATAAAACAACGTTCTACCACGACTATGCAGATTTGCTACATAATCCTAAATTTTTAATTAATACTGTAGCAAAATTAACTTGGAGTAAAACCACTGCAGAAGAGGGGCACACCAACTATATGCAACAGTAATGAATTCATGAATTATTTAAGTGGAAAAATTGATATCAGTCAGACTATTAATTTAATGTTTTGGCTTTGTGCTTAAATCATTTAAACTAGCAGTTATCAAACCCCTGATTAAAAGACCTGACCCTGACCCATTTCAGCTGTCCAATTTTAAGCCAATATCAAACCTCCCCTTTATTTCCAAGATCCTAGAAAAAGTTGTAGCACAGTTATGCTTCATAGGTTATTTATTTATTTACACTATTCATTGATATTAATATTAAGGATGCCAGATAATGATTGGAGATGTGAAGTGTGGTAGCAGTCATGTCTGTTGCTGCAGAAGGATGGGTGAAAACCAGATACAGGCATTTCCTCCCTTGTGCTTGGGCAGCTGATAAATGACCAGGAGAATGAATTCAGAACAGTCAGAAGGCAAGAAAACTGAAGCTTGTTGGAAAGGAGGTTGAGATCACCAAGGATTTCAATACAACATTACAATAAACTACAGAGTTTAATATACATAAATGATCAGTTGAATATGAGTGTTTGTTTGTGTGTGTGGGGTGTTATGTCAGGTAGATACAGTATACATTAATACAACTTTCCATATGCAAATAAGCTGAGACATTTTCAAGAGAATGTTTGATCCCTATATTTACAATCAGATACACATCAGTGAAACTTTCAATATGCAAAGCCAGGAAAATATTTTCATAAGAAAAGACACTGCTGTTTGGTTTCTTTATTTTCAGGCAAATAAAGTATAGGCCTGTTCACATCATATACACATCAATGAAAGTTTGTAGACATTATAACCTAAAATAAAGGAGAACAGAATCTTTGTTTCATCCAACTGTATTTACTCAGTGCAACGTATAACACCTAAGTGAAAGATATAAAATCAACAGGTCAGAAAAAAATGTAAAAAAAAAAATAATAATAATAATTAAAAAAACAAAATCAGTGAGTTGTATAAAGGATCACCCCCCTCCTATAAATAACTGGTAAACTCAATCAGGTGCAGCTAATCATCATCTCAATGGCACACTAAGCCATTTCACTTCCACCTGTGATCAAGTGTGGTCATTTTCATTAACTCAGCATAAGAAGAGCTATTCATGCAGCATTTCAGTCCATGGTAGTGCAACTGAAGCAAACAATTATGCGTGGAAAGGCACTGTCAAAAGATCTCCGGTATAACGTTGTGGATTGGCACAGTTCAGGAGACGGATGCAAAAAAAAAATTCAATCCATAGAAGGTGTTTGGTACAATTAAGAACCCCATTGGATCAGGATGGCCCACAAAACTGAATGGAAAAGTGAGGAAAAAACTGATCAGAGATGCTACAAAGAGGCCAATTTGAAGCTTTAACTTTGACCACAACTCTGAAGCAGCTGCAGGAATTTATGATAAAGAGTGAACATTGTGTCCATGTGAAAACAATATCATAAATTCTCTTGTATGGGAGGGTTGCAAGAAAAAAAGCCACTCCAAAAGAAAGGCCACATGCCATCATGACCAGGCTTTGCCAAAATGCACCTTGAAGATTCTGAGGCCAAGTGAAAAAGGGTGTTATGGTCAGATCAGACTAAAATCAAACTAATTGGCCTCAACACCAAACGGTATGTCTGGCAGAAAGCAGCTCACCATCCAAATAATACCAGTAAAGCATGGAGGTGGTAATATCCTGTTTTAGGGGTTTTTCTCTGTAGCAGGAACTGGAGTAGGATAGAAGAAAAAATAGATGGGGAAAAATACCCTCAAATTCTTAAGGAAAACCTGCTGCCCTCTGCCAGAAAGTTGTCAATAGGAAGGTTCACCTTCCAACATGATAATGACCCAAAACAAACAGCAAAATTTACCACACCGTGGTTGAAAAAAATGAGTATTTTGGTAGCTAAAGTGATTAAGACTCTGGGATGTTGCTCAGAAGGTCTGACCTCAAGTACTGGCATTGCCACTGTTGGGTCCTTGGGCAAGACCCTTAACCCTCTCTGTATTATGACTAACCACAATATTACTGTACTGTAATGTATATGTAACAAAATAACGGAAAATAATGGAAATAGCATGCATTAATTTCTCATCAAATTCATTCAAGATCAGAACATGACAATACACTCATACTTGACTTGGAGCTCCCGTACATACAGCAGTATTTTTTATTCTATTTAGTGTGTTAAAATTTACTTTTCCAACCACTTGGCTAAAGAATACACTACGGATGAGCTGAACTGCTTAAAATAGAAAATCTATTTCAGAATTACACAGTCAGAGACCATAATTCTATCCCACCAGAGATTCTGCACCCCGAAGAGCTCAGCGGAATGATCATCATCCCACCCATGAGATGCCGGAGGCGGCGTAGAGAAAGGAAGCAGAAGCAGGGCAAGAGAGCCGGTGCAAAAGCTGGGCTACAAGCTAATCAACACAGACCAACGCTGCCGAGTCTCTTTTTTATGAACTCCTGGTAACTCGTCAACAAGATTGACGAAATACAATTAAGGATTACTTCTCACTGCAGGAACAGCTATGTGATGGTAATCGCTGAGACTTGGCTGGATAGCGCTGTCCCCAATGTGGCTATCAAGCTAGCAGGTTGATTTGTTTACCGAGCTGACAGAACTGCAGAATGAACTGAATGAAGCTATCAACAGCCAGCTTAATGCTTATGCAGAGGGAGCTGTGATAGTAGCAGGAGGCTTTAGTCATGCAGACCTAAAAACTGTGATGCCAAGACTACAAACCAACGTCCAGCAACCACTTCCCAACCAGAGAGAAGAACATACTGGATCAAGTGTACACAAATATTCCACGAGCCTACAGAGCTGCACCTTCTTCACACCTTGAATCTTCAGACACACCTCCATAGAGACATCTCCATCCTACATCTCCATCCTACATCCTACATCTGCAGAACACAACCTACATCTGCAGAACACAACCATCATTCAAAACTATCCAAGTATGGAGTGAGGAGTCTACGTCACAGCTGCAGGACTGTTTCAAGAACATGGACTGGGAGTCGTTTATGCAGAGTGCAGACTTGGAGGAGTATAGCTCATCCATTTTGGCCTAGATAGCCTTCTGCACCGACACTGTGCTGACCACCAAGACCATAAAGGTGTTCCTCAACCAGAAACCATGACTTGACAGGAATGTGCGTTCTCTGCTGAAGGCGAGAAATGTGGCCTACAGGTCAGGGGACAGACTGGCTTATAGTAATGCCTGGAGAGAACTAAAAAAGGGCATCACAGATGCCAAGCATCATCAAAGCAGTGGGACCAGACAGGGTGCCAGGCTGCACACTGAAGTCATGTGCTGACCAACTTGCAGGGATGTTTACCAATATATTTAACCTGTCCCTGCAACAGGCTGTAGTCCCCACATGCCTCAAATCTACCATCTTTGTCCCTGTGCCCAAGAAACAACAAGTCAGGTGTTTCAATGACTATCGTCCAGTCGCCCTGACACCGATTATCATGAAGTGCTTTGAGAGGCTGGTTCTCCCCCACATCAAGGCCAGCATCCCTACTGATTTGGACAGCCACCAGTTTGCCTACGGTGAGAACAGATCAACGGAGGATGAAATCTCAACCGCACTCCACACAAGCCTGTCTCAACTGGAGCATCCCAACATCTATATCAGGATGTTATTGAGTTTAGTTCAGCATTTAACACAATAATGCCCCACAAACTAGTGAACAAACTTAACAATCTGGGACTAACCACCACACACTGCTCATGGATTTTGGACTTTCTCACAAACAGACCACAGAATGTCATGGTGAGAAACCACACATCAGCCACTATCACCCTAAACACTGGAGCACCACATGGCTGTGTCCTCAGCCCAGCCCTTTTCACCCTTTCACACATGACTGCAAACCCATCCACTCCTCTAACACCATAGTTAAGTTTGCTGATGAGTGGGACTGATATCAGGAAATGACGAGACACACTACAGAAAGGAGATTCAACATTTGGTTGAATAGTGTGTGGAGAGTGACCTGGTTCTGAATGCCACTAAAACAAAGGATCGTTGTGGACTACACGAGAACCAAAAAAACGACACCTCCCCCTCTCCATGTAAATGGTTAACGACATCAAATTCCTGGATCTGCACATAAAGGACTTATCATGGACCATTAACATACACTTACTTAGAGAATAAAGCTCAACAAAGACTATTCTTCCTAGGGAAACTCAAGAAAGCCAAGGTATCCTCTCAGCTCCCAGTAAATTTCTTCAGAAGTACAATAGAGAGCATTCTCTGCCACTGCATCACAGTGTGGTACGCCAGCTGCACCACAGAGAACCAGAGAAACCTGGCTCAGATAATCAAGACTGCACAGAAGATTGTAGGAACCAAGCTTCTCAATCTGGACACGGTCTAGGGTTAGACCCAGGACACAGACTGTTCGTGCCCCTCCCATCGGGCAAAAGATACAGTACAATCAAGACACAAACAAACAGACTAAGGAACAGCTTCTTCCCCAGAGCTGTAACCTGCATCACCCCCCCCCCCCCCCCCATACACACACACACACACACACACACACAATTATAACGGCTAATAGTTAAGCTGTTACCCCCCCCCCTTTCTTCTCCACTAAGTTGCTGCTAAAGCACTGATCACTTTACATCCAGAACTGTACTGCTATTATTATAATCTGTGCAATACTTTCCCACTCTATTATTATACTTGCTATTATTATTGATATTATTACTATTATTATACTTGCTATTATTATACTATTATTATTATACTTGCTATTATAATAATCTATGCAATACTTTCTCACTCTCATTAATACCTGTTTGCACTGCTATTGTTTTTTTGCACTCCGATTCATGTCCCACTGCATACACCTGTATATACTGTTATATTTTATATTCTAGTTATTTATCTTTATTTTCTCTGTATATTTTTTTGTATTTTTATATTGTATTTTTATATTGTAGAATTTATACATCCTTTTGGTGCTGGTCTCTGAGAGCTTACAAACAAATTTCATTGTAGTACTACAATGACAATAAAGACTCTTTATCTCTTTATTATCTTTATCTCTTTATTTTTAGTAGAACCTCTTTTCAACATTAACAAGCACCAACAAATATTTCCAATGGTTGCTGAAAGGACTTTTTTTTGTAAACCATTCTCTTGTTCATCTACTTGTGTGATTTGGGTTATTGTCTTGTTGCATCAACCAATATTCTTTAAAATAATTTCTCCTCACCTTTTCCTATAAAAGTGCCTGATGCAATTTTGAGTTCATTTTATTTGTTGGTACCTCAAATAGGGGTAGAGTCTTCTTCTTACAAAGCCCCAGAGTTATGGAACAGCTTTTTGATTAGTGTTCAGGACTAAGACACAACCTCCCACCCCCACAACCTCCTACCCCCACAACCTCCTCCTCTCTCTCTCTCTCTCTCTCTCTCTCTCTCTCTCTCTCTCTGTGTCTCTCTCTCTTGATCCTGACTGGATCCTGAAGCCCTTCTTCTGGTTGGGTTTCTCATTATTTGTTGTCTGACAGCCATTTACTGAGACTGCCCTCATACTGACAGCCTAAATATGCCTAGAAACCATAAGCATGGCTTTGTTATTGAATTGATAAAGAGTTTAGCTATGACAGCTTTAGAACTGCATTGATAATGTCAATAAAACAGACATCATGTTAAAACAGTAACAGATTTTCTGGTTACACAATTGTACTTTTGACTGTATAGCACACAGTTGGAGAAGGGAATAAATCTCACTATCGGGTGTCAACCGTATGATGCCAGGTTCCCTTTTGGATCAAGTTCCACTCAAGCTTTCTTCCTCATGTCATATCAGGGAGTTTGTACTTGCCAACGTTGCCTCTGGATTGCTCATTAGGGACAAAGTTGTAAATTGTAAATTTATCTCTGTAATTTAAAAATTTCTGTAAAGTTTCTTTGTGACAGTGTCCATTGTCAAATGAGCTATGGGTTGAACATGGTGGGAACGATCAAAGACATGCATCATATACCACCTTAAATACATGCTACATCATAATGCCTGAAATACGTAGATCCAAAGATCCACCTGCAAAGTTCTGATAGAGTTAACACAGAGCCAGATTACTCCCCCATTACTCAACAATAACCAGCCTTACAATTCAAACAATGTCTAAAATTTTGTATACACACCATCATTCAAATTGATGTAATGTGCAATTGGTCTAAACTTTTAAACTATTTAGATATTTTCCCAAG
Organism: Hemibagrus guttatus; assembly: GCA_033459395.1. Taxonomy (NCBI): domain Eukaryota; kingdom Metazoa; phylum Chordata; class Actinopteri; order Siluriformes; family Bagridae; genus Hemibagrus; species Hemibagrus guttatus. Next base: position 12,920,776 of record JAUCMX010000029.1, on the reverse strand, counting down.
AACTCTCCGCTCTATGGTCCCTTTGTTTCCAGGGATACACCTCAATGAAACTTTGCATGCCCATGTGTTTAAAGGTGTGGCAGTACATCTCTGTTCTTACATCTACATAGACAGTGACACTGTACTGCAGTGGTTTGTTGAATGTAAAATACATCAGCAATGTTTGAGAATATTTATGATGATGTGAACAGCACTGAGGAGCTGAAGTGTTCTGAGCATGCGACTGTGAATATATTTGCAAATGGTGACACGATTAGATATAACAATACCAACACTGAAAGGCAGAACGACAAAATGAGGAACCTACAAGTTCATCACACAGGTACACAAGTTTAAAGGATGCATGTCTTATTGAAAAACATTTAACTAAGACTTAATATGTGGTTATATTTTTTAAATATTGTCCTTGTTTTTTAATGGCAAATGTTTATTAGCAAATTTTTAGATATGTACAGGTCAGGGCTTTAGAAAGGACACTCGAGTTCTTTTACACTAAAATTGGCAAACCATGTCTTCAAGTCTCATGGAGCTTGCTTTGTGCACAAGGGCATTGTCATTTAACTCTTTCTGTCTTTGCAACTGTTAGTTCCGGTACAAGGAAATCAGAGTTCAAAGATATTGTAGAAAATTGGGTGCATCCATTTTTTTGCAACAGTATGGGGAAGGATAACATATGGGTGTGATGGTCAGATGTCCACAAACATTTGGCCATGAAGTGAATCAGCAAAAAGTGACAAACAAACAAAAAGCTTTTTACATTCAAAATAGTAATATTTTAATAACAATATTTTTGAACAGATATTTTAATGCATTTTGAGAGATTTTCGCATATAATTAATTTCTATTAATTATATAAAAATATTTATAAGTATTATTAATATTATTAAACTTAATATTATCAAGTATTTGAGAATAAGAATTAAGAAGTTAATCACATGTTCCTGAATATGTTTTTTTTGTGTAGATTACATTTTTAAAACTAAGGGTCAGTATAGATTTTACTGAGTGAGAGAGAAAGTCTTTTTCCGAGGGTATAAACCGTTTTATAAGGATTATAAGGATGAATTTGCTTCCAAACTTAAATGTTTCAAAATAATTAATAAATAAATGCACTTTGGAACCAAATGTCATTTAAAAAATAAAAATTAAAAAATTAAAAATTATAATATGCCACCATTTCATAAAATTTATTTGTTTTTCTCCAATTATTTCACCAAGACCAGATTTTAAATATTTTGAGAAAACCAGAAAAATCAATTTGTAATTAATGTTCCCCTCCTTGAGCCGCCGCCTTATTGTGGTGGAGGGGTTTGAGTACCCGAATGAACCTAGGAGCCATGTTGTCGGGGGCCTAGTGCTCCTGGTAGGGTCTCCCAAGGCAAGCGGGTTCTAGGTGACGGGTTAGACTAAGTGCGGTTCAAAACCTTTATGGAAGTAAAATCAAGGACCTTTACATCGCCCAGACTGGTGTCACCGGGGCCCCACCCTGGACCCAGGCCTGGGGTTGGGGCACGCAGGCAAGTGCCTGGTGGCCAAGTCTTTGAGTCTGCAGGACTTGGCTGGGCACAGCCCGAAGGAAAGACATAGGCCCACCTTCCCGTAGGCCCACCACCCGCAGGAAGGAGCATAAGGGTCCGGTGCAGTGTGTTTTGGGTAGCAGTCATGGGTGGGGGCCCGACGACCCAAACCCTGGATGATGAATCTGGCTTTTGGGACATGGAATGTCACCTCACTTGGGGGGAAGGAGCCTGAGCTGGTGAGGGAGTTTGGGCGGTACCGGCTAGAGATAGTTGGGCTTGTTTCCACACGTAGCCTGGGCTCTGGAACCCAACTCCTTGAGAGAGGTTCGACCCTCTTCTACTCTGGAGTGCCCCATGGTGAGAGGCGTCGGGCTGGGGTGAGCTTGATTATAGCCCCCCAGCTGAGCCGACATGTGCTGGAGTTTTTCCCAGTAAACGAGAGGGTTGTTTCCCTGCGCCTTCGGGCCGAGGATAGGTGTCTCACTGTTGTTTCGGCTTATGGGCCAAACGGCAGTGTGGAGTACCCAACCTTCTTGGAGACCCTGCGAGGGGTGCTGGAATGTTCTCTGACTGGGGACTCCATAGTTTTGCTGGGGGACTTCAATGCCCATGTGGGCAACGACAGTGATACCTGGAGGGGTGTGACTGGGAGGAACGGCCCCCCTTATCTGAACTTGAGTGGTGTCCTGTTGCTGGACTTCTGTGCTAGTCACAGACTGTCCATAACAAACGCCATGTTCAGGCATAAGGGTGCCCATCAATACACATGGTACCAGGACACCCTAGGCTGGAGATCAATGATCGACCTTGTGGTCGTGTCATCTGACCTTCGGCCACATGTCTTGGACACTCGGGTGAAGAGAGGGGCAGAGCTGTCAACTGATCACCACCTGTTGGTGAGTTGGATCCGCTTACGGAGGAGGATGCCGGACAGACTTGGCAGACCCAAAAGTATTGTGAGGGTCTGTTGGGGACATCTTGCTGATCCCTCTGTTGGAGGGGTCTTCAACTCCCACCTCCGGGAGAGTTTCAACCAGATCCTGAGGGAGGTTGGGGACATTGAGTCTGAGTGGACCATGTTCTCCTCCTCCATTGTTGACGCAGCCACCCGGAGCTGTGGCCGTAAGGTCTCTGGTGCCGGTCGCGGTGGCAATCCCTGAACACATTGGTGGACACTGGAAGTAAGGCATGCCGTCAAGCTGAAGAAGGAGTCCTATCGAGCCTGGTTGGCTTGGGGGACTCCGGAGGCAGCGGAGGCATATCAGCAGGCAAAGCAAACTGCAGCCTGGGTGGTCTCGGAAGCAAAAACTCGGGTCTGGGAGGAGTTTGGTGAGGCCATGGAGAAGGACTATCAGATGGCCTCAGGGAAATTCTGGCAGACCGTTTGGCGCTTCAGAAGGGGTAAGCAGTTCTCTGCCATTACTGTTTACAGTGGAGGTGGAGAGTTGCTGGCCTCGACTGGGGATATTGTCAGACGGTGGAAAGAATACTTCGAGGATCTTCTCAATCCCACTGACACGCCTTCCTTAGAGGAACCAGAGGCCGAGGACTCAGAGATAGATTCATTCATCACCCAAGCTGAGGTCACTGAGGTAGTTCAGCAGCTGCTTGGTGGCAAGGCACCGGGGGTGGATGAGATTCGCCCTGAGTACTTTAAGTCTCTGGACATTGTGGGGCTGTCTTGGCTGACACATCTCTGCAACATAGCGTGGTGGTCAGGGACAGTGCCTCTGGACTGGGTGACTGGGGTGGTGGTCCCTCTTTTTAAGAAGGGGGACCGGAGGGTGTGTTCCAACTATTGAGGGATCACACTCCTCAGCCTCCCAGGGAAAGTCTATTCCAGAGTACTGGAGAGGAGAGTCTGACCGTTAGTCGAACCTTGGATACAGGAGGAGCAATGCAGTTTTCGTCCTGGTCGTGGAACACTGGACCAGCTCTATACCCTCCACAGGGTGCTTGAGGTTTCGTGGGAGTTTGCCCAACCAGTCCACATGTGTTTTGTGGAATTGGAGAAGGCACTCGACCGTGTCCCTCATGGCATTCTGTGGGAGGTGCTCTGGGAGTATGGGGTTCATGGCCCTCTGTTAAGGGCTGTTCAGTCTCTATATAACCGAGTCAGATCTGTTCCCAGTGCATGTTGGACTCTGACAGGGCTGTCCTTTGTCACCGGTTCTGTTCATTGTTTTTATGGACAGAATTTCTAGGTGCAGCCAGGGGCTGGAGGGAGTCTGGTTTGGGGACCACAGGAATTCATTGCTGATTTTTGCAGATGATGTTGTCCTGTTGGCTCCTTCAAGCCTGGACTTACAGCATGCACTGGGGCGTTTTGCTGCTGAGTGTGAAGCGGCCAGGATGAGGGTCAGCACCTCCAAATCTGAGGCCATGGTTCTCGACCGGGAAAAGGTGGCTTGCACCCTTCAGGTTGGAGGGGAGTTCCTTCCTCAAGTGGAGGAGTTTAAGTATCTCGGGGTCTTGTTTTTGAGTGAGGGACAGATGGATCGTGAGTTTGACAGACGGATCGGTGCAGCAGCAGCAGTAATGCGGTCTATGTACCGGTCTGTTGTGGTGAAGAAGGAGCTGAGCCAGAAAGCAAAGCTCTCGATTTACCAGTCAATCTATGTTCCTACTCTCACCTATGGTCATGAGCTCTGGGTCATGACCGAAAGGATAAGATCCCGTATACAAGCAGCTGAAATGAGCTTCCTCCGTAGGGTGGCGGGGTGCTCCCTTAGAGATAGGGTAAGGAGCTCTGTCACCCGGGAGGAGCTCGGAGTAGAGCCGCTGCTCCTCCACATCAAAAGGGGACAGTTGAGGTGGCTCGGGCATCTGTTTCGGATGCCTCCGGGACGTCTCCCTCGGGAGGTGTTCCGGGAATGCCCCACCGGAAAGAGGCCCCAGGGGTCCCTGCTTAAACTGCTGCCCCCGCGACCCGGCTCGGGATTAGTGGAAGACAATGAATGAATGAATGAATGAATGAATGAATAATTAATGTTTTCAAATCTAGGAGTTTTCTCAAGTTTGTATATTCAATAAAATGCAATTGCAAAAATGCAAATAAAATTCTACTGACAGCATCTGACCCCGAAGATTTCACTTTTTTAAAGACTTCAAAGCTTGCTCAATTATAATTAATTAAATAATCAATAAGGGATTTCAATTAATCTGTGACAAAAAAAAGTAAAAAAAAGTATTTTTGTAATTTCAATACATACACAAAAAAATAAATAAATAAAATAAATAAAACAAAAAAACTTGTAATTCAATTCACTTTACCCTGGACCATAAAATATACCTTGAAGCAATTCCATTAATTATATTTTCTCTTCCAGTTGATATCCTGTAAATTTGTCTAATTTGCACATCTTTCACCAGTTTAATTGCAGTGTTGAAAAAAACAAAACAAAACAGCAAACATCTACAAACAGAAGTCTGTCACATAGCCAATTTAGTCTCAGTTTCCCAGTTCCCTCCGATTCCTTCACTGGAAGTTAATGCACTTACTTATATCCAGTTACAGGAATCAACTCTCCCTGGAAAAGATATTATACGGTGACTACAGTGTGTCTGGTGCTGCTGTGTGCTCTTCTGCTTACTGCCATCACAGTACTGTGGATAAACCTGAACAACCTTCATACAGAAAACAAGCAGCTAAACACCAGTTACAACAACCTGACAATAGAGAAATACCAGTTACAGAAACAAAAAGATTCATTTCAGAATATACTGACCCGTGCTGGTAAGTAAAATAAATCAGTGATTGTAACTGCTCTGATTCTAACAGCAGAAAACTTGCAAATGTATTTTACATGCAACTTATGGTTGTGGTTGTTCAACAGCCTCTTTTAGGACAGAAATTTTGAAATTATATTGCAAACCAAATATTCATTTATTTATTTAATCCCCCTTAGGATGGATATTATTTCAGTCCAGCCTTTACTATATATCAACTGAAAAGAAGAACTGGACTGAGAGCAGGAACGACTGCATATTGAGAGGAGCAGACCTGGTGATCATAAACAGCAAAGAGGAACAGGTACATATGCATTATTAAGCATTGTTTTAGTTATAATACAGGTCTGTGTGTGTATTATAACTAAAGACTGTGTGTGAAAATAGAACCAACACACTGAGTTTAGTTCACTTTGCGGACTGTGCTAATCAGATTTATACCACTTCAACAGGCTTTTGTGGAAAAGTTCAGTAAGAAACATGGAAACTATATTGGTCTGAGTGACCGTGATACTGAACGAGTGTGGAATTGGGTGGATGGAACGCCACTGACCACTATGTAAGAGATTATAGATTTAGATTTATTGTTACATTACACTGGATTGTACATTATTCACTGGAGTTTTATTCTCTTGCCCAGTGTATCCAGTTCAGTAGACCTTTTCTGTCTTGTTTCAGGTACTGGGCAGATGGAAATATCTTTACAGATTTGGATGACTGTGTTGTAGCTGGGCTTAATGGATCTGTTGGATGGTTTGACAGACGTTGCTCAGAAACTTACTACTGGATCTGTGAATAACTTTCCCCAATATCAACATTAGACCATCATTAATTGCAATTACACATATAGCAACTGTAACCATACTATTACATTTAAAAAAAAATGCATAGAATAGTAAAACTCTTTAAAAAATTATCTTAAAAAAATCTTAAATCTTAAAAAAAAAATTCAGTCAGATCCAGTTCAGCATTTGTTTTGTTTAATTTAATGTGTTTCATTTAAAAATGAGAGAGACATTATGATTAAAAATATAAGTAAAGTTTAATATTTAAATGTATGTAAATTCATTTTAATAAATAAAATCCTTTATATTGTATTTTAACAAAAACACGTTTCACAATGATTGGCACCCAGTGATCTTATATATTTCCATTCTCAAATTTACTTGAGGCTTAATCATTAAGAGGTTGTTCATTTGAATCTCATTGAGATAAAAAGATGACAGACCCCATAATCTGTTAGGTGTCTCTCAAGATGCAGAAGGTTATAGAAATAAAACAAAAATGTTTTGACCTACATAATTCAGGCAATAACTGTAGAAAAAAAATGCTCTGAAAATGCTTCTGCATTTGACTGTAAAAAAGCACAACCTTACTTTTTAGAATGATTTTTGTTTTCAAAGATGACCCATGTTTATATTTCTAATGTGTGTACTTTTCTTTTGCTTGTGTTTGCATTCGGTGTTTTAAATGTTGGGGAAATATTGGGGAATTTCACAGCAACATTATATATATATATATATACAGTACAAAACATCCTTCTGCGCCATGCATACATTCTGACTGAGAAAAACTTCATTTAGATGCTCGTAAATACAATGGATAAGTGATAATAAAGTGCTGTGATTATTTTAATGTTGTCACAGATACACATCCACCCAACCACGCCCCCAGACACCAGAATATTAGCACTGGCACCTCCACCAGGGCACTATATAGCACTCTCACTCCATAGTGTCATCGGCTGGTATTATGGTTACGTCCTCTGTGACTTCTTTTCCTGCCCGTGATCTATTGAATTTACCTTTGCTGCTCCTGCCGAGCTCATCTCCTGTGAACTTTGACTTATGTTCTGACATCGAGCACATTAGATAAGACTGTTGTCAATTTCACTGAGTGCTTTATTCAGTTTCAGTTTCGTTTACTTCACCGCATCATACTATATGCTACTCAATTAAGAACACTTTTCACTTACCTGCTTCTCGGTCTTCGTCCTTGGTGGTTTGTGACAAATGTATTGTCCTGTCAACTTTTTTTTTTTATATCATATACAACAAACAATAAAATAATTAAAATATTGAATTATTTCATTTGTTATTATTTCTTGTTTTATGTACAGAAATGGGGTTTTACCAAAAAAAACTAAACAAATCTGAATGGCTCCTTCATAGCAAGAGGGAAAATTCAATGGACTTACTGAATCTGTATATTTACTACACTCTAGTGTCTAATCATTATTTGATACACATTTGTAGGCAGTTAATTAGGGTGAGATAAGACAAAGTGCTAACCTGTAATCTGTAATTATCTTTAAAAGGAACATAAATAGCATCTTTAACGTCTTTAAAAATGTGCGTCCCAGTCACTGTACTGGATAAGGGGCGTTTCCATCTCAGACAGTTAGCGGCTAGGATAAATAAACTCCAACTGGCCTGGCGAGCTGCAGTGGCTTCAGCACCTGTATATAGAAGCATTTCTGTTATAATTCCTCTGAAAAAAAAAAAACATTGCGCGCTGTCACAGAAAACAGAGAGAAGCCCTGTGGCTATAAAATAAATGGAAAGAGTACAACGAATCTTAAGAGGCATATGAAGTAGTGTCACCCTGCTATTTATGCAGCTTTTGTCATGGAAAGTCAAATATTTAGTCCTATTTAAGTACTTTTTCTTAACGTTAGGTCAGTGTTACTGGACGTGTCCACAGGGAAATACTCTAGCAAGTTTTACATTTTAGCTTTCTGTTAATTAACGTCAGTTAGCTAGCCTTACAGCATAGCTCTGAGCCAGCCTTTCATAAATGTACAATGCTTCATTATATATTGTACAACAGTTTGGCTTTTCTGCAGCATTCAATTCTGTTTCTAATGAAATCTGTATCACATGCTGTAGAAAGATTATTTAGGCCATAGCCTATTTGTTGTACTAACTTATTAGCATGCAGATAGCAAGCTGTTTCTAAAATGACAGATGGATGTGGAAGTTGCTTAAGTTATTGCCTATGTACGTATGCTTAAGGCAGATTTCATTAAAAATGTTATTTTGCTTCCAAATATACACCCTTAATGGTTATCATACAGTAAATATTGTTGGCAGTAAATGCAGTTTTTCCATAACAGCTAAAGAAAACATTTTTGGTTTTTTCTTGATACTTGAACTATACACCACTTTTACTTGTCCTTAATGTATGATCCTACCTTATAAATGAGCAAGGGCAGCACAGCAGGCTGATCTCCAGCTAAGAAAAAGGAATATGTAGAGCTGCACAAGTGTTAAGAGTGTAGTGTTAATATAGTTTCTTATCTTGATTCAAATCTCTCATAAGCTTCATTGGTCTAAATAGAGAAAAATTATAATAACTATATTTGTCTAAATACTACATAGAAAATTAACAAAATTATAGCTGGAAGCTGCAGTTTGACTAAAACTAATGACTAAAACTAATGACTAAAACTAATGACTAAAACTAATGACTAAAACTTGACAAAAATACAATGACTTTTCATAGACTAAAGCTAGACTAAAACTATGAAAGACAAAAATGACAAAAATATGACTCAGACTAATAACCATTTTCATTTGAAGATAAAGACTAAGACTAAATCAAAAATGGCTGTCAAAATTAACACTGATGCAGAGCACTCAATGCAGCACACTGACACACAGGATCATGCCATAAAGGGTAGGGTGTAATGTGTAAGGCATAGCGTAGGATGTAATGTGTAGGGTGTAGTGTTTAGGGCACAATATTTAGGTCATAGTGTTTAGGGTGTAGGGTGTAATATGTAGAATGTAGTGTTCAGGGTATAGGGTGTAAAGTTTAGGGTGTAATGTGTAGGGTGTAGTGTTAAGGGTATAGAGTTTATGGTGTAGGGGGTAATGTGTAGGGTGCACTGTGTACACACACACACACACATTTACACTTGCCAGTTAATTAAAGCTAATAACAGTGCTGGGTAAACACAAAGTATTTTGTCTGTAGAAAGCTGGCTCTTCATCACCTAAATCACATAATGATAATTTTATTCATTTTTCATTTATTTGAGCCATTTGAATGGCTGACTACGCGCTGGAGTCTTTAGGTAACACATGATCTCTGCAGTCCTTCATGTTGAAATAAACTGTTTGGGTAAATCTGTTATTAAAAGTGGTAAGAATACGACAAACCACAAATCTGTCTAGATACAAAAAGTCAGTGAGAAGGTAATGAGGGGATTAATCAGAGAAGCAACCAACAGTTCCATGTTGTAAGATTACAAATTGTGCAATGGTTCAAGGGGTGTGAATACTTATGAGATGTGTGTGTGTGTGTGTGTGTGTGTGTGTAGGTGCAACTGTGCTAACCAGTTCACAGACCTATAAAACCAAATACTGCAGTCTGTTTGGATTCAATTTCTGGTGCAAAAGCAATGGTCCTGAAACTGTTTTACAGGTAACACACATAGCCACAACTACACACTCAGCTATAACTCCATTAATAGCTGTGTAGAAGAATTAATAAGTGTGTGTGTGTTTGTGTGTTTGTGTGTGTGTGCATGCAGTCAGGGGTGTACCTTGGTAAATGTTGGGGATTTAGAGGATCTGAAGGGCACCTGGTCATCTCTCTGCTTTACCCTATAAGAATCACCCATGTTACCCTGCAGCACCTGCCCCGAGTGCTTTCTCCTAGCTACCAAATCATGTCCGCACCCAGAGACCTTTCAGTTTATGTGAGTCGACACAAACACAGAAGCACATATTAATTATTGAACATAAAATGTGTGAATCAATGTTTTCCTCTTGTCTGCCTAACAACATGGGAATCAAAATAAGCTTTAGAATGTTTTTTTTATAAAGTAGATTATTGATATATTGAGCTTTAACCCAGTGAATAAATTTAGTCCACCAATCACAGGTCAATAATAATAATAATCATGATATTTTACATTTTTATAAAACACCCTACAGGGACTGGACAGCATGAATAATGAAAGACCAGAACAGAGAATCAATCCAGACCTTCAAACTTCTGGTGAGAAAGAATGATTTTTACAGTTACACAAAAGAAATGACACAATTCTTCACTAAGAAAAGTGATCAAATGTGTGAGTAAAGGCAGTAGCGACTCACAGTAAGGTGCACACAATGAAGTAGACTCAGACGTTTGGAACTTCCTGTATGTGTTATACTGTGGCTGGTTGTGTTTTTCAGGACTGTCCAAGTCAACTGTTTCAGCTGGTGGAGCTGAGGATCCTGAGTGATTGGGGTCTTCCTGAATACACCTGTGTTTATCGCTTCAGGCTCCACAGCCAGCCAAGCTGCAACTAAAAGAAACCAAGAAGGGAAAACAACATAATTTTCTTTTTCAAAAAAATTAAAATAACATAAATAAATAAATGAATACGTAAACAAATGAATAAAATACAAAAAAAAACAAAAAACAAAAAAACATCAATTCAACAAATAAAATAACCCTCGTGTGGTCACAGGGAGTTTTTCCTTGCCACATTTGCCTCTGGCTTGCTCCTCAGGGTTTAACTGAATTTAACTTTCAATCTAGATTTCTGTAAAGCTCCTTTTTGACAATTTCCATTTCAATTAGCACTAGATAAATAAAATGTACTTGCATTGCACATAAAAAAAAGAAAGAAAAAATTCTCATGGCAGAAAAACATGTGCAGGAAGTGACTGATCTCCTGGATGGTTTGCTCAAACCCAGGCCTCACCTCCTTGCTTAAACAGCATGTGAGAAGATTAAAGAAGTATGTAATCTTGCCTGATATGAATTAATTTAATCTAAAGGTTTGTTAATAATAGCGATTTATCTCTATTTTTTAACAAATATGCATATAGGCTTATTTATTTATTGCTTTATTTATTTATTTATTTACTTGTTTGTTTCTTTGTTTCATGCATTTATTTATTTTTTATTATAGAATCTTGAATTTATTTTTGATTTCTTTAAAAATAAAAAAAGACATCTTCTTTGATACACAGACATGTTGTACTGTGTATGATTGTGTATATGATAAATAAAATTTGTATCTACCAGACCTCCAGAGTTTTTGTTTTTGCACTTGTTTGCTTGGCTATTTTGTTTTACTAATAAAATATCCTGCATCTGGGTATGGAACATTTTACAGTGGTTAAACCCTGAACCATGTTTCTGCAGACCTGGGTTCAATTCCCATATCATCATAATACAGACAGAGGAACTAGCAGGTTGCTCTGTGGGTGGTGTTGCACTGTACACTGATGTAACAGGAAAATGTACATGACACAGATCTTCATATGAATATGTCTGCTACACAGCTCTGAGATCAGTTGGATTATTTTACAGTCACGATTATGGCTGTAGAAACTGTTCTGGGGTTAGTGGAAAATAGCAACTAGTTAGTTTGAAACCATAATAATAATGATGATAAAAAAAATACAAATCTAAATTAAAATGGAGGCTCAATAACTAAGTACATTATCAGGACTAGAGTATGATACATGGTATAAGGCTGTTATATTTTAATGTTACATAAATGTTTTTTGGGGGTTATCAGTGGAAACTCATCTGCACCTGTTATCTCCACATCTCATCACACAAAGCCACAGTGCTTCACTTCCTTTACAACCACATGTTAATTTAATCTCATAGCACAAACGACACACTCCAGTAAAGACGTGCCGTGGGACAGCCGTGTTCTCAGAGTTTTAGTTAAAAGCTTAGGTTTTAGAAATGGTTCAGTTATGCATGAAGAAATCGAAGAGAGACGACAGCAAGGACATGACGGTGGTCATTTATACAACCGCAGACGGTTTTGAAGGCACTGACAGCGGGGACTTCAACACACAGAGTCACCAACAAATTCAACACACAGGTACAGAAGATTTAAATGTGGCCTAATAAACACACATGAGGTGAGAGAAAGGGATTGAAACAGGGAGTTACAGTATAATGAGATTTGCATTTCCTTTGGTGTGTTTGTATTGTATGGGTGTGTTTCAGTGTTTGTGAATCCTAATATTTAAATAGTTTTATTATATTATGTATGTATTGTATATATGATACTGAATGAGTAAAGCGTTGACTAAGCTGCAAAAGGTTTGACACCCATCTGCACAGATCATGAAAAACTCTCCTAAGGAACTCAGAGTATCATGAAGACAATATAGCTTCATACTGGCGTGCTAATGTCTACTGTATGCAATCAGGGTGCACTTAACGCTATTAAGCCCATTATATAATATAATATAATATGATAAGATATATATGTTACATAAATGTTTTTCGGGGTTATCAGTGGAAACTCTTCTGCACCTGTTATCTCCACATCTCATCACACAAGGCTACAGTGCTTCACTTCCTTTACAACCGCATGTTAATTTAATCTCATAGCACATATGACACACTCCAGTAAAGACCAGTATATATATATATATATCAGTGGCGGACCGTCAGGGCCTGCAAGGCCTTCTCTGCTGGCCTAAAGAAATATCTGAATCACAAACTGATGTTAATTATATTTTGTCCATGAATATTATTAAATAATTCCAAATGGTCTGTCAGCTTCCTTTCATAGCTTGTCCGATGGTTGTGCTGCTTCCAGACATGTATTTTCGTATTAAAGCATTTAACCAATCACATTTCAGCCATCATTTGTTGCCAGGCAGGGTCAAAGTCAAAGAAGTCTGCCCGGAGGCCTTCACAATCCGTTCTGCAGGCCCTCTAACACAAAATAAATGTCGATGAAACTTTTGCTTCAACCAATCAGATTTTGAGTTGGTTTCACTAGGGCCCTCTAGCAGGCGTACGGCAACGTCACCGTATTCAGACCCGTTGATTGGATAGGATCGTGATGGAACTGAAGCGCACGGATAATCTGTACAACAGAGTAATTGAACTGTTTTTGAGGAAAGAGAGGAGGATGGATTTTGTTTACAAATAATCCAAATTTTTGGTGAGTAAAACGTTGCGATTTTCCTAAATAATATTGCAAGTTTATGAGGTTATTATTGATGTTTTTCATGTGTGTTGCGGCTGTAGCTGCAGTAGGAGGAGACTTGTTCATCCCTGGTTTGTCTATTCAATAAAGGCATTTATTGTGGCTACAGGAGTTATCTATCTGCGATGCAACGGCTCTTTATATTGTATTTCTGCATATTAAGATGGTTTTTATAAACATAAATTGGTTTTTGAGGGGCGGGTTGATTCAGACGGAGCACTACTGAAGGCCTAGGTGTGAAATGCACGGTCTGCCACTGATATATATATATATATATATATAATAGTGGTGTGAAAAAGTGTTTTCTTAAAAAGTGATTTCTTATTTTTTTGCATGTTTGTCACACTTTAATGTCACATGTGTGTGTGCGTGTGTGTGTGTGTGTGTGTGTGTGTGTGTGTGTGTGTGTGAGAGACAGAGAGAAAATATATAATATGGAAATCACAAAATCTCTGAAGCATTATTAAAAATCATTGTCATTGAATGAATACATCAATATTTGTGTAAATATTCTATACAAGGATGGAGATTTTTCAACACAAGGGTTTACAACATTTCTGCTAAAAAGAAGAGCTGGTATGGGAGCAGACATCATATGATCATAAACAGCAGAGAGGAACAGGTGAGAGAGAGAGAGAGAGAGAGAGAGAGGGAGAGAGAGAGAGAGAGAGAATAAATAAGCATCTATATTTATATTGGGGTTTTTTTTGGTTTTTTTTACAATTACAGGAATTTATCAGTAAATATTTTGCCAGTACTGAAGCTTGGATTGGTCTGACTGACAGAGACACAGAGGGGGAATTTAAATGGCTGGACGATTCACCACTGACCACTGTGTAAGACACTGAACTGAAATTTACCCATGATGCAGTTTTTCTCTCAGTGTGAAGCTTTAAGTGTGAAATAACAGATATTCTGACTCTCTCTGTGGGTTTTTAGGTTCTGGTGGGACGGAGAACCAAATGATTTTGGTGAAAAAGGGGACTGTGCTATAACAGGCTACGCAAATGCTAAATCTAACACGTCGACCTGGGCTGATTATCCCTGTGACCACACTGTATTTGGGATTTGTGAGATGAAATTGATGACCTAAATGGCTAAAACTGAATTTTTTTTTCTTAAAATGATAATAATACATTAACTGTGATTAATATTGGCAGTGGACAAATGTAAAAAAGCTGAATTCTCCTTTTCCTTTTTTTTTTTTTTTTGGAACATATGAAGCCATTCATTTACATTTAGATAGTGTGAAATAACAATTTTCAGTTTCATTATAAATGAGTGCTCTGGATAAGGACATCTGCCAAATTTTGTAATTGTAAATCTAGCCACTGCATAACAACTACAGCCCACTTGCAGGCTTACTGTTTTGGAGATACTCTGTCCCATTCATCTAGCCATCACAATTTGGCCAAAATTCTTTTTTGGGTATGATGGGATAAGCTTTGCACACATGGAAATTTGGGGATTTTCTGACATTCTTCTCTTCAGAACCTCTCCATGCGTATCGTCAGTGGACGGCCATTTCAAGACTCCCCAGAAATCTTTGACTGGGATCAAGACTCGGGTCTGCCTGGGCCACTCAAGCACATTCACACAGTTGTCCTCAAGCCCCTCTTGCATTGTTCTTGATCACCGATCAAAGATCTTCTCCGCCCGTTTGACTATTACAGCTGTGCAGCCAGCTCTAAGAATATTCCCGGTTTTTACAAACTTCTTCTGTTTAGGAATTATGGAGGCCACTGTGCTCTTAGGAACCTTCATCTAAGGTGGAGCCGGACTCCGGTCAGAGTGTAGAAACATCTAAAAGATGACCCAGAGAAATGGGATGCACCTGAGCTAAATTTGAAGTATCATAGCAAAGGGTCTGAATGCTTATGTGATATTTGTATTTTTAATAAAAATAAAAAAGTTATCACGAGTCTGTTTTTTGCTTTGTTATTATGGTGTGGAGTGAAAATTGATGTGGAAAAGGCATAATGCAGCATCATAACAAAATATTTCTTAACAACTTTTTGTTATTACTTAACAAAAAAATTTCTCCTGGGTCCTCCGGTTTTGTCCACCAGTTCAAAGGCTGATTGGCACCGCTGATTGGCAATAGGTTGGCACCTCTTCAAGGATGTCCCCCACCATGTGCCCTGAGTCCCTTGGGATAGACACCAGGTATGGTGTGCATATGAAAAAATATAAATCTAAATAACACACACATACACACACACACAAGGTGACAAGGTTTTTGTTAATTTATTAGAAACATGTAAGAGTTTCAACAATGTACAATGTTGTTTCGTAAACATTTCGATGAAAATCTTTTCTAAAGAAGCAAATGACATATTACTTTTACAATTACTTTGGTGTTTGTGTGCACTGTGTGTACATCCCAGTTAATTACCTTAGGAAACAATGCTAAACCACAGTAACCACAACTGACAATTTATGGTCTCTCTCTCTCTCTCTCTCTTCTCTCTCTCTCTCTCTCTCTCTCTCTCTCTCTCTCTCTCTCTCTCTCTCTCTCTCTCTCTGTCTCTGTCTCTGTCTGTCTCTCTGTCTGTCTGTCTGTCTGTCTGTCTGTCACAACTTGATTAACAAATTTATTGGGTCTAATTTTTTCACAGCAGTGTGAGTTAGTCAAAGGGGATGTTTTCACATCTAAGCTTAATCAAACTAAGTCTTGCCACCATTGCAACTCATCTCAAGTTGAGTGTTTAGGGGAAGTCATGCTGGCATCTGATATGACTCATCAGCAGGCTTTACTTTCCATTTTTTCATGCTGTTTGCCATCTCAGAAAGATCAGGTCACTGAAACAGACCATGACAGATCACAAGCTAGAATATGAGGTATACCATCCCAAGCATGGTGGTGGTAGCATCATGCTACAAGGATGTTTGTCAGCGTTAGAGACTGGCATGCTGGTCAGATTAGAAGAAAAGCTGAATGACGCAAAATACAGGGATGTTCTTTGTTAATAACCTGTTCCTGAGTGTTCAGAAAGACCCAAAAGTTGCATATGGAATGACAATAAAAATGAAAGCATTTTAGCATAAGGCTGCAACATAATAACAATATATACAGTATATATAAATACAAAGGGGGTGGTCTGAGTACTTTCTGAAAGCATCTAGACATTTACATTAAAACCAATGACAGGTGAAGGGCACCAATAACATTGATGATCTCATTACGGTGGCACCTGTTAAAGGGTGGTATATATTAGGCAGGAAGTGAACAGTGAGTTATTGAAGCTGATGTGTTGGAAGCAGGAAAAATGTTCAAATGTAAGGATCTGAGTGACTATGCATGTGTGTTTGTGCTTGAGTATGTGTGAGTCTGTGTGAATGTGTGTGTACGATTATGTGTATGTGTGCATGAGTGTGCACATGTGTGTGTTTGTACACGTGAGTGTGAGGTAGAGTGGTCCTATTTTACAAACTTCTTCTGTTTAGGAATTATGGAGGCCACTGTGCTCTTGGGAACCTTCATGTAAGGTGGAGCCAGACTCCGGTCAGAGTGTAGAAACATCTAAAAGATGACCCAGAGAAATGGGATGCACTTGAGCTAAATTTGAAGTATCATAGCAAAGGGTCTGAATGCTTATGTGATATTTGTATTTTTAATAAAAATAAAAAATTATCACGAGTTATTATGGTATGGAGTGAAAATTGATGTGGAAAAGGCATAATGCAGCTCTTCTTCTTCTTCTTCTTCTTCTTCTTCTTCTTCTTCTTCTTTCGGCTTTTCCCTTCAGGGGTCGCCACAGCGGGGTCTCTCCACCTATCCCTATCTTCTGCATCCTCAACACTTGCACCCACTAGCTTCATATACTCATTAATTCCATCCATATACCTCCTCTTTGGCCTTCCTCTTTGCCTCCTGCCTGGCAGCTCCATGTCCAACATTCTCCTACCAATATACTCACTCTCCCTCCTCTGAACATGTCCAAACCATCTTAATCTGGCCTCCCTAACTTTGTCCCCCAAACGTCCAACATGAGCTGTCCCTCTGATGTACTCGTTCCTAATCCTGTCCAATCTTGTCACTCCCAAAGAGAACCTCAACATCTTCAGCTCTGCTACCTCTAGCTCTGACTCCTGTCTCTTCCTCAGTGACACTGTCTCTAAACCATACAGCATGGCCGGTCTCACCACTGTCCTGTACACCTTCCCCTTGATTCTCGCTGATATTTTCCTATCACACAGAACTCCCGACACCTTTCTCCACCCATTCCAACCTGCCTGCACTCGCTTCTTTACCTCTTTCCCACACTCTCCATTACTCTGGACTGTTGACCCCAAGTACTTAAACTCCTGTACCTTCTTCACCTCTTCACCCTGTAACCTTACTGTTCCACTTCCCTCCCTTTCATTCACACACATGTACTCAGTCTTACTACGACTGACTTTCATTCCTCTTCTCTCCAGCTCTTCGCTCCAGGTTTTCCTCCACCTGCTCCCTGCTCTCACTACAGATCACAATCTCATCCCTATACTTCTCCATCAAAATCCTCAGAGCAAAAATTGCATCTGTTGTGCTCTTTCTGGGCATGAAGCCATACTGCTGCTCACAAATTTCCACTACCTTCCTTAACCTAGCTTCCACTACTCTTTCCCATAGCTTCATTGTATGGCTCATCAACTTTATCCCCCTATAGTTGCTGCAACTCTGCACATCACCCTTATTCTTAAAGATCGGAAAAGGCATAATGCAGCATCATAACAAAATATTTCTTATCAACTTTTTGTTATTACTTAACAAAAAAATTTGGAACAGGAATGTGTGTGTACGATTATGTGTATGTGTGCATGAGTGTGCACATGTGTGTGTTTGTACACGTGAGTGTGAGGTAAAGTGGTCCTATTATGCAGACGCTAGAGTTTACTCTGAAATGTAAAATTATTATTTGACATGAGCCACCAGCTAAATGTAACAGAATGACCTCAAATGTTTAAAAAAAAAGTTTACGATATAATGTTTGAATTTCAGCCATTGACCTTAGTGAGCTTAGCATTTCATCTCACAAATCCCAAATACAGGGTGGTCACAGGTATAATCAGCCCAGGTCGACGTGTTAGATTTAGCATTTGCGTAGCCTGTCATAGCACAGTCCTCTTTCACATCAAAATCATTTGGTTCTCCGTCCCACCAGAACCTAAAAATCCACAGAGAGAGTCAGAATATCTGTTATTTCACACTTAAAGCTTCACACTGAGAGAAAACTGCATCATGGGTAAATTTCAGTTCAGTGTCTTACGCGGTGTTCAGCGGTGAATCGTCCACCCATTTAAATTCCCCCTCTATGACTCTGTCAGTCAGACCAATCCAAGCTTCAGTACTGGCAAAATATTTACTGATAAATTCCTTTAATTGTAAAAAAAACAAACAAAAAAATATAAATATAGATGCTTATTTATTCTCTCTCTCTCTCTCTCTCTCTCTCTCTCTCTCTCTCTCTCTCTCTCTCTCTCTGTCTCTCTCTCTCGCTCTCGCTCTCTCTCTCTCTCTCACCTGTTCCTCTCTGCTGTTTATGATCACCAGATCTGCTCCTTTCTTTATGCAGTCCTGTCTGCTCTCCTCCCAGCTCTTCTTTTCAGTAGAAAAGTTGTAAACACTTGTGTTGAAAAATTTCCATCCTTGTATAGAGTATTTACACAAATATTAATGTACTCATTCAATGACGTAATGATTTTCATTAATCATTTTTAATGAGATTTTGTGATTTACATATTATATATTCTCTCTTATATACTCTCTCTCACATGTTCCTCACTGCTGTTTATGACCACCAAATCTGCTCCTTTTTCTACTGTCCTGTCTGCTCTCATCCCAGCTCAATCCTTATATAGATCATTTAATTGATAAACAATTCACTGAATGAACTGATTTTGATACCATAATAATTTATACATAGTGCTTCAGATGAGAGTGTAAATGTGAGTGTATAACATTCTGCATATGTACAATATTCTCTTACCAAGTTTTAACAGCACACTGTGCAGTGCAGATCTCTCCTGCTGTAACTGGTCTCTCTCTTTAGTCAGGTTGTTGTAACTGGTCTGTAACTGGTCTCTCTCTTTAGTCAGCTTGTTGTAACTGGCCTGTAACTGGTGTCTCTCTTTAGTCAGGTTGTCGTAACTGGCCTGTAGCTCATTCTTTTCTGTATTAAGGATGTCGTACTTGATCCACAGCACTGTGATGGCAGACAGCAGGAGAACACACAGCAGCAGCACCACACACACTGCAGTCGGTCTGTAACATTTGGTCCTTACAGTGTGTGTTTTGGCAGCTAGAGAGTAACACAGTCTTAAGATTATCTTCATACATTTACTGTTGATTCATATTTAGTGAAAGCTACAATAAACATATCCTACCATGTGTGTGTGTGTGTGTGTGTGTGGTTGTGTGTGTGTGTGTGTGTGTGTATATACCTGAAGTTCTTTTTTGGTATCCGGTCATATCTTCATATAAATCCTCACTGTCCTTTAAGTCAACTGATTTGTTGTCTGCACAAACGTCTTCACTCATCTCCATTTCTCTTTTCTTCTTTACAAACACTCAAACACTGGACTGGAAACAGTTTGTTTTATGTTCAGGTCTCTTTTCTCAACTGCAGTTTTCATCTCTCAGTGTTAAATATATGACCAGTTCTCAGTACAGGAAGTGGTGATGAGAGTCAAACAAACCACACAAAGTTTTCAGAAGCTTGTCACTGAGCCTACTGTCTTTTGAGCCTCTGTAGTTTTAGACAATGTATTTTCACTGATTTATTGATGTCCAATCAAAATGCTCATTTGTACACAAAGAAAACAAGCGTAAGGTTCTCAAAAGTGCTGATGTTTCTCATTTTCTTGATAGCTCTAATTTGTGGCCTTAAACAGATAAATGTAGGAAGTGATGCACAGTAGGTGTCATTTTTCCTGTGTTGACTGGAAAAGCCTGTCATACAATTGACATGGCTACACACATAGGACAGAGTGATGGTTTTCAGTATGTTTTCATTGATTATTGTCTCATAGCATAAGGAGAGGAGATAACAAGGTGATACCGACAAAGGTCTGATAACACAGAGATACACTAACAACATTAACAGAACTTCGACAACTTCACATACAGAATCAGAAAACCTGTAAAGCTTAAAGAAATCTCACGCAACACTGCTGTGAGCAGATAGAAACGGTACAGAAACAGGCTTCTGAAAGCAGTGAATGATGTTTGTGGTTCTCCACTTCCTGTCTTGAGAACAGAGCACAGACATATATATTTAGCCCACCTCATACATACACCACATACATGACAGTCACTGAGAGCTGCAGTGTACCTGGGCAGAACCTCCACAGACTGAAGGCCCTTCATGTAACACAGCAACAGAGATGACTGGAAATGTTTATGCGAACTCAGGAATTTCAGCAGACAACAGATCAGCTGGCTCAATGCACTTACATGAAGACATCTATGCAAATGACGTTTTGGGGGCTCAGGTGACCAAAAGCCATGAGAGAAATAAGACCTCAGGTACACACACACAATTTACTGCTGCTGCCAGCTAAAGCCACTTCAACATCTTTTATAAAATGTATTAAAAATGCCTTGTGTAGCTACTACAATGTGAGGAATGTATCCTGATGCCAGAATCGCAAGTTGATATCTGTGTTCCCTCAAGTTTTGTAGTATTACTTTCTCATATCTTTCAGTAGCTTAACAGTGAAAATGTTAGTGATGACCAATGAATTACATTCTCAGAATTATTCCATAGATCACTTTTCTATGCTCTGATATGCTAAATGGTTTGCACTAGGTACACGCTTTGCTGTTTATTATTATTATTATTATTTTTTTCCTTTGGGCCAAAGGAACTGTGCTAACAATTGTGACCGTCACTGGAAGACAATGTGAAGTCAAGGGTGAACTAAAGAAATGTTGGTAGAGGAGTAATAAATGTATGATAATGGAATAGTTTTCTGGCGCTTTAAATCAATTCTTGTCACAGGCGAGATTGAAGATGGAAGATGGAGCAGACCCAAATGCAGGGATAGACGTCAGACCGGGGTTTATTCAAAATAATGACATGAATACATAGGCACATGGAGGAAGAAGGCTAAATATAGAACGAAGACGAAGACGATAATGACGAGGACAATAACTATGGAAACGACGACATTAATGACTACATTAAAGACGAGGACTAGCCCAGGACACGAGCACAGAAACCACTATAAATAAGAGTCATAATCACTGGAGCATGAGGAACAGGTGAACAGAGGCGGGAACACATTAAGGATCAGGCAGGGCTAAAACAAACACATGGCACAAACAAACAAAACACAACACAACCCCTGCTGAAAGCCCCCTAGTGGCCAAATGGGGAACTTTGCCAACCGTGACAATTCTGACATTTGTCTTACTTAAATACAAAACTGCATTTGCTTCTAACCCTTTTGGCGTTCCATAGATTCTTCCTATTACAGTATACACTGATCAAGCATAACATTATGACTGCCTAATATTGTGTTGGTCCCCCTTTTGCTGCCAAAACAGCCCTGACCCATCAAGGCATGGACTCCACTAGATCCCTGAATCCTTTAACTTCCTGGACTTAAAAGATACTTACAGGACTTAAAGGACACTTTTGATAGATACTGACCACTGCAGACCGGGAACACGCCACAAGAGCTGCAGTTTTGGAGATGTTCTGATCCAGTCGTCTAGCCATCACAATTTTCCCTTCGCCAAACTCGCTCAAATCCTTACGCTTGTCCATTTTTCCTGCTTCTAACACATCAACTTTGAGGACAAAATGTTCACTTGCTGCCTAATGTATCCCACCCACTAACAGGTGCCATGATGAGGAGATCATCAGTTCATCCATTTCACCTGTCAGTGGTCATAATATTATGCCTGATCAGTGTATATGGTTCTTGGAAAGAACATAAGGAAAGCCAAAAGGGTTAGAAGCAAATGCAGTTTTGTATTTAATTAACACAACTGTCTGAACTGATGTACAAATGGGGTTGTGAAAGAAACTGACAATTCTCATTTTTTTGTTTAAATGTAATAATTGTATTAATTACTACACACATAATGTTACTGGACGTCAAATCCAGACAAGCAATATTTATATTAATATGCAGAATTTTTCCAGCAATGAGTTTTTTATTTTTATTTTGTTTGCATGGTATTATTTTAGTCTGTAATTTAATACTGGCTCCATTTCATGGTTTGCTCTTAATACCTAACATGATACAAAGGAAAGTTGTAACTGCTTTGATCAATCCAAAAAACACTGAACTTATGGTTTAGCTGATTAATGTTTTCTTAGCTGATTCTTCTAGAAAGACATTTTGAGAAAAAGGATGATACTGTAAATAATCCACCTTGGTCACATTTATGTCACTCTTTGTAATGTGTAAATACAGTGGAGAACCAGTGACAGGGTCATGGGCAGCCAAGGCTCACTGATGCATATGGGGAGCGAAGGCTGGCCCGTGTGGTCCGATCCAACAGATGAGCTACTTTTGCTCAAATTGCTGAAGAAGTTAATGCTGGTTCTGATAGAAAGGTGTCAGAATACACAGTGCATCACAGTTTGTTGTGTATAGGACTGCATAGCCGCAGACCAGTCAGGGTCATATATGTGCACCACCAAAAGAAACCAACAATGGGCACATGAGCATCAGAACTGGACCATGGAGCAAATGAAGAAGGTGGCCTGATGTGATAAATCATGCTTTCTTTTACATCACATGGATGGATGGGTGCATGTGTGTCACTTACCTGGGGAACACAAGGCACCAGGATGCACTATGGGAAGAAGGCGAGCCGGTGGAGGCAGTGTCCTGCCTTGGGCAAAGTTCTGCTGGGAAAACTTGGGTCCTGCCATCCATGTGGATGTTATTTTGACACTTACCACCTACCTAAGCATTGTTGCAGACCATGTACACCCTTTCATGGAAACGGTATTCCCTGATGGCTGTGGTCTCTTTCAGCAGGATAATGTGCCGTGCCACAAAGAAAATAATGGTTCAGGAATGGTTGATAAACACAACAACGAGTTTGAGGTGTTGACTTGGCCTCCAAATTCCCCAGATCTCAATCCAATCCAGCATCTGTGGGATGTGCTAGGGCAAACAAGTCCAATCCATTGAGGCCACACCTCGGACTTAAAAGGGTCTGCTGCTAACATCTTGGTGTCAGATACCACAACACACCTTCAAGGGGTCTAGTGGAGTCCATGTCTTGATGGGTCAGGGCTGTTTTGGCAGCAAAACGGGGGACCAACAAAATATTAGGCGGGTGATCATAATGTTATGCTTGATCAGTGTATACTGTAATAGGAAGAATCTATCAATGTTAACATTAACATAACACTCAATGTTATACACACACATACACACACACACACACACACACACAATATATATACAAAAAAAAAGCTAATGATACTCTAAGTTTGTGACCTATTGAACCAGTGTTAATGTATTCATTGATAGAGACTTTAAAGCACTTTTGTACGTCGCTCTGGATAAGACCGTCTGCCAAATGCCAGAAATGTAAATGTAAATTAAACAATTCTGTGTCCCCTAACAAATGATATTTCTTTAAAACCACCATTCAACTTAAGGGTTTTGCACAGGTTGCAACCTTCCCTGCATTGGGGCTCATATGAAGACGTCCTTCTCTTTCTGGAATTAAAATGAAATCAAAAATACCTCCAGTGGCATTCAATCCTGTATTTGGGGGAAAATGGTAAATAACAAGAGTAGCACGGTATTGAGATTATCTTCATAAATTTACTGTTGATTCATTTTGAAAGAAAGCTACAACAAACATATCCTACCGTGTGTGTCTGTGTGTGTGTGTGTGTGTGTGTGTGTGTGTGTGTGTGTACCTGAAGTCACAGTTCTCCTATGGTATCCGGTCATATCTTTATATAATCCTTGCTGTTCTTTAAGTCAGCTGATTTGTTGTTTGCTGAAATTTTAAAATTTTTCCTCTTCAATAATCTCCTTTTTTAAATGTCCAGGTCTCTTTTCTCAACTGCAGTTTTCATCTCTCAGTATTAAATATATGATCTGCTCTAAGTACTGGAAGTGGTGGTGAGAGTCAAACAAACCACACAAAGTTTTCAGAAGCTTGTCACTGAACCCACTCTCTTTTAAGCTTCTGTAGATTTAGATAATGTATTCACATTGAATTATTGATGTCCAATAATGCCAATTTTTAAAAAAACCAAAAATCTCAAAATTGCTGATTTTTCTCATTTTGTTGATGGCTCTGAATTGTGGCCTTAAACAGACACCTCTATTTATTAGGACTTTTACAACGCTTGTGTATGCTAGTACAAATCCCCCCAGATGGATTTCACATCACCTTCAAGCAGGAAACAAAGGAAACAAAAGTAGGAAGTGAGGTTGTAAAAAAGAGTAGGTGTCAAATCTGTGAGTTTTGTGTGTGTGTGTTTGTGAGTGTTTCCATGCATGGATGTGTACGTCTGTGTTTCTTATGTGTTGGGTGAGTGACCTCTTAAAAAGGAAACCAAAATGAGTTTCAGGTTCTGTTTCAATGCTGATTAACTACAAATAAGCCCAAAGGTGAACAACTAGCATCAGAAAAAATAAAAATTAAAAAATTAAAATATAGTAAATAAACCGGAGCATGAACATGATTATAGATTTCTAGCAGAAGGAGAGGAGATAACAAGGTGACACAGATAAAGGCCTGATAACACACACACACACACACCCCCCCTACTTAACCTGTGAAGACTAATGAAATCTCATTAAACACTGCAGTGAACAGACAGAGACAGTACAGAGACGGGCCTCTGAAAGTGCAGCATGGTTTTTGTGGATCTCAACTTAACTTCCTGTCTTGAGAACAGAGCACAGATATATATAACTTAAAGACGGTATTTTCAGTTACCTAATGCAGATCCTACTATAAAAGCTGGAGATCCTCCAAAAAAAGTTGCAAAGATAAAAAAAATTAGGAACCTAAAATCTTTCATTCTGAAAAGAAAAACCCTTTAAAAGTAGATTATATTCAGAAAAACAAAACTTTATTTCAGGGTAATCGAAGGTTGCTTTCGGCTGCTCCCTGTTCAGTGTTGCCACAGCGGACCAAATGGTCCGCACAACAACTTGGCAAATGTTTCATGCTGGATGCCCTTCCTGACGCAACCCTCCCATTTTTCCGGGCTTGGGACCGGCACTGCATACAGTGGCTGGAAATCTAACCCCGTCCTTCCACATGATAGGTGAGAAACCTACCACGGAGCCACCAATCTCCCTTTTATTTCAGAGTCATCAATGGTCTAAAAAACATATGTGGATATTTGTTCCAATCTATAAGTGAACTAAACGTGCGTTTATTCCTCTTCTAGGACTCCGCACTGCAGGGACATAGAGAAGTGTGTGTGTGTGTGTGTGTGTGTGTGTGTGTGTGTGTGTGTGTGTGTGTGTGTGGGGGTTGCGCCACGAATCAGATGCACGAATTGCACGAATCAGATGAATGAACCTAGAAAGTGTTATTTCCTGTTAAATTCTTATTTGTCAAAAATCATTCTGTTATGGTTTGTTATGCCTACAGAACTGAAGGCAACTGAACATTAAATCAGATATATCTTGGTTTCAGGGACTGGGGTTATCACCAAGCAGATAATTATAAAGATGAGGACTGTGCTGAGATTATCTTTCTCATCTTTCACTTCATATCTCTATTCATTACTCTGCTCGGGAGTCTCACTCCCGCTCACTGTGTGTGTGGAGTTTGCATGTTCTCCCCGTGCTTGGTGGGTTTCCTCCGGGTGCTCCGGTTTCTTCCCAAAGTCCAAAGACATGCTTCTAGGCTGATTGGATTCTCTAAATTACCCGTAGTGTGTGAATGAGTGTGTGTGTGCCCTGCGATGGGTTGGCACTCCATCCAGGGTGTATCCTGCCTTAATGCCTTTATGACGCCTGAGAGAGGCACAGGCTCCCCGTGACCTGATGATAGATCAGATAAGTGGTACAGACAATGGAATGGAATGGAAAATAATCAGCTGTACCGCACGAATAGTAAGCTGTGCTGATGTAACCCTCCTTTCTCCCTTGCCTGAGCAATCTAGAGCAACATTATTTAAAAACATTATTTCAACTGAGATGAGTTATGACCTTGTGACCTTCTACATTGACCTGCTCGCAATTTCACATTATTTAAACTCCTTGAAGTGTGATGTTTGTTTGTTTGTTTGTTTGTTTACATTCCTGTTTATTACCTTACTATTTTGTTCGATTGTCTTTCATGATTGTTCAAAACTTCATTGGCAATAAATTCTACATTAAAATGAAATCTATGAATAATTTTTGAATTTTGAATAATTAACAATTTTTTTTAAATGTTTTGAGTAAAAATAATTTCATTGTTTTACAGTTACATTTAGTGTTTTGGAAGATTTGCGAAAAACATGCTGGATGGATAAGATGATCACAGAAAACCATTGCTCTAGACTATTCTCTACTCTAGATCCAATCAATAAAAAAAAATCATTTCCAACGGGGGTTGGGCACGGTGGCTTGGTGGTTAGCATGTTTGCCTCACACCTCCAGAGTTGGGGGTTCATTTCCCGCCTCCTCCGTGTGTGTGTGTGTGTGTGGAGTTTGCATGTTATCATGTTATGCCTCGGGGGTTTCCTCCCCCAATCCAAAGACATGCATTGTAGGTTGATTGGCATCTCTAAATTGTCAGTAATGTGTGTGTATGTGCCCTGCGATGGTTTGGCACTCTGTCAAGGGTGTATCTTGCCTTGATGCCTGAGATAGGCACAGGCTCCCCATGACCCAAGCATAGATCGGATAAGCAGTAGACAATGAATGAATGAACATTTCCAACAATTCTGTTACGGGACAGAAGGCACGGAGACAGAGATAACAGTTTGGAGATTTTATTTGGATCAAGCAGCAGAGAGTGACTGTCAGATGTGTAGGGAGTGAGTGGAGATATAGAGAGAGATACTGCCCTGCGAGGAATGCTGTGGATGATCCGGGAGTGATGACAGGAACAGGAGCGGATCTGGAGCAGGGAGATGAGTGCGCGCGCACACACACACACAGGGAAACACGGGAAGCAGAGAAACACAGAAGACAGATGAGCATGGGGGAGCTTAGCTTTGTGAGTGAGTCCTTCAGTCAGAAACGAGATCGGACGGTGAGTGGTGTGTGTGTGTGTGTCCTTTATAGACTGAGGTGATTGGGAAGGAGATCGCATGCAGGTGTGTGTGATTAGTACTCGGGAGAGTGAGTGCGCTGTGATTGGTTGTCGTTGGAGCCTGGCGTGTCAAGTACCCCCCTCCTCACGGCCCGCTCCTGAGGGCCGCGGGCCCCGACGTCATGGCGGTCTACCCCTCCCATGCGGAGCAGGTCTGTGGGGGTGCGTTGCGTGGAAGGTCGTCAGAAGGTCGGGGTCGAGGACGTCATCCCGCAGAACCCACGAGCGTTCCTCCGGGCCATAGCCCTCCCAGTCCACCAGGTACTCGAGTCGACCGCCACGGCGCCGGGAATCCAGGATCTCCTTCACCCCGTAGGCGGTCCCGTCGTCCAGTAGGAGTGGGAGGGGGGGTTCGGCTGTGTCCTCGCCAGGCTCTGTGGAGGGAAGAACAGAGGGGTGGTGAGGCTTGAGGAGGGAAACATGAAATGTAGGGTGAATACGGTACCCTCGTGGTAGCAGGAGCTTATATGTGACCGGGTTGACCTGCTTCAGGATGGTGAATGGCCCAATGAACCTGGGGCTCAGCTTGCGGCTGGGGAGACGTAGCCGGATGTTCTTGGTTGACAGCCAGACCTTCTGCCCTGTTTGATAGGCAGGGGCGTCGGATCGGCGACGGTCGGCTGTCAGTCTCCGCCGGCGCAGGGCGCGCTGCAGTTGATGGTGTGCTGAGCCCCAGACCCTCTCGCTCTCACGGAACCAGTGGTCGACCGCCAGTACGTCCGACGGCTCCCCTGACCAGGGGAAGAGAGGTGGCTGGTACCCTGAGCACACACTGGAAGGGAGTCAGACTGGTGGAAGGTTGACGGAGGGAATTTTGTGTGTACTCGGCCCAGCCCAGGTACTGGCTCCACGAGTCCTGGTGGCCGTGACAGAAGGTACGGAGGTAGCGGCTGATCTCCTGGATCTTCCGTTCCGTCTGCCCGTTTGTCTGAGGGTGGTACCCCGATGATAGGTTGACGGCCACACCCAGGCGCGTGAAGAACGCCCTCCAAACTCTGGACACGAATTGAGGGCCCCGGTCAGAGACGATGTCCTCCAGGATGCCGAAGTAACGGAAGACCTGGTTGAATAATAGTTCTGCCGCTTCCATGGCCGTGGGTGGCCCCTTCAGCGGCAGTAGGCGGCACGCCTTGGAGAATCGGTCGACGATAACAAATATGCAGGTGTGGGTATGGGAGTTTGGAAGGTCAGTGATGAAGTCGACACCTAGGTGTGACCAGGGGCAGTTGGGAACGGGCAGAGGAAGGAGCTTTCCTGAGGGTAGCTGGCATGGGGTTTTCGCCATGGCGCACTCTTCACACCCCTGCACGTACCTTCTGACATCAGCTGCCATGCTGGGCCACCAGAAGCGATCTCTCAACAGCGAGAGAGTTTCATTGATCCCTGGGTGACCAGTGCCAAGAGAGGTGTGGGTGGTGTGGATAAGGGAAGTGCGTCGTGCTCGGGTGATGTACTGGGATCCTGGTGGGCAGCCTGGCGGAGCGTTGGTGGAGGCATTGGCAGGCGGAAGGGTTTCCTGGGACCAGGTTATGGGGCTGACGATCAGGTCTGCTGGGGGGATAGGCTCGGGCATTTCTGGGCTCTCTTCAGGGGCGAACATACGAGAGATGGCGTCCGCCTTAGTGTCCTTGGCCCCGGGGTCCGGAATGAGATGGAAAACTCAAACCGGGTGAAGAAGAGGGCCCAGCGAGCTTGTCGGGGGTTGAGCCGTTTAGCGGCTCGGAGACACTACAGGTTCTTATGGTCCGTAAGAAGCAGAAACGGGTGCCTGGCTCCCTCCAGCCAGTGCCTCCACTCTTCGAGGGCTAATTTGATGGCCAGTAGCTCCCGGTTACCGATGTCGTAATTCCTCTCCACCGGGTTGAGCTTGTGGGAAAAGAAGGCGCATGGATGGAGGCGGCTAGGATTCCCCTGCTGCTGGGACAGGACCGCTCCTACTCCTGTTGTGGACGCGTCCACTTCCACGACGAAGGGTTTGTCGGGGTCTGGGTGGATCAGGAGGGGAGCAGTGGTGAAAGCCCTCTTGAGGGTGTTAAATGCCCCTTCAGAGGCCGAGGACCAGGGGAAGAGATTTGGGTTTATTGCGGAGCAGGTTGGTGAGAGGGTCGGCGATGTTGCTATAGTTACTGATGAACCGCCTGTAGAAATTAGCGAATCCGAGGAACCGTTGAAGTTCCTTCACCGTAGCGGGTGCCGGCCAGTCCCTGACGACGGTGATCTTCCCCTCGTCCATCTGGATACCACTACTGCTGATGTTATACCCAAGGAACTGTACAGAGGGCTGATGAAAGGAACATTTTTCTGCTTTCAGGAACAGCTGAAATTCCCTCAGGCATCCCAGGACCTCCGCTACATGCTGGCAATGTTCAGCCAAGCTCCGGGAGTAAATCAGGATGTCGTCTATGTAGACTAGTACGCACCAGGGGGAGAAACTCCCGGAGAACCACATGGATAAAATCCTGAAACACGGAGGGGGCGTTGGCAAGGCCGTAGGGCATGACCAGGTACTCATAGTGGCCGGTGGGTGTGATGAAGGTCTTCCATTCGTCCAGTTCTCTCTCGATGGAGGTGGCCTGGACCGGGAGAGAGATTGGAGTCGGGGAGTGTGGAGCAGGTAGGTGAGGAAAAGAGCCCGGAAAGCAGGTGTCGCCCCACTTCAGGACTCCGCCGGTGCTCCAAGAGAGGATGGGGTTGTGCTGCTCTAGCCACGGGCACCCGAGGATGATGTCAGCCGTAGACTCCTCCAGAACCAGGAAGGTGGTCTCTTCCACATGTAGTAGGACGACCTGGAGAAGCACTGGGCCGGCGCTGTGGTGGACCCGCCGGCGACTTATGGGTTTTCCGGTGATACATCGTATCTGGTACGGGGTCGCCGTGGCCTTAGTCTGGAGTCCGAGCTGGCGGCAGAGGGTGCCTGAGACGAAATTGGCTGCCGACCCAGAGTCAAGGAGGGCGACCACTGTAACAGATGTGCAAGCGGTAATGAGTGTCCCATGGGTAGTGAGTGGTTTCATATGAGGAAGAAATGAGAAGACGGTACTCACCATGGGCCGCGGGGGACCGATGGGGCACGCGGGAAGAGCATGCCCCGGGTCGCCACAGTACAGGCACAGACTCTGGGTCAGCCTCCTCTGCCGCTCAGCAGGGTTCAGATGCATTGTCCCCCGTTGCATGGGCTCTAAAGCTGGTTCTGGAACTGGTTCTGGTCGGTCGCGCCTGTTGTAGGGGCGCGACTGGTCCTGGGATCTGTGGACACACGACTGCATACGAGTGGGATCAACCTCTCCAGCCCGATCTCGTCCTCATGGGCAGCGAGATGCAACCTCACCTGTGGGCTTAATCCCTGACGGCAGGCGGCAAGAAGAGCTTGCTCATTCCAGCCACGCTTGGCGGCCAGCATCCTGAACTGGATGGCATACTCGGTGACCATTAGTTTACCTTGTTGGAGCTTACAGAGCTCCTCTCCGACCGACGAGTCCCAGGAGGGCTTCCCGAACACCTCCTTGAAGTGCAAACCCAGGGATAAGACTGCATCACGGGGGAGTCCTGGAACCACAGGGACTCGGCCCAGAAAAGAGCCTGGCCACGTAGCTGGGTGATGACGAACGCCACCTTGGACCGCTCGGTAGGATACAGGTGTGGTTGCATCTCCAGGACCAGGGAGCATTGCAGTAGAAACCCGTTGCAATCCTCCACCGAGCCAGAGTAGGGCGCCGGTTGGGCCATGGGACTGGAACACAGCGGCGCCGAAGAAGCGGTGACAGTGTCAGCGGAAGTGATGGCGGGGGGTGTAGGAGCAGGAGCCGGCAAAGCGCCAGCGCCTGCTGCAATGCCGCGACCAGGTCTTGGAGTGGATCTGGGGAAATGCTGCTTGGATCCATGCTACTTCGGTCCGATCTTCTGTTACGGGACAGAAGGCACGGAGACAGAGATAACAGTTTGGAGGTTTTATTTGGATCAAGCAGCAGAGAGTGACTGTCAGATGCGTAGGGAGTGAGTGAGAAACAGAGAAACACAGAAGACAGATGAGCATGGGGGAACTTAGCTTTGTGAGTGAGTCCTTCAGTCAGAAACGAGATCAGACAGTGAGTGGTGTGTGTCCTTTATAGACTGAGGTGATTGGGAAGGAGATCGCGTGCAGGTGTGTGTGACTAGTACTCGGGAGAGTGAGTGCGCTTTGATTGGTTGTCGTTGGAGCCTGGCGTGTCTGTGGCAAATTCACTCAAAATTAAGTTTTTTACTTCAGTAATTTCAATCACATTTTATCTAGGAGTGATATAAATGTGATATAAATTTCTGATTAATCTATGCTTTATGATAGACACTATATGTTATATAAATATCATTTTAGCTCATCACACACTTTATCTCAATTTCTTACATTTTCAGATGAAGAAATATTTGTACCTTTTTCTTTGAGTTTGTAGGTTGTGTTTTTGTCTTCTGTCTCCGGTTTGACGTCTACACCCTCAAAGACTTTCATCACCTTCTCTGCGTGCTTTCTTAAACATGATTATATCATCAGTTCACCCAGAGACATCTCTTTCTAAAAAAAACAAAAAACAAGACAAAACCACAGAATCTCTGTCTATCTATGTAACACAGCATTTTGATTGTGTAAGCTATGATTTTGGTAGATATTTTGGCTATAGATAAATAATATATAAAATAATCTTTCCATTTTGCCACATGAGGGTTTAACCAAAACAAGTGTGTTCAATTCTGCTTGCTGATTTACTCGTGTAACAGGATTACACAAGCCTCATTTCCTAATTCATCGACCACAATAAGTCAACCGTGTCTCTACAGCCTACATGTATAAAGCAGAGTTCGATGCATGCAAACAGTGGCAATGTACTTGAGATCAGAGATGTCTGAGATTTCTGATTACATGAACTACAGTGAGAAAGGAGGAGGGCACGTAGAAATGGTGGTGGACATCTACGACAGTGTGGACGCTGTTAAAGGTCACAATTCTAATGTAGAGACAGAAGCCGTGGATGTAAAGAGCATAGCGACTGAACCCAAAGGTATGTTTCAAAGCGTGTATCCCATAGCAATAAGTAACAATAGGGTTTGAAAACGATTTCTGTTCAGCATGATTCTACGAATTAATATTACGGTAGGACACTTGTGATTGGTTCAAAGGTGAAATGATAATTCAGTCACAAGGACTTGTACGGTAGATGGTCTATATAATCTAAGACTGAACACATTGATTAAAAACATGTTGGTATTAAGCAAATGTCAAAAAAACGTTTAATTGTTTGGTGATAAGGTGAGGTTTTCTGTGAAAAGACGTTTATAGATCATCTTTTTGAAAGGATTCTCCAGTGTCACAGTCATCAGAATCAGAATCAGAATCAGAATCAGAAAAGTTTTTATTGTCAGGTACAGCAAAGGGTTCGCGAAGAGCACTTTACAGTACTAGGAATTTGTCTTGGTGTCAGGTGCAAAACATATAAACAGATAAAATTTTAAAATAATAAAATAAACTATAATAAATTAAATAAAGTTGCGATTTACAATGTAAGTGTAAGTGAAATTGAAGGAGACTGTCCAAACATATATACAGATAACATATGTACACAAATGAGAATGATAATAAATATGTACACAGAAGTTTGAAGTTGAGTGAGAGTGACTGTCCAAATAAGTATATCCTGTATGTACAATCGATAATGAAATAAATATTGTGTACAGAAGATGAGTTGCAAAAGATGTAGTGCAATTTAGAGTGTGAAAGTGTCATGGTTGTCTGTAAGTTCTGGGGGGGGGGGTCATCTGGGGGTAAGTGGGGCACTGTTCAGCAGGCTGACTGCAGTGGGGAAGAAACTGTTTTTGTGGCGTGAGGTCCTGGTCCTGATGGACCGAAGCCTCTTTCCAGAGGGGAGGGACCGAAAGAGTTCATTACCGGGATGAGAGGGGTCAGCTGCGATCTTGGCTGCACGTCTCCGGGACCTGGAGACGTACAGCTCTTGAAGAGATGGGAGACTGCAGCCAATCACCTTCTCAGCTGAGTGAATGACACGCTGCAGTTTGGCCTTGTCCCTGGCTGTAGCTGCAGCAAACCAGACTGTGATGGAGGATGTGAGGACAGATTCAATGATGGCAGTGTAGAAGTTAACCAGCATCTTTACAGGTAGGAGAAACTTCTTCAGCTGCCGCAGGAAATACATCCTCTGCTGAGCCTTCTTGGTGAGGGAGCTGATGTTCTGCGCCCACTTGAGCTCCTTGGTGATGGTGGTGCCTAGGAAACAGAAGGACTCAGCAGATGACACCGGGGAGTCACAGAGGATTACAGGGGGGCGGGGGGCTGGGTCCTTCCTGAAGTCCACTGTCATCTCCACTGTCTTTAGGGAGTTGAGCTCCAGGTTGTTCGTGCTGCACCATGACACCAGACGATCAATCTCACCCCTGTAGGCTGACTCGTTCCCATCAGAGATGAGGCCGATGAGGGTGGTGTCATCAGCAAACTTTAGAAGTTTGACAGACTGGTGACCAGATGTGCAGCCGTTGGTGTAAAGGGAGAATAGCAGAGGAGAAAGGACACAGCCTTGGGGGGATCCAGTGCTGATGTGCTGGAGGTCAGAGACATGCGTTCCCAGCCTCACGAACTGCCGTCTGTCTGTCAGGAAGTCCGTGATCCAACTGCACATGGAGTCAGGCACATTCAGCTGGAAGAGCTTGTCTCTGAGCAGGGCTGGGATGATCGTATTGAAAGCAGAACTAAAGTCCACAAACAGTATACTGGCATAGGATCCTGGGGAATCCAGATGCTGAAGGATGAAGTGGAGGGCCATGTTCACAGCATCATCTACAGATCTGTTGGCTCTGTAGGCGAACTGTAGTGGATCCAGGAGAGAGTCTGTGATGTCCTTGAGGTAGGACAACACGAGGCGCTCAAAAGACTTCATAACCACAGAAGTCAGAGCGACGGGTCTGTAGTCATTAAGTCCTGTTATCTTTGTCTTTTTGGGGACTGGGACAATGGCTGAGGTCTTGAAGCAGGCTGGCACGTGGCAGGTCTCCAGTGAGGTGTTAAAAATGTCTGTGAACACTGGGGACAGCTGATTGGCACAGTGCTTCAGGAGGGAGGGGGAGACGGAGTCCGGGCCTGTAGCTTTGCGGGTGTTCAGACGTTTGAACAGTCTATTCACCTCTTCCTCTTTGATGGTGAGAGGTGTCAGGGGTGGAGGGTGGGGTGTTGCTGAGGTGTGGAGCTGTGTGGGTGATAGCTGATGGGGGGAAGATTGGGGGGGGTCAGGACTGTTCCATTGTCTTTCAAAGCGGCAGTAGTACTCATTCAGGCTGTTGGCCAGTCGCAGGTCGTTTACAGAGTGGGGGGCTCTAGGCTTGTAGTTGGTGATCGCTTTAAGCCCTTTCCAGACAGAGGCAGAGTCGTTGGTTTGGAATTGTTGTTGCATTCTCTCACCATGCTCTGTTTTAGCTTTTCTCACCTCCTCGCTAAATCTATACTTAGCCTCCTTGTATTTTCCTCTGTCTCTGTCATACATAAAACTGCAGCTGTTTTTCAAAAATACATATCTAAGAATAGAATATATTTATCTTTAGCTGCAATTTCCCTTTTTTTTTTTTTTTAGAGTCCAGGACTTGTGAGGGAATGACTGTTTAATATCTGTTGTAAATAAATCCTGAAATAAGCAATGAGAAAAAACTTATTTTTTATTTTTGCAGTGATTTCAGGGCCACTGTTTTACACCTGATGTGTTGATATAAGCAAATAAAAGTTAAAATACAAGTTAGCTAGGTATACTCTAAATATGAAAATATGCAAAATGTTAATTAAAAATAAATAAATAACTAACAACCTGAAAATTAAAGTCATTCTGAATTGCACTGATATGGCAGTTAGATATAACTGTCAGTGTCTGGACTATTTTGTTCTATTAAGAACAAGTCTTTCACACCGGAGACCCTAGTTCGAGCTCCGGTTCATGACAATGACAAAATAATTCACATTTATCAAAATGTCTACTGTGTGATGTTACATAACCATTTCACAAGAAAAAGCAGAAGTACGATAAAGTCCTAAATTGCTTAAGACAGATTTCTTCCATTAAAATGAGGAAGAAAAATAAATGCATGTGTTACTTTAATCTCCTTGTTTGCTCAAAATCATACTCTATCATTTCAAACATAAGCAATGAGCCGTGTTCAGAGTCGCCGACGTCATGCCCTCACCAGACGTGAGAATGACTTACACTGTACAGGGTAATGAGCCGGATTTTCTCTTATAACGGCGATTCTTTATTCCTCTGAGAGGAATTCTGGTCCATGTTGATAGGACTGTATCACATAATTGCTGCAGATCCACACAATAAAATGTAATTCCTGAGATGTACAGGAAACGCTTAAAAAATGGAATTCTTGCTCTGTGAATCCTCACAACAGCCTCTGACATAAATTATAAGAATATAAGGGAATAAAAAAGACACGAAACATAATTTACAAAATCACTAATAGTGCAAAATGTAAGAAACAAAATAATGTGCATGTTATAAAGTGTACAGTGTGCAATGTAAACATGGAAGACATGCATGTGCAATGTGCTGCAGAGGTAAACTGTAGTCTCTGGTGTTTTTTGCAGTGTGTGTGTGAACAGTATTAAGGATAGGGGTAGTTAAATCTCAGAATCAGAGGTTAATCCATGTCTGCAGTTGATGGATATCATTCACAAGCCTAATGTGATAAAACATTTTATTTAGCCTTGAAGTTCTGACATTTTTTTTTTGCCAAATGTACTTTATCGGGTTCTGCTGGCTGAGGAAACCAGGAAAGTACACTGATTTTCATTGAACTTAGTTTGAGGTGATATGTGTTTTGTAACATGGTGCCTTATCATGCTTCTCATTAGAAGATTAGTAAAATGTAGACATATTCTAATAATAATAAGCTTGTTATCATTCAGATAATGCTCAGCTGGGCCCCAGTGTGTGCTAAGAAAACTTTATCCACACTATTACACCACCAGCAGCAGCTGGAACTGTTCACACAGGGCAGTTTGTGGTCATGAATACACACTTTTGAAGAAATCATCAGAATTGAAGATTTTTTAGACCAGGCGACATTTTTTGTTGTTGTTTTTGTTTCAGTGAGCTTGAGCTTTAGTGAGTTTAAGTCCTTGGTATTCAAAACAGATGTCTAAAGCTGGTTATGAACTAAATTGTTAGTCCCAGACACAAAACTCCATGTCATGTAATGCAACACACAACGCAATACTTACCAGCACTCACTGCGACATCATTGTGACATCAACGTCATCGCAACAGCTCTAGGCGTTCTAGGCAATGTCCAAAAATTCAAATCTCAAAATATGGTTGCTGCTGCTGATGGTCACCTAAAGAAGAACGGCACAGTACAGTAGCACCAATATGAAAGATAAATAAGGAGAAAAACAGATTAAAAAACAGTAGCAGCAGAAAGAATATCTCACTGGGCATCTATTATGAGTCTATGTTGTGCTGATTGATAACATTAGCTTTCTTTTATTGTAGGTCTATTGTTATAGGATTTTTGTAGTTATCACATGTCTGTTACAGGAATTTAATCTTGTTAATTTTGTGCATAAACTATTATTAGATTTGGTTGATTTTCATGGCAGTTTCAATGACATTTTTAATCGTAATGTTTCTGATGGAGGCTAAAATGTAGCTCTGGATAAGTGTGTCTGCCTCTGTTTTTATTACTCAACGAAAATAAAATCATAGTGCATCTGTATTCATTCATCTCTAGGAGAAACTGCATGGTGCAGACATTACAAACTGACTGCAGTGTGTGTTGTGTTGCTGTGTGTTCTCCTGGTGACTGCCGTCACAGTGCTGTGGATCAAATACAACAACCTGAATAGAGAAAAAGACCAGTTACAGACCAGTTACAACAACCTGACTAAAGAGAGAGACCAGTTACAGTTAGAGAGAGATCAGCATCGCAAAGAGCTCTCTGGACACGTCAGTGTCCTTTTAAACCTGGGTAGGTGAATACTGTGTTTAAGTGAAATGTTGAAAACTATTTTTTAATTTTTTTTTTCTATTTCATACATTTTTAATTCATTCATTTTTAATTCAAGACACTGCATGTGAATAGGGAATAATACCAAATAGTACCAAACAATCAATCAACTAATTATGAATAAATTAAGGATTTCACATTTAATCCTTACCAGTTGTTTTTGCAATATTTTTTATAATATTTTATAATTTTTAAGGTTGCTCTTGTGAGAAATAATTTTTGCAAAATATATTCCTGGAAAATTATTGTTTAATCAAGAAAATGCCCTAAAAGTTTTTAGAAATAATAGATAATTTTATGTTAATTTTCAGCTTAAAAGCCAATGTGGCTGACATCATAGGGCCAGGTTAGGCAGAACACCAGCATATATCAGCCATTCAATAAATGGTAATCTTTATAAAGTTCACATTCACAACTCAGTACATATAAATTTTGATTTAGTTGCCTTTCTAATTCCTCCTGTTGTACAATTATGGAGCAGCACGCTCACTATCCAATGTACTTCCATAGTTTTATTTATTGCAATTTATTTATTTAGTGGTCAAGATGAGAACTACAGCAAGTAATTATAGTGTTGAAAAATATATTATGTTTTTTTGTTTGTTTGTTTATAAACCAGGTTAGTTAGGCTAATTTAAAATACTTTTCTGTGGCTTTTGAGCCATCAATATGTTATTGAATGTGTACATCAATATTTGTGTAAATATTCTTTACAAGGATGGAGATTTTTCAGCATGAGCGTTTACAACATTTCTACTGAAAAGAAGAGCTGGGAGGAGAGCAGACAGGACTGCAGAAAGAAAGGAGCAGATCTGGTGATCATAAACAGCAGAGAGGAACAGGTGAGAGAGAGAGAGAGAGAGAGAGAGAGAGCGAGAGAGAGAGAGAGAGAGAGAGAGAGAGAGAGAAAGAGAGAGAAAGAATAAATGAGTATCTATATTCATGTTGTACTGTTACAATTACAGGAGTTCATCAATGAAAACTTTGGTGGTACTGAAGCTTGGATTGGTCTGACTGACAGAGACACAGAGGGGGAATTTAAATGGGTGGACGATTCACCACTGACCACTAAGTAAGACATCAGTGAACTGAAATTTTCCCATAATGCAGTTTTTCTCTGTCGGAAGCTTCATATTTGA
The DNA here is from genome assembly GCA_033459395.1 of Hemibagrus guttatus. Taxonomy (NCBI): domain Eukaryota; kingdom Metazoa; phylum Chordata; class Actinopteri; order Siluriformes; family Bagridae; genus Hemibagrus; species Hemibagrus guttatus. The sequence continues at coordinate 12,882,148 of JAUCMX010000029.1, read as the reverse complement.
AATAACAGACATTCTGTCTCTCTCTGTGTTTTCAGGTTCTGGTGGGACAGAGAACCAAATGATTATGACAATAAAGAGGACTGTGCTATAACAGGCTTTTCAAAAGCTAAATCTAACATGTCGAGCTGGGCTGATTTTCCCTGTGACCACCCTGTAGTTGGGATTTGTGAGATAAAAATATTTAACTGAGCTCATGAGAGTCAGTCACTGAAACTGAAAAAACTATAGGAAGCTTGTGTCTGTGCTTCTTTTCCATTTATTCTCACAGTAGTAGCTATCAGGTAGCTTGAATGATTCTGTGTAACAGTCTTCTGTACATTTAAAAAGAAGATTAAACTTATATCTGTATTTAATTACATTCTGTTTTTAGACTTATGAAGAGTTTGAACAACAAGACACGTTCTGATAAAGGAAGAGCGAGTTTATGTTATAAACCTGACTAAACGACTTAAAATACTATACTGCTCACTTCTACATTACTGTTACTGTGTCTTGGTCTCTTATTATTTTTAACCAATGGAGTAAAATGCACAGATGATCACATGACCATAACAACCACATTTTCAGATTTTTTTCGATGTTTCACACAAATGAAAGTGTTTACTGGGTTTTGTCTTTACTGTGAATGATTTGGTATACAGAAGTGCTGGAATTGTGTGAACAGTGCAGCACTGATTACTGTGTCAAAGCTACCTCAATGCTGAGATTTTGTTATTATTTTTAAAAGAAAATTATACAATTGTTGATATAATTTATAGAAGGACACTCCAGTTTAAGTGTGTTGTAACTGTTTTTACGAAGAAAAATCTTACATCAGACGACTTTCTGGTTTCTGCGCTTTCTGGTTTCTCTGCAGGGGTCCGGAGCCTATCCTTATGACACAAGGATGGAGAATTCACTGTGGATGAGACTTCAGTCAGTCTCACACCATGGACATACACACACTTTCTCACACTCATGCACATAGTCATTCACCCACTTATTCACTGGAAACCATAGAAGCCTGAGAAAACCTGTATTATAACATCTCAGCTGGCATCAGACCAATTCTAGTGCCACCAGAAAAGGAACGCTTCAGGGTTTATCGGACTTATAAGCAGCATGCATGCTACTTATTACAGTGTATGACCTTTGCCTTGTGGTCTGTTTTTCTGCAGTTTTTGTTTTGTGATTTGGGTTTTGTTTGCTTTAGTATTTGCTTTCCGGTTTTTGACTTCTTCCTGCATGTCTGATGATTATTGTCTGCCGATTTGGATTTGAATAAACTTATGGATCCTAGTTCATCCAACTCTGGGGTGTCATTACATATATAGAACATGAATAAGAGGCATAAAAAATGCTTTTTGATTTTGGTGTTTTATGTACATATGCAATGAATCCATTATTCCTGTCAATGCTACATTTCATGTAAGTCACTTGTGATCTTCATTGTCTGCACAAAAAACAGCTTTTAGACACTAGAGGGTAGAAAACACACTGAGTCGGTTTGCATATAATTGGGTATCATCAGCATAAGAAACTAACAGCATGTCTTAAAACTGATCATTGTGGAACCCCATATTTCACTGGCGTTACACTGGACATTTCTACATTTAAATCTACAAAATGGTATCAATCAGATCTAACCCATTTTAAAGCCTGTCCCATTCACATTGATATAATGTGCAACTGTTCTAAACTTTTTCAGACATTTTCCCAAGAAAATGAATGGACCTGCTATATGGTCCCCTGTTTCCAGTGATACACATCAATGAAACTTTGCATGCACATTTGTATAAATGTGCAGCAGTACATACAGTGGTGTGAAAAAGTGTGTTCCTGATTTCTTATTTTTTTGCATGTTTGTCACACTTTAATGTTTCAGATAATCAAACACATTTAAATATTAGTCAAAGATAACACAAGTAAACACATCATGCAGTTTTTAAATGAAGGTTTTTATTATTAAGGGAAAACAAAATCCAAAACTACATGGCCCTGTGTGAAAAAGTGTTTGCCCCTAAGCCTAATAACTGGTTGGTCCACCCTTAGCAGCAACAACTGCAATCAAGCGTTTTCCATAACTTGCAATGAGTCTGTTACAGCGCTGTGGAGGAATTTTGGCCCACTCATCTTTGCAGAATTGTTGTAATTCAGCCACATTGGAGGGTTTTCGAGCATGAACCACCTTTTTAAGGTCATGTCACAGCATCTCAATGGGATTGAGGTCAGAACTTTGACTAGGCCACTCCAAAGTCATCCTTTTGTTTTTCTTCAGCCATTCAGAGGTGGACTTGCTGGTGTGTTTTGGATCATTGTCCTGCTGCAGAACCCATGTTCGCTTCAGCTTGAGGTCACAAACCTACCGATCTATCAGTCTGGAAAAGGTTATAAAGCCATTTTTAGCATTCAGCATTTTTTAATATATGATCATATTTTTTTTAATACTGCCCTTTTTTTAACAATTATTTCAGCACATTTTTAGATATGTACACAATACATAAATAATATCTTGACTTCCTTTACTACCTGCTCTGTTACACTTTAAAAGATCCAAATGAAGCCAAATATTACATGATGTATATAGTTCAGTAATGGAAGTTATTGAACTGCATTTACTGTGTCCTTGGTTTGTTGCAAAGAACCTGAAGAATTATTATTATTCATATGTAAAATGTCTAATGAAATATTATAATATCATATATATAATAATATATTATATAATAATAATAATTGTATATTATATATAATTATAAAATATTTTCACATGCACCAAAGCCAAGGTTTTTATTTAGGCATTTTATTTTTTTAACCCAAATAATTAGGTTTCAAATAAATAAACAAATAAATAAATAAAATTCATAAATAAAAAATTTGACTTTGATCATTTAACCACATAAGCATTAGCAAGGTCAAGTACTTATGCTGGGCGAGGAAGCCTGGCAAAAACGTTTGTTACAGTTCATCCCATCAATAAAAGTGTTCAGTAGGATTGAGATCAGGGCTTTGATTAGGACACTCAAGTCTTTTACACAAAAACTGTGTATTCTTGGAGCTCGCTTTGTGCACAGTGGTATTGCCATTTAACGCTTTCTATGTACCTCTTAGTTACAGCATTCAAAGACATTATTTTTTGGCAACAGTTTAGGGAAGAAAGACAAATGGGTGTAGCAGTCAGGTGTCCACAGAGTTTTGGCCATGAAGTGCATCACCAAAAAAGTGACGAACAAACAAAGTTTGAGTTTGAGAGATTTAAGCATATAATTAATGTCTATAATCAAAATGTTGAAATTTGGAGTGTTTGGGAATGAGAATTAATTAAGAAGTGAATCACATGTTCTTTAATATGGCCTATGGTGTAGAAATAGATTCTCTAATATTCTCTCTTTAATAGAAAAGAGGTTCCCCAGTACCCTCGTCTATAAAAGTGCTAAAATAAAATATTCCTTTAGAAACATTTATGGTATATTTATAATGAATAACAAGTGCAATTATGACATCTGCATTTCACAAATTGTGATAACTTTACAGGTAATTCAGAAGGCATATAATTAGATAGCAAAACAGCAAACAACAAACCATCAAAACTTCCAATCTAATCGAAAATGGCATTAGAAAATATGATGTTGAAATTATATCCCTTTTTTGATACAGGTGTACAGAATATTGAACCCTGTCTCTGGCAGGTTTGTTCTCTGTACTTGTTCTCTGAACTTGTTTTATCATTAAGAAACTAGGTGTGATATTCTACCTTCTCTTGCAAAACAATGGAAATGCTGGAAATAAATTTGAATTACATAAAACTGAGCTATCTTTGTAAAGCATGCACATTATATTGATGAATTTGCTTCCAATGTAAATGTTTCTAGAGGTTTAGATAAACAAATAAACTAATAAAATAATGGTGAAAACTCAGACTTCTGAATGAGTAATTAAATGAATGAATAAGCTGCAGATAATGCATTCAAGGCTTGATCAATTTCAATTACTGAAACAATGATGAATCTGAGAAAATAATTGATCACTGTGTTCAGTCGAGAATTGAGCATCATCATTTCTCAGGGAACATTTACATGGGTCTTAGTAAGTTGCCATTTATTTTCAAAATGGCAAAAAATGTATTTTTGTTATTTCATTATTTAAGAGCAAAAAAAATACACCATTAATTATAGTTGATATTCTTTAACTTTAATTTCTCTTCTATTAGAGATTTATTTTGAGTTTAGATTTTTCTTAATTTGTTTACTTCTGGGGTGGCTTGGTGGTTAACACGTTTGCCTCACACCTCCAGGGGTTGGGGGTTCAATTCCCACCTCCACCAGGTGTGTGTGGAGTTTGCATGTTCTCCCCATGCCTCAGGGGTTTCCTCCAGGTACTCTGGTTTCCTCCCCCGGTCCAAAGACATGCATTGTAGGTTGATTGGCATCTCTAAATTGTCCGTAGTGTGTGATTGCATGAGTGAATGAGAGTGTGTGTGTGCCCTGCGATGGGTTGGCACTCCGTCCAGGGTGTATCCTGCCTTGATGCCCAATGACGCCTGAGATAGGCACAGGCTCCCCGTGACCCGAGAATAGATCAGATAAGTGGTAGGCAATGAATGAATGAATGTTTACTTCTAGAAACAGCAAATTTTCTTACTATAAATTAAAAACTTTCTAGTTTGGGATAATATCTCTTTATGAACAATGATCTTTCATAATTCAGTTTAATTGCAGTTTCTTTGAACAGGGTGTCATTTTTTATGCCTGTTTTTTATGCTTCAATTTGGAAAAATAATATTATAATGAGTAAATTGGGCATTAGCGACAATGCACACTTTTTACACAATGCAGGATAAAATAAAAAATGTGAAAAGGATCAATTGTAGATACAAGACATGTTTGAGCAAGTAAAATCTTTGACGTTATTGTTGACAAAACAAGCAACTGCAACTCCGTCACATAGCCACATTACAATTCCTTCTTAGTTTGATTCCTTTACTGGCAGTTAATGCACTCAATACTTTCCAGTTCAGGAATCAACTCTGCCCAGAAAAGATGTTACATAGTGACTGCAGTGTGTGTGGTGCTGCTGTTGGCTCTCCTGCTGACTGCCATTACAGTGCTGTGGATCAAACTGAGCAACCTGCATAAAGAAAACAGCCAGCTGCAGACCAGTTACAACAACCTGACAATAGAGAAACACCAGTTACAGAAACAAAAAGATGTATTTCAGAGTAAATTGACAAGCATAGGTGAGTAAAATGAATCAGAGATCATAACTGATCCGTGGACAGGAACTGCTCAAATGTATTTTACATGCTGCTTTGTTGTGGTAGTTCAAAAACCTCTTTTGTTGGACAGAGACCCTAATCTGACACAAGCTGATTGGTTAGTTTATATTTACCGCACATTCTTTTAACAAATTGCCTACTTCATAAGCTTTCCAATGTGTTTGCATACAGGGTGTTAATCCTTCGCACTCAACACACCACAGTATAGAAATTGACACTGACCAGTACATCTGCATTACATTTCCACAGATAAAGGTCCCCTGGCATAAGGGTTGCCAGTTATACACCAAACTTTGATCAATTAAGAACGTAAAATGCAAGTCTGCTGCTGCCATTTCTGGTCTAGTTTAAAACCAATTCATAGCAGCATCAGTAAATCCTGAAATGAATGGAAAAGTAGGTAGTTGCTGCAGCAATAGCTAGTCAGCTAACAGACTAAATTTAATACATGTTGTAGTGATGCATTGCAATAGCAATTTATTTATTAAACTAAATACAATAAAATGCACCGTCACCTATACTTGTTCATATAGTTTAATATAAAGTATGAATATGATTTAATATTTAAATTAAGATTTTACATTTACATTCAACAGTTAACCTTGAAACTATTATTTGGCATCAGTCACTATCTAAATGACCTTAGAAAAGTCAGAGACAAAAGTATATTCTATATATAGTATAATGTTTTACATGGCAGAATGAAGCTTACAGAAAATGTCTCAAGATTTTCAGCCCCACTTCTGCCCATAATTATCTCCTTCTGTTACGGGTGGCAGGTCCTATGTTGGACCACTAGGGGGGGTTTCAAGCAGGGGTTATGTTGTATTGTTGTTTATGCTTGTCATGTGCTGGTTTTAGCCCCGCCTTATCCCTAATGTGTCTCGGTTGATGTTCACCTGTTCCTCATGTTGTGTGTAATTATGTTAAGTATTTATAGTGGCCTTTTGCCAGGGTTGAAATCTTAATGGTCTTCGTCTTAATGTTCCGTCTTTATGTGGCGTCGCTCATGTTGTCGCTGCATGTTTATTATTTGGAATAAAACCCTTGTCTGCTGTCTATCCCCGCTTTGGGTCTGGTTCATCTAGCTCTGTATGCCGGAAATGTGACACCTTCATAGCCAAGCTTGAAATAAACCTTCCAGACTTCAAACATTACATTTAAGCATTAAATGTATTTTGCATTTTATATTGCAAACCAAATATAAATTCCTTTAAATTGCTCTTAGGATGGATGTTATTTCAGTCCAGCCTTTACTATATCTCAACTGAGAAGAAGAATTGGACTGAGAGCAGACAGAACTGCAGAATGAGAGGAGCAGACCTGGTGATCATAAACAACAAAGAGGAACAGGTACATATGCATAGTTAAGCATTGTGTTATTTATAGTACATCTTTCAAAGCCTTTGTGTGTTTGTTCATTTGGAACCAATGTACTGAGTAGTGTAGTACACATGTGGTTTCTAGATTACAGTCACTTTGGGGATTGTGCTTAGGTGTTTTTACCACCTCAACAGGCTTTTATGGAAATGTTGAGCAAGAATTATGGAATTTACATTGGTCTGAATGACAGTGAAAATGAAAGCGTGTGGAAATGGGTGGATGGAACATCAGTGACCACTGCATAAGAGATTATAGATTTATTTTATATTACAATAAATTGTACATTATTCATCAGACTTATTTTCTCACTCAGTGTATCTAGTACAGTAGACTATTTCTGTGTTGTTTCAGGTACTGGTCAACTGACTGTTTCTTACTGTGTTGTAAATGGGTATAATGGAATGGATGGATGGTTTGACCGACCATGCACAGAAACTTACTACTGGATATGTGAATAAATTTTTCTCCAGTAACATAATACATAACATAATAATCACTGAATAATTCAGTGTTTTAAATAAATCTAAACTCATATTTAGGGAATGTGGGGGCAACATATATACACAGTACAAAACATCCTTTTCCGCTATGCATATTTACTGACTGAATAGCTTCATTTAGATATAAATAAAATAAAATAAAATAAAAAGTGCTGTGATTATTTTGAACATAGTCCTGTCATCTATTTTTGTACATAATAAAATAATTAAAATATTGAAATAAAGTATTGAGGGGGCACGGTGGCTTAGTGGTTAGCACGTTTGCCTCACACCTCCAGGGTTGGGGGTTTGATTCAAATAACTGCCAATTTCTTGGTTGAGGCACTCCACTTGGCCATTAGATTGAGGGTGGTAGCCGGATGTGAGACTGATATTTACTCCCAGCCTCACGCAGAATGCTCTCCACATTCGAGAGGTAAATTGGGATCCTCTGTCAGAAATTATATCTTCAGGAGGGTTTTTTACACTTGAATTGTTAACCCTGGGTCATCCTAAACCCGGATAAATGGAATCCTGGGTTATCTATAATCACATTTCAGCCTGCTCATATGATACCTAGGGTTAACTGTTAATCTTGGGTATTCATTAACAAACATTTCACACTGTACATTCCTAAACCCTGGGTTAACATTCTTATTTGCATATTTTCTGTCTCACTGTCACTGATTGGACACACAGCAGGCAACCTGTTTACATGGCTTTTCCTGTGTCTTGCCAGTTATTTAAAAAAAATACTCTAAGAATAGTACCATCTCCTCATCACTCCAGTTCACATGCTTTTCGTCTTTTGACATTTTCTTGCTTTTCTCTCACCGGCTGCTGTTTAAATGACGCGTGTTTCCTGTTACTGACGTGACATGAGACTTGCTGCTCAATTTCTGATTGGCTGTCTGTTGCCAAGGGTCCAGGGGCAACAAGCAAATGCAGCTCCCTCTGAGCAGGGAGGCCACGGTGCTATAGCCCCTGATGAAGCGCCTGTAGAAATTTGCAAAGCCCAGAAACCTTGTAACTCCTTGATGCTGGATGGGGTAAGCCACTCTGTTACTGCCCAGACCTTGTCTTTGTCTATCTTCACCCCTTGGTGGCTGATGACATAACCCAGGAACTGCTATGGTATGGTATTTCTGTAAAATTCACATTTCTCAGCCTTGACGTATAGGTGATGTCGGGGCAGGCAGGACAGCACGGTGCGTACTTGCTGTACATGATCATTCATGGTCTTGGAATACATCAAAATATCACCTATGTACACAATAACACAATGACAGAAGAATCCAGCTGCTGCAGGGGATGTAGCGGGACGAATAAACCCAGCTGCTAGTGCCACTTCAATAAATAAAATTCTGCTTTTGGGGGATGAGGAGTCCCATAGCTGGTGCGGGAAGAAAATTTCACATTGTTGGAGAAAGCTGCGACAGCAGTCTGCTGAGCCGTTGAACTTCTCAGGGATAGCCATTGACTACGGTCCAGGGTTAGCAGTGGGGATACCTCTCATGGCTCATAATGTGTTGAGTTGCTGATGAATAGCCGCCAACATCTCACCCTGAAGAGCCACGATAGCCTGTAGTTGTGAAATTTCCGCTGGATTCTGCGGCGGCAAAGTATTCTGTGATGAATTCACAAGAGCAAATGGTATAGAATCCACATGCAGTTTAATATCAATGTGAGCAAATAGTCCAAAACGGCAGGCAAAATCAAAGACAAGAACAGGCAGAAAGTCCAAAAAACCAGGAGTAGCAATCAGCACAGGCAAAAGTACAAAATCACAAAACAGAAATGCGTTAATCCAGAAACAGGCAAGGTCATTTAAAATGATATCAAAAACAAGTTAACAAACGAACAATGGCTTGGTACGTATACTTTGCACCGAAGTTAGCTTGAGCATAGCTATAAATGTCTAAATACCAGGAAGTCACCCTTGACCAGGAAGTGATCAGAACTCTGGCGAGGGTGGTCTGGTGGTCGGGAGGGGAAGTGACTGGTGGAGTTATGACATTAATACACATCGCTAACACAAACTCAGTTCTGTAGTCTCTGTGAGGAGTATGAATAGAGAAAAGTGAACCCCTGTCCCTATTAACATTGCACTTGTGTCTGACCACCTAATTTGAATATACACACAGCATTTTAGACAGGAAAATACACTTCAACAAAGTAAACTGCATGATGGTTTAAGAGCACAGTCCACCATTTTATGCATTTTAACTAACCAACAAACATGCCATTTTAAAATGCCACACATGCCACAGCCGAACTAGAGCTTGTTAACACAACACTCCAAAGATACACACAACTAGCAACAGTTAGATATACTATGTGACTCAATTCAACATTAAAACATGTCATCCACAGATATTGACCAAAATGCTGCTACATTTTAACACTTCACTATGAAACCTATTTGTAATATACCCTCCTCACTCACATCCAAAGCTGTTCTGGGTGAGGGCGGGGCGCAATTAGGCAATTCCACAGGTTAATATGATGTAACTCAAACATAAAAATCGATGTATTATTTAAAAACTATTGAATAACAGTTAGGGGGGCACGATGGCATGTTGGCTTGGTGGTTAGCATGTTTGTCTCACACTTCCAGGGTTGGGGGGTCAATTCCCGCCTCCACCGTGTGTATGGAGTTTGCATGTTCTCCCCATAACTCGGGGGTTTCCTCCCCCAGTCCAAAGACATGCACTGTAGGTTGATTGGCAGCTCTCAATTGTCCGTAGTGTGTGTGTGTGCGCCCTGTGATGGGTTGGCAGTCTGTCCAGGGTGTATCCTGCTTTGATGCCCAATGACTTTAGTTCTATGTCTGTCTGCGTCCTCCTGTGATTTGTTTTTGTTCTGTATAGCACCACTGGTCCAGGATGCATTTCATTGTGACATATCATTTGTTTTGATATGTCACATGTGTCACATTTCACTTGCAGAAATTTTGCAATTACCCATAATTCCTGGGGGGGGGTCACATGACGTCATACACATCACTCACTTCCCCTGAGTATACTGAGCGTTTTGATATGTTACATGTGTATGTAGCAGTAACTTTGTGATTTGGTGGGGTGGGGTCGTGTGATGTCATATGACGTCATCCAGACACACGCCACTCACTTCCCCTCATTGTGCTGAGTGTTGTGATATGTCTATGTTGCACTGTGGGTGTGAGTTTTATTGAGGATTGAAAATTCCACCCATTCATTTCTATGGGAGTTTTTGGGGCGTTCTGAGGAGCGTGGCGGGAATACCCAAATTCCGATCGCTTATAAAAGTCGTAGCACATCTCTTCCGAACAAGATATGATACCTCATTCTATGGTGGGTCTACGACAAACGGTGCAGGACAAGTTAGCGGACAAAATTTTGTACGCAAGAAGAAGAAGAAGAAGTATGTCAAAGAGCAACAGTGTGCTTTTCAAGCACCACTAATAATAATTACAAATTTTAATTAAAATGGAGGCTCAAAAACTAAGTATATTATCAGGATTAGAGTATGATACATATTTTAATGTTACATAAATGTTTTTATCAGTGGAAACTCATCTGTACCTGTTATCTTCACATCTCATCACATGACGCCACAGTGCTTCACTTCCTTTACTAACCGCAGCATGTTAATTTAATCTCATAGCACATACGACACACTCCAGTAAAGACATGCCATGGGACAGCCGTGTTCTCAGAGTTTTAATTAAAAGCCTAGATTTTAGAAATGGTTCAGTTATGCATGAAGAAATCGAAGAGAGACAACTTCGTGGACTTGTCAGTGATCATTTATACAACCCGCCCTTCTGCGAAGGCTTTCCACAGTATGGGAACCATTCCTCTAGAAGTGTATTTGTGAGATCAGGCACTGATGTTGGCCAAGAAGGCCACACACCATAATCCCCCCTCCTCCAAACTTTACACTTGGCACAATGCCATCACAATTTGGTCAAAATTCTTTTCCTTCTGTTTAGGAATTATGGAGGCCACTGTGCTCTTGGGAACCTTCATCTAAGGTGGAGCCGGACTCCGGTCAGAGTGTAAAAACATCTAAAAGATGACCCAGAGAAATGGGATGCACCTGAGCTAAATTCGAAGTATCACAGGGCACACATACAACCTCATTCACTCACTACAGACAATTTAGAGATGCCAATCAACCTACAATGCATGTCTTTGGACCAGGGGAGGAAACTAGAGTACCCAGAGGAAACCCCAAGGCACAGGGAGAACATGCAAACTCCACACACACGGCAGAGGTGGGAACCGAACCCCCAACCCTGGAGGTGTGAGGCACACGTGCTAACCACCAAGCTATTGTTTTTGTTAATTTATTTGAAATACAATAACAAGAATGTACAATGTTTCAAACATTTTGATGAAAAAAATGTTTCTACAGAAGCAAATTATTTTGGTATTTATGTGCATCTGTGTGTATGTCCCAGTTAATTACCTTAGGAAACAATGCATCAATGCATTAAATGCATTAAATCACTTTAACCACAACTGACAATTTATGGATCTCTCTCTCTCTCTCTCTCTCTCTCTCTCTCTCTCTCTCTCTCTCTCTCTCTCTCTCTCTCTCTCTCTCTCTCTCTCTCTCTTTCTAGGATTTTTGAGGAAAAGGAAGAAGAAGATCAGATTGGTAAAAAGGCCTGTCACAACTTGAATAACAAATTTATCATGTCTAATTTTTTCACAGCTGAGTGAGTTCCTGAAAGCGGACATCTAAGCTTAACTGAACCAAGTCTTGCCACCATTACCATCTCAAGTTGAGTGTTTAGGGAACGTCATGCTGCCATCTGATACGCCTCATTAGCAGGCTTTACTACCCATTTTTTCATGCTGTTTCTCATAGCAGAAAGAGACTGGGTCACTGAAACAGACCATGACAGATCACATGCTAGAATATGAGGTATACCATCCCAAGCATGATGGGGGTAGAATCATACTATGGGGGTGCTTTTCAGCGGCAGAGACTGGCACACTGGTCCGATTAGAAGAAAAGCTGAGTGAAGCAAAATTACAGAGATATCCCTCGCTAAAAACCTGTTCCTGAGTGTTCAGAAAGACCCAAAAGGTGCAGAGGTAGGGGTCTGAAATTTTTTTCTTTTTAATAAATTTGCAAAGTTATCACAAATCTTTTTTTTTCTTCTTTCATTCTCATTATGGGGTATCGAATGTAGTTTGATGTGAAAAAAGGAAAGCGTTTTAGCATAAGGCTGCAACATAACAAAATGTAAAAAAAAGAGGGTTTGAATACTTTTCGAAAGCATCTAGACATTTACATTAAAACCACTGACAAGTGATGGGCAACGATAACAATGATACGCTCATTACAGTGGCACCTGTTAAGGGGTTGTATAATAGGCATGAACTGAACAATGAGTTATTGAAGCTGATAAAAAATAGGCAAATGTAAGAATCTGAGTGATTTTGCATGTGTGTGTGTGTGTGTGTGTGTGTCTGTGTTTGTGTGTACATGCACGTGAATATGAGAGTCTGTGTGAATGTGTGTGTACGATTACATGTGTGTGTGTGTGTGTGTGTGTGTGTGTGTGTGTGTGTGTGCGTGTGTGTGTGTGTGTGTGTGAGGTAGGGTGGTCCCATGTATGCAGACGCTAGAGTTTACTCTGAAAATGTGAAATTATTATTTGACATGAGCCACTAGCTAAAAGTAACAGAATTGCCTCAAATGTTTAAAAAAAAAGTCAGAGGGACAAGAGTGTATTATATCATCTAGTGCCCCATTGTTACCACTGTTAGTGCCACAGTAAACAATGCAACGTATTATTATCAGTTTAAGATATGATGTTTCAATTTCAGCCATTGACCTTAGTGAGAACATTTCATCTCACAAATCCCAAATACAGGGTGGTCACAGGGAAAATCAGCCCAGGTCGACGTGTTAGATTTAGCATTTTGCGTAGCCTGTTATAGCACAGTCCTCTTTCTCACCAAAATCATTTGGTTCTCCTTCCCACCAGAACCTAAAAACCCACAGAGAGAGTCAGAGTATCTGTTATTTCACACTTAAAGCTTCACACTGAGAGAAAAACTGCATCATGGGTAAATTTCAGTTTAGTAATGTCTTACGCAGTGGTCAGTGGTGAATCGTCCAGCCATTTAAATTCCCCCTCTGTGTCTCTGTCAGTCAGACCAATCCAAGCTTCAGTACGGCCAAAATATTTACTGATATACTCCTGTAATTGTAAAAAAAAACAAAAGACAATATGAATATAGATGCTTATTTATTCTCTCTCTCTCTCTCTCTCTCTCTCTCTCTCTCTCTCTCTCTCTCTCTCTCTCTCACCTGTTCCTCTCTGCTGTTTATGATCACCAGATCTGCTCCTTTCTTTATGCAGTCCTGTCTGCTCTCTTCCCAGCTCTTCTTTTCAGTAGAAATGTTGTAAACACTTGTGTTGAAAAATTTCCATCCTTGTATAGAATATTTACACAAATATTGATGTACTCATTAAATGACATAATGATTTTTAATAATTCTTCATAGATTTTGTGATTTCCATATTATGTATTCTCTCTCTTCTCTCTCTCCTTCTCCTCTTCTCTCTCTCTCTCTCTCTCTCTCTCTCTCACACACACACCACACACACACACACACACACACACACACACACACACACACACACACACAATGTTTCTCACTGCTGTTTATGACCACCAAATCTGCCCCTCTTTCTACTGTCCTGTCTGCTCTCATCCCAGCTCTCCTTTTTTTCTTTTTTTTGAAGGACATTTTGATAAATATTCAATCTGAAAACTCTCAATCCTTATATAGATCATTTTATTAATAAACAATTGACCTGAATGAACTGATTTTGATACCATAATTATTACATAGTGCTTCAGATGAGAGTGTAAATGTGAGTGTATAACATTCTGCATATGTACAATATTCTCTTACCAAGTTTTAACAGCACACTGTGCAGTGCAGATCTCTCCTGCTGTAACTGGTCTCTCTCTTTAGTCAGGTTGTTGTAACTGGCCTGTAACTGGTGTCTCTCTTTTAGTCAGGTTGTCGTAACTGGTCTGTAACTGGTCTCTCTCTTTAGTCAGGTTGTTGTTAACTGGTCTCTCTTTAGTCAACTGGTCTCTCTCTTTAGTCAGGTTGTTTGTTAACTGGCCTGTAACTGGGTGTCTCTCTTTAGTCAGGGTTGTCTGTAACTGGTCTGTAGCTCGTTCTTTTTCTGTATTAAGGATGTCGTATTTGATCCACAGCACTGTGATGGCAGACAGCAGGAGAACACACAGCAGCAGCACCACACACACTGCAGTCGGTCTGTAACATTTGGTCCTTACAGTGTGTGTTTTGGCAGCTAGAGAGTAACACAGTCTTAAGATTATCTTCATACATTTACTGTTGATTCATATTTAGTGAAAGCTACAATAAATGTATCCTACCATGTGTGTGTGTGTGTGTGTGTGTGTGTGTATATACCTGAAGTTCTTTTTTGGTATCCGGTCATATCTTCATATGAATCCTCACTGTCCTTTAAGTCAACTGATTTGTTGTCTGCACAAACGTCTTCACTCATCTCCATTTCTCTTTTCTTCTTTACAAACACTCAAACACTGGACTGGAAACAGTTTGTTTTATGTTCAGGTCTCTTTTCTCAACTGCAGTTTTCATCTCTCAGTGTTAAATATATGACCAGTTCTCAGTACAGGAAGTGGTGATGAGAGTCAAACAAACCACACAAAGTTTTCAGAAGCTTGTCACTGAGCCTACTGTCTTTTGAGCCTCTGTAGTTTTAGACAATGTATGGTCACTGAATTATTGATGTCCAATCAAAATGCTCATTTGTACACAAAGAAAACAAGCGTAAGGTTCTCAAAAGTGCTGATGTTTCTCATTTTCTTGATAGCTCTAATTTGTGGCCTTAAACAGATAAAAGTAGGAAGTGATGCACAGTAGGTGTCAAACGTGCTTTGGCACTTTTTCCTGTTTTGAAAACATGGTTTTCAGGACGTTTTCATTGATTATTGTCCTATTACAGAAGGAGAGGAGATGACCAGGTGACACAGATAAACATCCACAATTACACATACAGAATCAGAACCTGTAAAGTCTAAAGAAATCTCATTAAACACTGCTGTGAGCAGATATAAACGTTACAGAGACAGGCTTCTGAAAAGAATGGTGTTTGTGTTTCTCAACTTCCTGTCTTGAGAACAGAGCACAGACATATATATTCAGCAACACCACATACATACACCACATACAGTGGTGTGAAAAAGTGTTTGCTTCCTAAGTCTAATAACTGGTTGGTCCACCCTTAGCAGCAACAACTGCAATCAAGCGTTTTCCATAACTTGCAATGAGTCTGTTACAGCGCTGTGGAGGGATTTTGGCCCACTCATCTTTGCAGAATTGTTGTAATTCAGCCACATTGGAGGGTTTTCGAGCATGCACCACCTTTTTAAGGTCATGCCACAGCATCTCAATGGGATTGAGGTCAGGACTTTGACTCGGCCACTCCAAAGCCTTCATTTTGTTTTTCTTCAGCCATTCAGAGGTGGACTTGCTGGTGTGTTTTGGATCATTGTCCTGCTGCAGAACCCAAGTTCGCTTCAGCTTGAGGTCACAAACAGATGGCCGGACATTCTCCTTCAGGGTTTTTTGGTACACAGCAGAATTCATGGTTCCATTTATTGCTACGGTTTATTTGCTATATTGTAATTAGTTTTTACAGATAGGCCGGATAGCATACAGACACACTAACATACAACATTAACAGAACATCGACAACTTCACATACAGAATCAGAAAACCTGTAAAGTTTAAAGAAATCTCACGCAACACTGCTGTGAGCAGATAGAAACGGTACAGAAACAGGCTTCTGAAAGCAGTGAATGATGTTTGTGGTTCTCCACTTCCTGTCTTGAGAACAGAGCACAGACATATATATATTCAGCCCACCTCATACATACACCACATACATGACAGTCACTGAGAGCTGCAGTGTACCTGGGCAGAACCTCCACAGACTGAAGGCCCTTCATGTAACACAGCAACAGAGATGACTGGAAATGTTTATGCGAACTCAGGAATTTCAGCAGACAACAGATCAGCTGGCTCAATGCACTTACATGAAGACATCTAGGCAAATGACGTTTTGGGGGCTCAGGTGACCAGAAGCCGTAAGAAAAATAAGACCTCAGGTACACACACACAATTTACTTTTACTGCTGCTGCCAGCTAAAGCCACTTCAATATCTTTTATAAAATGTATTAAAAATGCCTTGTGTAGCTACTACGATGTGAGGAATGTATCCTGATGCCAGAATCTAAGTCGCAAGTTGATATCTGTGTTCGCTCAAGTTTTGTAGTATTACCTTCTCATACATTACATTCTCAGAACTATTCCGTAGATCACTTTTGTGCGCTCTGATTTGCTAAGTGGTTTGCGCTAGGTACACCCATTTGCTGTTAATATTATAATGATTTTTTTCCTTTGGCCCAAAGGAACTGTGCCAACAATTGTGCCCTGTATAATCACCTAACATGACCAGCACTGGAAGACAAGGGTGAAGTCAAGGGTGAACTAAAGAAATCTTGGTAGAGGAGTAATAAATGCATGATAACAGAATAGTTTGCTGGTGTTGTAAATTAATTTAGAGATTTGTCTTATTTAAATACAAAACTGCATAACCCTTTTGGTTTTCTATAGGTTCTTTCCTACACAGTATACACCGATCAGGCATAACATTATGACCACCTGCCTAATATTGTGTTGGTCCCCCTTTTGCTGCCAAAACAGCCCTGACCTGTTGAGGCATGGACTCCACTAGATCCCTGAAGGTGTGCTGTGGTATCTTGCACCAAGACTCAATTAAAATCCTTATGCTTGACTATTTTTCCTGCTTCTAACACATCAACTTTGAAGACAAAATGTTCAGTTGTTGCCCAATATATCCCACCCACTAACAGGGCCCATGATGAGGAGATAATCAGTGTTATTCAAGTCACCTGTCAGTGGTCATAATGTTATGCCTGATTGATGTATGTATATTGGAAAGAACATATGGAAAGAAACTTACAATTCTATTCAATTTTATTCCAGACAAGACAAGACATCCAGACAAGCAACATTTATATTGTTGTTGTTGTTGTTCTTTTGGCTGCTCCCTGTTCAGGGTCATCACAGCGGATCATTTGGTCCATATGTTTCGATTTGGCACAGGTTTTTTACACCGGATGCCCTTCTTGACGCAACCCTCCGATTTAATCCGGGCCTGGGACCGGCGCTGAGAGTCAACTCTTCAGTGGCTGGGTTAGCTCCCTGCCCAGGAATCTAAGCTGGGTGGCGACAATGAGAGCTCGGGATTCCATCACTGGACCACCAGGAGGCTTATAAGCAGCATATATATTAATATGCAGAATTTTTCTTAAATGGGCTTAAAAACTATGTTCACACTTCACCACTTAACTCTTGATTCAGTAAAATAATGCAAGTGTGAGAAGTGTTTTTAGTCTGTAATTCAATACTGGCTCCATGTCATGGTTTTCTTTTAATACCTAACACGATACAAAGGAGAGTTATAACTGACTTGATCAATTCAATAAACACTAGACTGATAGCTGATTCTTCCTTTTGAGGTAAAAGATGATCCTGTAAATAACCCACCTTGGACACATTCATGTCACTCTTTGTAATTGTGTGACAAGACTGTTACTTATAATCAAGGGTGGAAGTAAACTTTTTTTTAATCACTACATTGACAATTCATTCACCTTCAGTGGAATTGGTGTTGATAAAATAATAACGGAGTAATGTATTAAAGTAAGTGCGCACACTGATATGAATGGGTGTCGCAGGGCACAATGAACACACTTTAGTACTTTACTTTTTTTAAATACAAATGTAATCATGGATGATGGTGACATACACTGACATGCATGGATCATATATAGCAGAATAAGAAATTGCTTATGGCTGCTTCCTGTGCAGGGTCGCTACAGTGGACCAACTGGTCCGCACAACAACTTGGCACAGGTTTTATGCTGGATGCCCTTCCTGATACAACCCTCCCATTTTTTCCAGGTTTGAGTGGCTGGGGTTGGGGTATTGGCTGGGAATTGAACCCGGGCCTTCCACATGGTGGGCAAG